>CM035410.1:169738243-170143243 GCA_020310875.1 Ceratopteris richardii
TGGTGTTTCTTCTAGCACATGGGGCAGCCATGGTGCTAACTTGAAGCATGTTGAGGAGCAGCTATGGAGTTCTTCTTAATCATTCTTCTTGGAGAAGATGAAGGGTGTGCTCACACTCTAGCTCATGAAGAGGAGGTTATCTCTTGTTCATGGCAAGAAGACTTGGTCATTAGCAGCTTGATGGTGAGGATCCGCCATCTACATGTTGTAGTTGAAGATTATCTTCTACAAGAAGATGTCGAGCTACGTCAAAGACATTGGATGGTGGTTAACATAAGATTTACATCTTATGTTAAGTATTCAGGTACATATTCTCTTTATGCACATAGGTACTACTTGAAGTTTATGGAGGCAGTTGCGTTCATATCAGAAGGAGTCGTATTCGGCATAGGTACAACAGAAACAGTACGTATATGCTTTATGCATATTTGGATGAGGTGTTTGAGAAGGTGTGTTCACATGAGTTTGAGGATTTCCGACAACAAACTTGTTAGCATTCTTTGCTACTTTTTAAGTATGTGATCTTTTCACACACGTATCTGACTTAGGGTCTTCCATAGCCTAAGGTTAGATGAGGGTTTGTTGATTATCAATTTCACAGTGATCCTTCCTCTTTCAGTCACTCATATTCACTCTTCTATAACCTAATTGGTCACACATCTCATGTATATGCAGATTTCTGCCCATACATCTGAATATGTTTGTTACATTTGTACATTCACTCATTCATCTATTTCTCATTACACAGAGTGGTTGAGAGTTTTGCTCCCACATTGTACATTGAACATTGGTATATATGATACTATGAGTAAACGATGGCTTACATAACAACTTACACATGTCCTCTATTCTTTCTCTATCTTTGTCTCATCATCTGTATGATTAAGTTGTAGTATGTTCATGTTTTGTCAATATTGAAGATTGCTAGATTCTATGTTTTATATGTTGGACCTATGGAACCATAGACCTGTGACATGAGCTAAGGGCCTACCTCATTTCCAACAATCCTATTGTCCATGCAAGAACCAAAAACATACAGGTGCATTACCACTTCATCAGGGAGAAGCTCATGGCAAAGGAGATTGACATTTCTTTTGTTCCTACTGAAAAGCAAGTAGCAGATATGATGATTAAGGCACTTGATGGAATAAAGCTTTGTACATTCAAAGCTATGGCAAGTATTCAACCTATTAGAGAATGAAGACTCAAGCATACTTTAGCTTGAGGGGGAACTATTATAACATCAATCTTACACTATGCTTGAGGTGGATTTGATCTACATCAAAAACTATGGCTTGGATTATGTCGAAGGAATATCCATTGGAGAATTTTTTTTCTTATGCTCACTTATTGTATTTTTTAAAAAGCTTTTTCATAGATCTTTTACCATTGTAAACTCCTAGAGCATTTCATGTGTAAAAGTAGAAAGAGAGAGCTAAACGTCTATGAATTTGTGGTGGTTGAGTTGCAATCAAATCAATCAATCAATCACCAAAATGTAGATCAAACTAGATCTTCACTTTTCCTCAATTGTAGGAAAGTGAATTGATTCCAACAACTCTTATCACCTTCATTTGAATTCAAACTCTACTTGTAGAAGTCGTGGATCACTTCTAGATTCTATATAGACTTCAAATCACTTGTACAATATATGGAAGAAATATACATACACTTGTGACCATCATTGTCTTGCTCCTTCATTTTCTGCATCATCTTCTTCGTCAACAGTAACCTTGCAGAGGTTGCTGCTCTCTCTAAAAAGGTGCAAATTCGATGAGCAATGGATCATTCAAAAGATATTAGTGTTTAGTTTATGTTTCTAAATTTTCATAGAATTTGGTTTAGTAAATTGGGAAAAATTGTTTTTTTTTCTATCTCAAGGTCAATCTCTATGCATTTATGAAAAATAAGAGGTATCACTATTGAGTGTCTGATTCATTCCAATAGCATATTTTTCTTATTCCTTATAATCTTGTGCATTATATACACTCAACCCTATGTGTATCATTAGCATAAAAGGATTTTTTCTAATTGTAATCACCATGGTCGCTATGAGCATTTGAAGTTCATTGTCTCATCCATAGATAATAAGTTTTTTGAGCTAGTCGATGCGCAAATCTATCTGTTTTGTATCGACTCTTTCTCCTTGATGCTCCAAAATACATAGTGCATTTTATTGCACTTATTGTATGCCTATAATGTCTATTGGAGTCTCATAAGCTCAAGGGCTCATCTTGATCGGTTGGCTGGACCAAACTTCATCGCTTTGAAACTCACTTTTCTACCTCCTACAAGCTTCTCCAAGTTCTTTCGGGAACATCATATAGCTCTTGGACGCCTTTATCACTAAATTCTCCAAGAGTGGAATCAAGCACAAAATCTCATTTTTTATTCATATTTTCAAGTAGACACCCCAAGATACAGTAAGTTAGCAAGGCATAGATTCAAGTAGTATATACAAAGATGTCCACTCCTAGAGCTACTGACATAGGCTAAAAAGATATCATTTTTTTTAAATGACTCTTGAGTGGAAAGTTACGATCCTCCATGTACTTGAAGGAGACAAACACCCTAGACTAGTGTGTGAGGATGTGCATAGACATAGAGAAAACTTAGGAGAGGAGCTAGAACTATCTAAGCTCTATAAAAAATGAGAATGCTCAACTAGTATCACATCTAAACCTTCATCCTCATGAGGAGCTAGCTGAGTTGGGTGCACAAAAACTAGGAGGAAACTCATAGAATATGCAACTTCATAAGGTTGCTGTCATCAAAAGATGTTATACATGCAACAAAGACCACATGTCCAATGTTTTCCCTATATAGAATCAAAATGCCTTAGCTCCATGCTTGTGCTACTACATGATAGAGAGGAAGTATACTAACCACATGGCACAAGATTGTCCTTAGAATAAGCAAGCAGTTGGAAAAAATTACTAGGAGCCATATCAACAGAGCCATACATGTGTCAAAACTAGAACCAACAACAGCCCTACTATAGGCCATAATAGAATTACCAACCACAAGACCAAGCACAACCTAGGCCATAGCCAGTGCTAGGTCAACAACCACCACCCCTTACCAACGTAATATTATTCAAGTGTACAATGGCAGAAGAGAATCCAGATAGGACCTTAGTACTAGTATCTCCCTTTACTATGGACAATGATCCAAATGTGAATAGTCTTGACTCATCTCACAAAGAGAGTGTCTCGACCTACTATAGTGAGTCACAAGTGCACACAGAGGCTTATCAATATGAGACTCACTTCTATGATCATAGTTGGGAACCTGATTACACAAATATCATGTATACAAATCCCAACCCTAGACATCATATGAGACAAATGAGACCTTAGGCCCCTAGAGGATCATGCCAAATATGCCAAGGAGATCACTTCATATGTGAATGCCCACATCCCCTACCAATAGGCGAGCCACACTATCTTACCATTCAAGGGTATTGTTCAAAATGTGGTAAAGATCACATCATATGCAAGTGCCCAAGAATCGAACTAATGCTTTGAAGATAGTTCCACTTAATGTGATAGGCATAATGCAGAGCACAAGTGGGACTGCACCCACCTTAATTCCTATCCAAACAATCACTAGAGCACATGTGCACTAGAAAGCATAGTAATGAAATCTAGAGAAAGAACTAGAATCTACTGAAGTAGGCGACTCTAGTAAACAAAAAAAATGTGGGAAAATTTGAGAGAGAGAATAAAAAGAAAGTGGTCGAAGAAGTTAGTAGAGTTAGGAGGAAGCTAGAAAGAGACCAAATCAAAGATTGTAGAGTTAACATCATAGGTCCCATCAGAGACTCCCTCAATGCATAACTCGGGTTCAATATTAGCATATCCCATTTCAAGGGACTTAGGTATGATGTTTGAGTCTTATTAGGCATGACTAAGAGAAGGACCAAACGCTAGAAAACTAGACAAAAGCTACCTTGGAGCAAATTGATGAAGGTCTTAACCCAAAGAAAATGCAAATATTCGAAGCTAATTTTACTCCATTTCCCGTATAGGCAAGATCTTCTTACTTTAAGATCGCTAATGGGCGCTAACTTTTTTGGTCCCTGTAGGATTGCCAAAATGAAGCAGGTCTTATGTGCCGGAAAAATGCAAATACTTGCAGCTAAATCTACTCAATTTATTGTATTTTGGCAAGGCCTTCTCTACCCTAGGCTCGCAATTGTGCTAAATTGCCAATTTTTGGTCGTGAGATGAATTCTTCACTTTGGTAGCATTATGATTTGCTCCCTCCCTCCTTTCACTTCGTGTTCAGGAGGGAGAAAGATGAGAGATATTCAACTTAAATAGCTCTAAAGAGTACTTGGGTTACGTGACTTGAATCTTTACGTATTCTTCTTTTGTGAATTAAGGTTGTCAAAGTCTATTTATACATACTCAGATATTTGTATTGGAACCTAAAGTAGCTCGAAGTGTTTAATAGTCGCCTAAAGTAAACCAAACAGCCCCAGTTGGGTCTTCTGTAAAGTGGCTCTTCCAATTTAGACACCAATAAAATTCTGTTTTTTGAGAAAGATTGACATTAAAAAACCATTAAGTTTCTCTTACAACACAAATGCCATACTAACTTTAGTCCCTTTACTGTTTAGAATATGCAAATACAAGGAGGTGATTTATGCAAATAAAACAATGATTATTCTAATAGATGTTTCAGTACCAAAGCGTCTTCCTAAGCACCCACAATTATACTTTCCAAATTTTATCAATCAATGAAAAAACCCAAGTTTGCATTATTTGCATCATGTGAGCTTACAAACAAGTTTGATAGTTGTCTAAGCAAAACCGAACAAACAAAATAAACATCATAATTCAAACAATCCAAACGTATCTTAAGGTCTTCAACTTGAAAGTTAGTTGCCCTACATTCTAGCTTTCTCGCATTGATTCACTATCCCACCTCTTTATGATTGTGCCTCTCTCCAATGGAGTTCCAAACAGAGGTTATGATCCAATCTTCAGTAGTATCATCCAAACAAATCCATTTCCCTTGGTCAAAAGCGTTTCCATTGAATCTCTAAATTGGTTTTACTTCCTCACCATCAGAGGTAGCACTTTTGAGATTTTTGTATAGTGACCTCTTAGAAATGTTGTTCTCCCCTCCAGCTGAATGCACATTCTCCTATTTTATGAATCAAACCTGGTTCCTTCCTTTCTGACCTCCTTCCCTCTTGATGACATGCTCAAAGCTGCATCAAAGATCAGACTCCACTCCATTAGTCACACCTGTTTATATGATTAGGAGAGTACAATATCACTTATATAAGCAAGTAGGTGTAGTAGCAAGAAAGCAAACAACTTCTTCTATGAGGATCACTAGCAATCCTTCTTCTCCTTCTAGTTGTCTCCATCAGCAACCATATAAAAGAAAGGACATCTCTCTATCATCTCCCTCCTCAAGTTCATACTATGGCCCCATTGATGCCACCAATCCAGACACCCCTCTTTTTTCTTCTTTGCCATAAAAAATGCACTTCTCCCTCCTCTGTGCTTTTTTGCCACATATATCCCGTTCTCCCTTATGTGCACTTCTTGCTACCCTCCAGAAACCGAGCATGAAAATTTTCTCCCCATTCAATGCCCTCAAAAATCATTGGCTTTGACATTCCACTTCCCTACCAAATATGGCCAAAAGCCTCTTGCCTATGTCAATGGTGGCTAGGCCATTACATCTTCCACAAAAGCGGCTTTTGCCTTTCTTTTACCTTATACATTGGATTTCGCAATGATCTTCCATCGTATCAAGCTGCTTGCTCAGCAAATCTCTATCCAATCTTACAAGACATTAGCTTGGGCTTGGAATTGATGGATTGTCCAATCCACACGTGAACATCAGTATGAACATCTAGGAGTAAAACTTCATTGCTCTACGAATCATGCCCTTCTTTGACAAACCTGCACATTATCTCCAAAAAAAAACCAAAAAACAAGAAAAGGCTAGCTTTCCCCCACATAAGCTAAAAAAATATGAAAATTTCCTTCTGAATTGCTTAGTAGAATCACTTCCTTTCGATTGTGCATCCCAAATTAATATAAGCGTGGAGGATATGACTAACAGTTGTGCCAACTAAAATTGCCTTTCAATTCACAAACGAATTGCTCAATAGAATCACTTCCTTTCGATTGTGCATCCCAAAGTAATATAATGGATGATACGACTAACAATTGTGCCAACTAAAATTGCCTTTCAATTCAAAAAAGTGGCCACACACAATGCCTTCGACTCTCTCCTATTCCTCTTTGCAAACAAGTGCACAATTTTCTCATGTATGAACTTTACTCAATTGTGCATCTCTACGAAAAAAAAGAGGCCTCTTAGCACGATTAACACTTTTAATATGCAATCAACCTTTGTCTCCATGCTAAGGATATTGATAGATGACCATAGATCATATAAGGAAATTGTTGCCTAATGGAAAATCAACAAGCATGGAGAAGGATGCATACTATTCTTCAATGTTGGCAAGAACAACAAGCTCACCTATCAAAGTGCTACTCTTAGAGATATCTTCACTTGGTGTTACTTAGCGTGATTAATCCCTTGTTGATGTACATTCCTCAAAATTCCAAGGAACCTTGGATTCATATAAAAAATATGGTCTCCCTATTGCACTGACTACCATGGCAGAAGACCCATTCTCTCCTCCAAGCAACCATATAGGATTATAGTTTGTCAGTATCAACAACATTTCCTTTTGCAAAAAACCTATAGTCAAACATGTACTCTACAAAATAGAAGTATGTTAGTTCATAGAAACCATTCTTTTGTTCAGCTAACATAGATCAAGGTAGAAAAAACAAAATAGTGTATCAAAATGCCTGAGCTTGCTTAGGTATGTTTGAGCTAGTCAACCCTTTACTCAAAATAATCTTGTCAAATTAGAATTGTGCTTTCAAGGTGTGGAGGGAGACTCAAGCAAGAAGAGAAGAAGAAGAAGATCAAAGAACAAAACAGCTCAATGAGAAAGAATCAATAAGAAAGAACCACCCTCTGCCCAAAGCCCCAGAGGGGCATGTATCAGGCTTCATGTGCATCAAGCTTTAGCGAGAAATAGGGTGGACCCAAGCACAATGAATAAGAAATAAAAGCTCAGCCCATTTGGATGTTGAAGAACTCTAGTGAGGCCAAAGGACTCTAATGAAAGGTGACTAATAGCAAAGTCACCTTAACCGCTAGGTGTGTGCGGTGAGAAGAAATAAATAGGCATCAGTAATGCAATAGGGTTGGAGGAATGCAAACAAAGAAATAAACAAGGTCCTTCCAACATCTGGAGGCTGAACCATAATGAAGGGTGACCAATATCAAAGTCACCTTAGCCACTGGATGCGTGTGTGGCAGCCCGAATTAACACTGCAAACTTAGACATGAAGCAAAGCCTGTCAAGGGACGACAGAGACAAAGAGGGGGAAAGTGTTGCAGAGAAAAGAGGCACAGAAGAGGAGCCCCAAAATTTTCAAATTAATTATCATAATTTTTCTTCTTCAAAATCCTATGAAATTCCCTGGAATCCATGTAAAAGCACTAGAGGAGTCCTCTAGATGCATAAGCCCCAAATTCTTGTAACATAACTCTTGTAAAATAATAGTAAATTAGAGCTAGTCAATAAAGTGTCGTTCGCTTGTATGAAAGGGCCATTTTTAAGGGCACATGTATATAAGTCACATTGTGACTCTTGTAAACGACTTTTTGCCATTATGAAGAATTGAAGAAGATTTTTGAATCTGCTGATTTTCTCCTTCTCCATGATCTTTTGTGTGTGTAATGCTTGAAATGTGTGTGTAGGACTGTTATCTATCCCTTCCGATCACTTTTGAACTATTGTAGTGTGTGTGTGAGCCCTTACGAGTTGTGAAGTGAGTGTAGGTGTTTCCCGCCATTCACTAATTTTCTCATAACTTCAAGCATGTTTGTAAGATTCGACTGAAACTATCATAGTAGATGCGTCTCGTCGAGAGCTTTGAAATTAACCTGCTATTCACCATATTCAGAGTTTGGAGCAGAGAGAAAAGTTTGAATTTGTGCTTATTGCTATAAGTGGTATTACGGCATGCATTGTCAGAGAATTAGTGAGTTGGAGAGGTAGCTAAAGCTTTTCACATGCATTGCAGCTTATATACTTCACGTACCATCATATGTGCACTTATCTTCATACACTTGGTTCTTGTGGTTCTTCAGATTGATAAATAAATGTGTATTAATCCACCACTATATGCACTTGTGGGGAGATAGAGTTCTAGTCTCATCGACACAAGTTCCTAAGGCTTCACGACTTAGGTACACACATTTTTGGCATCGTTGCCAGGGAAAAAACCTAACCAAGGTGCCTTCGTGATGGTTAGAGCTCTAGAGTGAAGGAGTCATACTTGTAAAGGTGAATTCATTCGGTGGCAAGTAGTCAAGTACTTCAGCACTTGTTACTTCACACTCTTGGGGTGTGTGTAATGAGTTTTTAGGTATAGGGTTAGGATTGAGGAAGTAAGGGAAGAGTTAAGCTTAGGCAAGAGAGAGGCTTAGAGTAGGGAGAGTAGATTACACCAAGAAAAAAATCCCAAAAAAATGTCAAAGTTAGTTTAGTTTAGGTCTTAGGCAACTCAAAGCTATAAAAAATAAAAAAATTAGTTCAGTTGATAACTTGTGAGAACTGGTATTATGAAGAGAGCAGCAACCGGTATCGTAGTAGTGGTATCACACCTAGCAAGCTAAAGAGTGACATTGAGAGAACAAAGTTTGGTTGAGGCATCCTTGAAGGTAAGCTATACAAATTTTTGGTATCAAAAACACCTTAAGAACACACATGTGCATGATTAAAAGCGTTTTTAGTATCGTGGGGTATAACAGAGGGTTTTTTTATGTCCATTAGGTGATACAGTGGGTCAAGAGTGAAGAGGTGAGGTAAAGAAACACTTTGCACATAAAAAAATTAAGTTTAGATGAAATTTGGCTGAAGTATCACGATTGGTTGAGTTTTGGTATCACTACACCAAAATTCCCTAGTATCTTGATACTTGCCTCGTATTGTATCACTGCATACCCACTTGAGATATCACAATACCGCTCTGGTATCATATCATCAAGTGCTGATATCGCGATTGCGATCGCCCGGTGGTATCGTATCACGGTCCCCCTAGTATTGTATCGTCTCAGTTACGGTATCGTATCATCGACCGAGTGGTATTGTATCGTGTGCAACGTTTGTATCATATCGCCAAGGACTTTGGTATCCTATTCTCACTTACTCTGGTATCATATCATGCATAAAGTGGTATTGTATCATCTGACTCTTTGTTATCGTATCGCTCATAGATTCAGTATCGTATCATGAGCATTCTAGTATCGTATCATGTGAATTCTGGTATCGTATCATGCAATGGTCAAGTATCGTATCAACGACTTCCTTGGTATCGTATCGTGGGGTTGCAGAGGTATCGTATCGTCTACACCTCTAGTATTGTATCATGCCACTCAATGGTATCGTATCATCAAGGACTTTGGTATTGTATCATGACAAGTTTGGTATCATATCCCATGTGTGGTATCGCCAAGAGTTGTATCGTCCACGACTATTCAAGCTATTTGGGAGCAAAATTTTAAGTGATTGAGGAGTGAATTAAGGGAAAGTAAGGAGTAGATATAGGCCCAAAGGGGTGAATGAACTTAAGATCAGGACGGGTGCTTAGTAGCGGGAGAAGTGTCATTTCATCGGTAGGAAGTGCAACCCAAGCTAGTAATCACTCGATCTACGTGGACACCTCGAGTGACTCAGAGGAGGAACTACCCATGGCCTCAGAGGACTTGCATGGTTGTGTTCATAGGGAGAACTTTATGTCAACCATGGAGGGTGAATAGCGCACCTCTCTATAGTATGTGTCAACAAATCAGCAAGCAATCCCTATTTACCTTGATGGTTTAAATAGGTCTGTTGCAAGAATGGTATACTCTACCGAATCAGCAATAGTGCTCAGGCCCATAGTTAAGTATGAGAGGAGTGTACATAGATGAATTAGGTCACATCTATGTAGTGACAGAAAACACAAATCGGATCAACAAGAGAGGAGAACTAGAGGGATAAGGAAACACGGGGAGACATGACCGTGAAGAGCTAGTGACTACACCAAGAGGTAAGTCTATGGTGACTCAAGTCTTGAGAGGAGATTTGATACCTCAAGATGATTACCTGTTGGATGTATATCTAGTTCATGGGTCAGACTTACTATTACAGATAGATTCACCCATTCAAGGACAAGAAGTAAGTCCACTAACCATTTATGAGTTACATGACCCAGAAGATGAGTCTAGAGTGTCATATTTAGACCAAAACCAAAGAAGGTAGTGACCACTAAATGCAGTTGATAGGTCCCAATTGAAGTATATGGGGTTGCCTATATTCCCTCGTCAAGAGCAGGCAAGTATCTCACACAACCCTTTCGGAACTGATCCAAGAACGGAGAATACAATGCCGAGCCAGGAAAATGTTCCCAATCGAACTCGTGTGCAATTCACAATGCCAGGAGTGTAGTCACACAACCAAACCCACCCAAGAATAGGCAATATGAACCATCCACCCATCAGACCAAGGCCACAACCAGGTGTGCAACGAGGAATGCCTCCAATTAGACTAGTAGTTCCTGTGATGCCCCGAACACCCGAGCCAATAAGAAGGCTTAGACCCCAGTCAAGTTTCTAAATGCATTAAAAATCACTATGATGGAATGGGAGAACCATATGACCACATAGTAGAGTTTAAACAAGTATTACGACCCGAACAGGTGGATGACTTCTTTGTGCAGTATGAATCCTTTGGACCAACCCTCAAAGGGACGGCTTTGACTTGGTTCCAACCATTGGATCCAAATCAATTTGGAAGTATTGAGCAAATTTTCCAAGATTTTGAAGTGTTTCAACGGCGATGCACCACAGTGCGCTCCCCTTCTCGAGAGCTCCACAACGATATGCTCGGTGTAGAAAAACCAAGCTCCTGGGGCCGCACACAGTACTCCGCACAGAGGTTGTAGAATACACAGAAAACACAGTACACAGGAAGCACGAAGATAGACTTCTTAGGTCTTACAAATGCGGTCAAACTTACAGTCCGTGACTGACTAGGCCACTTTATGTTTTATTAAAGAACATATACAAAGAAGTGTCCGGTGGCCATTTGGCCTTTCACATGGACACTAATGGTAACAATCTCCCACTAAAGGCCAATATGGCCAGAGTAACTATGGGAGAAAAAATAAAGAATGATAAAGAATACCTGAGTGTAAGTATAGAAACTATACCTCCCACCTGATGGGCATGTTACACAGTATACAAGTGACTGCATAAGATCAAGAATCAAGTAACCCCCATCAAGTGACAATAGTGTCCAAAGTTATCATGTGGTAGAGCTTTAGTCAAAGCATCTGCAGCATTATCTCCAGTGTGAACCTTCTCAAGAATAATGCTCTCAGTGGCTAAGCAATCTCTAATGAAGTGATACCTCACCTCAATGTGCTTGGTCTTTGCATGATAGACTAGATTCTTAGCCAAAGCAATGGCACTCTGACTATCACTGAGCAAGTGATGTACATGCTGAGGTAAACCTATATCACAAGCAAGATGAGAAAGCCACAATGCTTCCTTACATGCCTCACTTGCTGCAACATACTCTGCTTCTGTGGTGGAAACAGCTGTACATTCTTGAAGACGAGATCTTCAAGAGATAACACCTCCACCAAAATGAAAAATGTACCCTGATGTAGACTTATGATTGTCTACACAACCAGCATAGTCAGAATCTGTGTAACCAATAATGGATGCTTTCCCTCTACCTAAGCATAGACACTTGTCCTTAGTGCCACTCAGATATCTCAAAATCATTTTGATCGCTTCCCAATGTTTCTTGCCAGGATTAGACATATATCTGCTCACAACTCCCACTGCAAATGCAATGTCTGGTCTTCTAGCTACCATAGCATACATGAGACTACCAACAGCAGACTGATAGGGAATTTTGGTCATGAATTCCTTTTCCTCATCTGATTTGGGGCAGTCATCCTTGCTCAATTTCACATATGTGGGTAAAGGTGTACTCAATGCCTTTCTGCCCTTCATATTGAATCAGTGAAGTACTTTGGATATGTACTCACTTTGAGACAAGTATATGCATCTTTTTCTCCTATCACGAGTAATGCACATGCCAAGAATATGTTTGGTATCCCCCAAATCCTTCATATCAAATGTCTGACTCAACTTCTTTTTGAGAAGTGACAAATCATAAGAGGACTTCCCAGCAATCAACATATCATCGATGTAAAGTATCAAGCATATCAAGCTGCCATCAGAACATCTCTTTGTGTAGAGACAATGATCCTCATTGCTCCGAGAATAGCCTTGGGACTTCATAAAAGCATCAAACTTTTGGTACCATTGTCTAGGAGACTGTTTAATTCCATACAAGCTCTTCTTGAGCTTACAAACTAGACTTTCCTCGCCGGGAACTACATAACCCTCTGGTTGTTCCATATAGATCTCATCTGTAAGATCTCCATGCAAGGAAGCTGTTTTCACATCCATTTGGACTAGCTCTAAGTCGTCTATTGCAACGAATCCAAGCAACATGCGCAAAGTAGTCATCTTGACCACTGGAGAGAACATTTCCTTAAAATCAACACCATTTTGTTGCTTAAAACCCTTTGCAACAAGTCGTGCTTTATATTTTGGAGAAGCACTATCTGATGTGAATTTCAGCTTATATACCCATTTACATGGTAAAGCTTTTCTGCCCTTTGGCAAAGGTACTAAGTCGCAAGTACCATTCTTGTGAATAGAATCCAACTCACTCTTCATGGCACGCTCCCACTTGACATGATCCTCTGTCTGCATAGCCTCTTTGTAGCAAGAAGGCTCACGGGCATCTGTTAGCATAACAAAATCTAAACCTGGAACATATCTATCAGGTGGATATGAGACACGTGTAGAACGTCTCAATGGTTGCTCAACGGGAACATGTGCAGACTGATCTGAATGGACATTCTCTTGAACATCCCTATGTGCAACATTTTTATGCATGCTAACTGGAGGACTAGTATCCTCAAACACCACTCTTCTCACTTCAACCTCCTTAATGGGTTGTTTATGCATCTTAGACTCATTAAAAATGACATCATTACTTCTGATCACTGACCATGTTTCAGGATCCCATAAGCGATATCCAAATTGTCCTTCTCGACCATATCCAAGAAAAATGCATTTCTTTGACTTATGGTCCAACTTTTGTCTAAGATTCTTGGGTATATGAACATATGCTTCACACCCAAAAACTTGAAGATGATCATAATATGGTGGTTTCCCTGTCCATAACTCTTGTGCCACTTTCAGACCTTTTGCAGTACTAGGTGAAAGGTTAATAACATGAACTGCAGTCAATACTACTTCTGCCCAAAAACCTTGTGAGAGTTTTGCATGATGCAACATAGAGACTACTCTATCTTGAATAGTTCTATTCATCCTCTCAGCTACACCATTCTGTACTGGGGTATAAGGAGCTGTAAACTCTCTACGAATCCCTCTAGACTGACAGAAAAGGCTGAATTCATGTGAGGTATACTCACCCCCATTATCTGAACGTAAAGCCTTAAGCTTAGTTCCTTTTTTAGTCTCAACTGAAGCAAGCCATTTTCTCAAAGTAGGGAATACATCATCCTCTGATTTGATAGGATATACCCAGACTTTTCTAGTAGCATCATCTATGAAAGTGACAAAGTAAAGAGAACCACCTAAGGACCTAGTGGGCATAGGACCACACACATCTGTATGAACAAGATCTAAAGGCTAAATTGAAGAGTCAATGTGCGTTCTATGCACATTTCTCGTTTGCTTTCCATATTGACAATGCTCACAAAATGAAAAATCAGAGAAAGATAACACAAGTAAGTATCTAGAACAAGAAATA
The DNA here is from genome assembly GCA_020310875.1 of Ceratopteris richardii. NCBI lineage: Eukaryota > Viridiplantae > Streptophyta > Polypodiopsida > Polypodiales > Pteridaceae > Ceratopteris > Ceratopteris richardii. The sequence goes on from CM035410.1 coordinate 169,752,210, forward strand.
TTTTCCATTCCACTACGAGATATATGGCCCAAACGACCATGCCAAATACAAGCCATAGGCTGTTCAGTAACAACTAACAAGTGTTCTTTCTGTGATACAAATAAAGGATAAAGTGAGCCAACTTTGCTTCCTTTTGCAATAACCATATTGCCCTTTGATATACAAAAGGACTGAGCATAGAAGACCACCTTGTAACCAAGGTCATCAAGTTGACCAACTGACATCAAACTGCGTGATAACTGAGGTACATGGCGTACATTATGCATACTAAATTTTGAACCATCAATGAACTGCACAACCACATCTCCAATCCCGACAACATCACACTGGTAAGAGTCACCAAGTCTCACGGTACCAAGAGACTTTGCTGCATAATTAGAGAACCATTCTCTATGTGGTGTCACATGGAAAGAAGCACCAGAATCTAGCAGCCATGTGTGGGAAAGAGAATCAGCCATAAGTGCCTCAGATGGCATAGTACTATCAAGTGTCAACACATCAGCATCATCAGAAATAGCATTAATTTCTTCAATCTTCACAGTCGAAGTAGATGGTGCAGGTAACTGTTTAACATGCCCATCAACATTCTGTCCTTCACCTTTAGCATTCTTTAATGCATAACAGTCTTTCTTCATGTGTCCTTTCTTATGAAAATAATGGCATTCAATATCCCTCTTCCTTGATTTACTTCTACTCTTATTCCGTTGACCATTCTGTTCCTTGTTCTTGCTTCTGCCACGTTGTTGATTCTTTCCTTGGTAAGAATCACGAACATTATATGCATCTCCACACTGAGTGCCAACCATAGATTTTCTACAAATCTCCTCACTCAAGAGTGCTCCACATATGTCATCATAAATGAGTTTACCACCAGGTGCACTATTGCTAATAGCCGTGCAAAACGTATCCCATGATGATGGCAAGGTGCATAACAGCAATACTGCTTTCATTTCATTATCCATATCCAATTTCTGAGCTTGTAATTGGGAGAATATAGCATCAAACTCATTTAGATGAGCAGCAACACTATCTGTGTCCTTCATACGAAGGTCATATAATTTTCTCATCAGATACACTTTATTTGATGCCGTCTCTTTTTCATATGTATTGCATAACTTCTTCCAAAGCTCCTCTGCACTTTCACAGTCTAATACTGTAAAGTAAACATTATCTGCCAAGTGCAAGCGAATGGTAGACCTAGCCATTTCATCTAACTCATCCCAATCATCTTCATCCATGTCAGAAGGCTTCTTTGAAATCCCATTTACTGGCTTCCATTGCCTCCTTTGAATCAACACATCTTTAATCTGATTCTTCCATAGAGCAAAGTTTGTGCCATCAAATTTTCGGATCTCAAAATGTTCTTTGCCCTGCAAGTTATAGCTCCTCCTCAGAACACTAGCACTAGACCCTGATCCACCGGATGTGCCTAAGACCTCTGATGCCATGATCATAGAGAACTGAATAGAATGATAATGGTGCTAGAAGAGTCCAAACACCAACAAATAAGTGTATCAAGGAGTAAATCGACCACTGTATAGTTGACTAAACTAGAAATCTGGAAAAATTTTGCCAGAGTATCCTCTGCAAAATTAGCATATGACGAGTGTCAAAGTAATATAAAACTGCAAGTACTAACATGTCTACCTGCATAGTGAATCACTGACTCCACTGCATATAATCAATTACCCAATAGAAGCCAACTAGGCTTATCGAGCACCTATGAACAACTATCATACATCTCCTATGGCGAGGCTGGGTAAGTCTTCCACCTGCATCACCAAAGAGACCCCGACATCTGGGTGTCTCCTAGTTAAGAAAACCTCACCAGGACCCTCTTTATCAAACGTAAAAGGCTTTATGCAAAGAACGTAACCACTATATCAATGACCACATGGACCTACATAAGCGGTATCCACAGAAGCGTACATGGTGTGTATGTGCTCAATATATGTAGTAAAATGACACTAAAAAGCTGAATACACAACCCAAAAACTAGCCAATAACACCTGCAAGTGTCTGTCAACTCTAATGTAGGCTTTAAAAACCTGCATAAATTTGCAGTGACTCCTCCCACCAAAACTGAAAACCCCTCGAGAAACTGTAGTTTTACGAGTGTGGCTGAAAATACAGCCCCAAAGGTTGATATTTATTGTCTGAGAAGTACAACGAACACTCTTCTTGATCTTCTTGGACCTGTGCAAAGAGAACTATGTGCGAAAGTACTCCGAAATGGCTCCAAAAAACACCCCAAAATTGCTTCAGAAATAGACTTTGAAAGCAAAAAATGAAGCTTTGAGGGACCAAAACTTGCTCAAGGTAATGTCAACCTTAGTCTTTCCCCTTCTTCAAACACCACAAGAGTGTAGCTTAGTGGAAAGAGATTGCCACGGTTAAGCGAGCTCTGGGGGGAACAGTACTGGGATGGGTGACCTCCCGAGAAGTACCGGGAACCTCTATATTCCTTGATCGTTGAGGTCCTCCCTCGCGCGTAGCCAACGGCGCCAACGAGGACTTTGGTGACTCGGATGACAAGGTATGCCAAGGTCTATGCCTTGGTTGCCGCCTTAGTCATAAGCCTGGGGGGGGGGTTTGCTCACTTCGCTCGCACAAAAGGAAAAAAGCTTTTGCCTCGAACTGCTCTGATACCAGTGAAGTGTTTTAATGGCGATGCACCACAGTGCGCTCCCCTTCTTGAGAGCTCCATGACGATATGCTCGGTGTAGAAAAATCGAGCTCCTGGGGCCGCACACAGTACTCCGCACAGAGGCTATAGAATACGCAGAAAACAGAGTACACAAGAAGCACGAAGACAGACTTCTTAGGTCTTACAAATGCGGTCGAACTTACAGTCCATGACTGACCAGGCCACTATATGTTTTATTAAAGAACATATACAAAGAAGTGTCCGGTGGCCATTTGGCCTTTCACATGGACACTAACGGTAACAGATTTCATTGGATAATTTACCAAAAGAGTAATTAAGCGCAACTCGTCATCCTTAATCCATAGTTTCAAACAAAACCCAAATGAAACCGTAAAAATAGCTGCCAAAGATTTTACCAATATGTTGATAGATGCCCAACCACAAAAAGGCCCTCTCAAAGAAAAAGGATATCATTATTCTTGGATGGATTGAATAATGGAACATTGAGAACCCTAATTTACGTAAAATGGCTTTTGACCTTGAGTTTCTTTAAGATTGGATCGACCTAGAAGACAACCTAGCTGATGACCTCAAAAGTACCCCAAACTCTACTAAATTAGAAGACACTAGGAGTACAGTGATGACTAATTTAGTAATGTGGAGGAGCTAGCAAACCTGGTAGCCAAGAAGTTAGGAGTCCATGGACAGAGAAATTACCAGAACCCACCAATGAGAATGCAGATACTATGAAGATGCAACCTATGTGGTGGGAATCACCCATCTCACATGTGTGCAAGAGAAGGAATAGGCATGCCTCAAGCTTACCCATACAATATGCAGCCATCTGAAGGACCCAACCTGTACTGCCATATTGAGTAGAAATATACTAACCATACTACTGAAAATTGCCCATTCAATAGGTAGTCAAGGCCCATGAATCAACCTCAGTATAGGCCTTATGGATACCCTTCTAGAGAACAATCCCAAGATACAACCCCTATCCACGCCAACAAGGAGCACCTAGACCATATGAACAAGGAGGATATGGACAACTACAGCCAGTATTAGGACAACAACCACCTCTTCCATAGATTGTAGTGCTAGTTAAATATACTCAACCAGAGGAAAACATGGAAAGAGCCATAATGCCAGCTAGACCTTTCCCTTTATTATTTAAAATATGCAAATACAAGGAGGTGATTTATGCAAATAAAATAATCGTTATTCTGATAGATATTTGAGTTCCAAAGCATCTTCTTAAGCACCCACAATCATACTTTCCAAATTTTCTCAATTAATGAAAAAACCCAAGTTTGCATTATTTGCATCATGTGAGCTTACAAACAAGTTTGATAGTTGTCTAAGCAAAACTGAACAAAAAAAATAAACATAATAATTCAAACAAGCCAAACATATCTTAAGGTCCTCAACTTGAAAGTAACTTGCCCTACATTCTAGCTTTCTTGCACTGACTTAGCATCCCACCTCTTTATGGTTGTTCCTCTCTCGAATGAAGTTCCAAACAGAGGTTATGATCCAATCTTCAATAGTATCATCCAAAGAAATCCATTTCACTTGGTCAAAAGCGTTTCCTCTGAATCTCTAAACTAGGATTAGGAGAGTATAATATCACTTATATAAGCAAGTAGATGTAGTAGCAAGAAAGAAAACAACTTCTTCTATTAGGATCACTAGCGATCCTTCTTCTACTTCTAGTTGTATCCATCAGCAACCATATAAAAGAAAGGACATCTTTCCATCGTCTCCCTCCTCAAGTTTGTACTATGGCCCCATTAATGCCACCAATCCAGAAAACCCTCTTTTTCTTCTTTGCCATAAAAAATGCACTCCTCCCTTTACCCTCTTTTTCTTCTTTGCCATAAAAAATGCACTCCTCCCTTCTCTGTGATTTTTTGCCACATATATCCTGCTCTCCCTTATGTGCACTTCTTGCTACCCTCCAGAAGTCGAGCATGAAAATTTTCTCCCCTTTCAATGCCCTCAAACATCATTGGCTCTGACATTCCACCCCGTACCAAATATGGCCAAAAGCGTTTTGCCTATGCCAATGGTGACGAGGCCATTAGATCTTCCACAAAAGCGGCTTGTGCCTTTCTTTTACCTTATACATTGGATTTTGCAATGATCTTCCAAATCTCGGTCAAATCTCGGTCAAATCTCAGAAGACATTAGCTTGGGCTTTGAATTGAAGGATTGTCCAATCCACACATGAACATCAGTATGAACATCTAGGACTAAAACTTCATTGCTCAACGAAACATGCCCTTCTTTGACAAACCTGCTCATTATCTCCAAAAAACAAAAACCAGAAAACAACAAAACGGTAGCTTTCCCCCACATAAGGTAAAAAAATATGAAACTTTCCTTGTAAATTGCTTAGTAGAATCACTTCCTTTCGATTGTGCATCCCAAATTAATATAAGCATGGACGATAAGACTAACAATTATGCCAACTAAAATTGCCTTTCAATTCAAAAAAGTGAGCACAGACAATGCCTTCGACTCTCCCCTATTCCTGTTTGCCAACAAAAACACAATTTTCTCATGTATGAACTTTACTCAATTGTGCATCTCTACGAAAAAAATAGGCCTCTTAGCACGATTAACACTTTTAATATGCAATCAAGATTTGTCTCCATGCTAAGGATATTGACAGATGACCATAGCTCATATAAGGAAATTGTTGCCTAATGGAAAATCAACAAGCATAGAGAAGGATACATACTATTCTTCAATGTTGGCAAGAACAACAAGCTCACCTACCAAAGTGCTACTCTTAGAGATATCTTCACTTGGTGTTACTTAGCGTGATTAATCCCTTCTTGATGTACATTCCTCAACACTCCAAGGAACCTTGGATTCATATAAAAAGTAAGGTCTCCCTATTACACTGACTACAATGGCACAAGACCCATTCTCTCCTCCAAGCCACCATATAGGATTATAGTTTGTCACTATCAACAACATTTTGCAAAAAAACTACAATCAAACATGTACTCTACAAAATAGAAGTATCGTAGTTCATAAAAACCATCTTTTGTTTAGATAACATAGATGTAGAGGTAGAAAAACAAAATAATATCAAAATGTCTGAGCTTGCTAAGGTATGTTTGAGGCTAGTCAACCCTTTATTCAATATAATCTTGTGAAATCAGAATTGCACTTTCAAGGTGTGGAGGAGAGTCAAGCAAGAAGAGAAGAAGAAGAAGATCAAAGAACAAAATAGCTCAATGACAAAGAATCAATAAGAAAGAACCACCCCTTTGCCCAAAGCCCCATAGGGTCATGTATCAGGCTTCATGTGCATCAAGATTAAACAAGAAACAGGAAGCACCTGAACATGACGAATAAGAAATAAAAGCTTAGTCGATTTGGATGCTGAAGAACTCCACTGAGGTTGAGGGACTCTAATGAAATGTGACTAATAGCAAAGTCACCTTAGCCGCTAGGCGCATGCGGTGAGAAGAAATAACTAGGCCTCAGTAATGCAACAGGGTTGGAGGAATGCAAACAAAGAAGTAAACAAGGTCCTTCCAACATCTAGAGGCTGAACCATAATGAAAGGTGACCAATATCAAAGTCACCTTAGCCACTGGATGTGTGTGTGGCAGTCTGAATTAACACTGCAAACTCAGACATGAAGCAATGCCTATCAAGGGACGACAGAGACAAAGAGGGGGAGAGTGTTGTAGAGAAAAGAGGCACAGAAGAGGAGCCCCAAAATTTTCAAATTACTGAGCATAATTTTTCTTCTTCAGAAATCCCATGAGATTCCCTTGAATCCATGTAAAATCACTAGAGGAGACCTCTAGATGCATAAGCCCCAAATTCTTGTAAACAACTCTTCTAAAATAGTAGGAAATTAGAGCTAGTCAATAAAGTGTCGGTCTCTTGTGTGAAAGGACCATATTTTAGGGCACATGTATATAAGTCACATTGTGACTGTTGTAAACGACTTTTTGTGGTTGTGAAGAATTGAAGAAGATTTTTGAATTTGCTGATTTCCTCCTTCTCCATGATCTTTTGTGTGTGTATAATGCTTGAAATATGTGTGTAGGACTATTGTCTATCCCTTCCCATCACTTTTGAACAACTATAGTGTGTGTGTGAGCCCTTACGAATTGTGGAGGGAGTGTTGGTGTTTCCCACCATTCACTAATTTGCTCATAACTTCAAGCATGTTTGTTACATTCGATTGAAACTAGTAGAATAGATGTGTCTCAAGCTTCAAAATGAACCTGCTATTGACCATATTCAGAGTTCCGTGTAGAGAGAAAAGTTCCAATTTGTGCTTATTGCTCTAAATGGTATTGTGGCATGCATTATAAGAGAATTAGTGAGTTGGAGAGGTAGCTGAAGCTTTTCACATGCATTGTAGCTTAGATACTTCACTTACCATCATATGTGCACATGTCTTCATACACTTGGTTCTTGTGATTCCTGGGATTGATAACTAAACCTGTATTAATCCACCACTATATACACTTGTGGGGAGGTAGAGTTCTAGTCTCATCGACACAAGTCCCTAAGGCTTCACGACTTAGGTACACACATTTTTGGCATCGTTGCCAGGGGAAAAAACCTAACCAAGGTGCCTTCGTGATGGTTAGAGCTCTAGAGTGAAGGAGTTATACTTGTAAAGGTGAATTCATTCGGTGGCAAGTAGTCAAGTACTTCAGCACTTGTTACTTCACACTCTTGGAATGTGTAATGAGTTTTTAGATTTAGGGTAAGAAGTGAGGAAGTAAGGGAAGAGTTAGGCTTAGGCAACAGAGAGGAGTAGAGTAGGGAGAGTAGATTACACCAAGAAAGAAATCCCAAAAAATTGTCAAAATTAGTTTAGTTTAGGTCTTAGGCAACCAAAGCTATAAAAACCAAAAAAATTAGTTCAGTTGATCAATTGTGAGAACACGTATCATGAGAAGAGCAACAATCGGTATCGTAGCAGTGGTATCACACCTAGCAAGCTAAAGAGTGACATTGAGAGCACAAAGTTTGGTTGAGGCATCCTTGAAGGTAAGCTATACAAATGTTTGGTATCAAAAACACCTTAAGAACACACATGTGCATGACTAAAGGCGTTTTTGGTATCAAGGGGTATAACATAGAGTTTTTTTATGTCCATTAGGTGATACAGGGGGTCAAGAGTGAAGAGGTGAGGTAAAGAAACACTTTTCACATGAAGAAATTAAGTTTAGATGAAATTTGGCTGAAGTATCACGATTGGTTCAGTTTTTGTATCGCGATACCAAAATTGCCTAGTATTGTGATACTCACCTTGTATCGTATCGCGGCATACCCACTTGAGATATCACGATAGCGTTCTGGTATCTATCATCAAGTGTTGATATTACGATCACTCGATGGTATCGTATCGTGGTCTACTCAATATTGTATCGTCCTAGTCACGGTATCGTATCATCAACTGAGCGATATCGTATCCTATGCAACATTTGTATCATATCGCCAAGGACTTTGGTATCATATTGTCACTTACTATGGTATCGTATCGTGCTTAAAGTAGTATCGTATCACTTGACCCTTTGGTATCGTATCGCTCATAGAGTCAGTATTGTACCGTGAGCATTCGAGTATCGTATCGTGTGATTTCTGGTATGGTATGTTGTAGTGGTCAAGTATCGTATCGTCGACTACCTTGGTATCATATCATGGGGTTGCAGAGGTATCGTATCGTCTGCACCTCTAGTATCGTTTCATGCCAATCAATGGTATCGTATTGCCAAGGACTTTGGTATCATATCCCCAAGGACTTTGGTATCATATCACCAAGGACTTTGGTATCGTATCGTGCCAAGTCTGGAATCATATTGTCTATGTGGTATCGCCAAGAGTTATATCGTCAAGGACTATTCAAGCTATTTGGGAGCAAAATTTGAAGTGATTTCGGAGTGAATTAAGGGAAAGTAAGCAGTAGAGATAGGCCCAAAGGGGTGAATGAACTTAAGATCAAGAGGGATGCTTAGCATCCGGATAAGTTTCATTTCATCAGTAGGAATTGCAAAACAAGCTAGTAGTCATTTGATCTATGTGGACACCTCTAGTGACTCAGAGGAGGAACTACCCATGGCCTCAGAGGACATGCATGGTTCTGTTCCCAGGGAGAACTTTATGTCAATCATGGAGGGTGAATACCGCACCTCTCTACAATATCTATCAAAAAATGAGCAAGGAATCCCTATTTAAATTGATGGTTTAAATATGTCCATTGCAAGAATGGTAAACTCTACCGAATCAGCAATAGTGCCCAAACCCATAGTTAAGTACGAGGGAGAGTGTACATGGATAAGTTAGGTCACATCTACGTAGTGATAGAAAACTAAATCAGATCAATGAGAGAGGAGAACTAGAGGGACAAGGAAACTCAAGGAGACCTGGCCTTGAAGAGCTAATGACTACACCAAGAGGTAAGTCTATGTTGACTCAAGTATTGAGAAGGGATTTGATACCTCAAGATGATTAACTATTAGAGGTATATCTAATTCAGAGGTCAGACTTATTATTAGAGACAGATTCATCCATCCAAGGATAAGAAGTAAGTCTACTAACCATTTATGAGTTAAAGGACCTGGAAGATGAGTCTAGAGTCACATATTTAGACCAAAACCAAAGAAGGTATTTGCCAGTAGATGCAGTTGATAGGTCCCAGTTGAAGTATATGGGGTTGCCTATATTCCCTCCTCAAGAGTAGGCAATTACCTCACACAACCCTTTCAAAACTCATCCAGGAACCGACAATACAATGTCAGGACACACGAGCCAGCAAAGTGTTCCCAATTGAACTCATGTGAAATTCACAATGCCAGGAGTGCAGTCACACAACCAAACCCACCCAGGAATAGGCAACATGAAACGTCCACCCATCAGACCAAGGCCACAACCAGGTGTGCAACCAGGAATGCCTCCAATTAGACCAGCAGTTCCTGTGATGTCCTGACCACAAGAACCAATAAGAAGGCTTAGACTGATTCAAGTTGCTAAGTGCATGAGAAATCACTATGATGGAATGGGAGAACCATATGATCACATAGCAGAGTTTAAACAAGTATTACAAACCAAACAAGTGGATGACTTCTTTGTGTAGTATGAATCCTTTGGACTAACCCTCAAAGGGATGGCTTTGACGTGGTTCCAACCATTGGATCCAAATCAATTTGGAAATATTGAGCAATTTTTCCAAGAATTCATTGGAGAATTTACCAAAAGAGTAATTAAGCACAACTCGTCATCCTTAATCCATGGTTTCAAACAAAACCCAAATGAAACCATAAAAACAACTCCCTGAATCACCCATCTCACAACTACGAAGATGCAGCCTATGTGGTGGGAATCACCCATCTCACATGTGGAGGAATAGGCATGGCTCAAGCTTACCCATACAATAGGCAACCATCTCAAGGACCTAACCTATACTGCCATATTGAGCAAAAATATACTAACCATACTATTGAAAATTGCCCATTCAATAGGTGGTCAAGGCCCATGAATCAACCTCAGTATAGGCCTCATGGATACCCTCTTAGAGAACAAGGAAGAGAGATCCCAAGATAGAACCCCCTATCCAAGCCCACAAGGAACACCTAGAAAATATGAACAAGGAGGATATGGACAACCGTAGCCAGTATTAGGACAACAACCACCTCTTCCATAGAATGTAGTGCGAGTTAAATATACTCAACTATTGGAAAACATGGAAAGAGCCATAGCGCCAGCTACACCTTTAGCTAGTACAAAAACAATGAATCAAGGATACGAGCAAATCCAAGGAGAGTACTACCCCTATGACACTAGTCGGATGGAGTATGAACAAACTTATGACCCACAATACTATGGTTATGAAGGATATGACAACACTTATGGACCGGAGTATGCAAACCTAATGTACATGTTGGCAGTAGTCAGAGGCATAGACAACGCGAAAGCATGTAAAGACAGAGCACAATGAAGTAGCAGGGAGTCAGTCGAATCATTTTTCAAAGATGTTTTATAAATACTTTTCAAAAACCTCCAACAGTGATTTTCATTACTTTTGTACCATATATAACATAGGAAAACCCTTTTTGTAATTTATAGTTCCACTTTGTGCAAGCCGAGGAGTCCTCAAGCTTGAGGAGCTTAGGTAGAACGAGCCTACCAATTTTGGTTATTTTTAGACACCGTTTACCCCTTCAAATAGCATCAAGAACCTATTTTTTAACTACATCGGTCACTAGATGTGAAACCGGTCAAAACTAGTCGAGAATCTATAAAAAGAGCTAGAGAGCTCATTTTTGAGGTTAGCTTGTTTAAGTAGAGAAGATCTTACAGCTATATTGAGCTTGTAATTGATCTTGAGTAATAGAGTCTATTTTCCTACCTTTCATTGTGTCTTGCTTGTCTCTTCATGTGTGTGTGTATGTGTGTGTGCATCTCTATGCTTCTCACCTTCACTCTCACTTCATCTCACATTCACAATCTTCATATCACTCCTATCTCTTCCATGGATTGACATTAAGGAGGTGGAGCTTCTTAACGTGGTTCTCACCATTGTGCTAGAGCAACACCAAATTTGGCACCGTTGCCGGGGATCGAGTGTAGGACGAATGTGTGATGGTAAGAGTATAGCAAGAAGTGGCATTGGAAGGTAAAAATTTCAGTTTTTCTTGTTGTTTTTAATTTGTTTTTTGTGTTTTTCACCTCCCCTACACTCCTTCTTCACCATCGCATCATCTTCTTCCGCTCCAAAAAAAGCAAAAAAATTCACCATATCCACTCATTCTCCTCATTTCCCCTCATTTGTGCATGCGAGAGAGAGAGAGAGCTTTTGTGCTTGTATGTGCTTTTGTGTTTTTGAGTTTTCTTGCAGGTAGAGTGCTCCAGAGCATCAGAAAAGCTTCCAAAAGGTAAAAAATCACTTCCTGTCAGAAATCTGCCATGTGTGTCAAACCATCACGATGGTCTTCCAAACTCGGAATTTGAGGTAAGCGAGTTCACCACCATATAGGCAATCCTTGCGCACATATGAATCCACACTTGCATTTCAAAAATTCACACTTTGGTGGACCATCGCGATTGGCTCACGCCGTCACGATTGTGTCACACCAGCGCGATTGGCTCACGCCATTGCGATGGCTCGGTCGGACCATCGCGACGGTTCACCAGTGACCATCACGACGATTCACTTGAGCCATCACAATGGTCCTTGAACATCGTGATGATTCCATCGACCCCACGCCATCGCGATTGGCTCATGCCATCGCAATGATGTTGCCACGTATCAAGCCAGACCATCGCCATCGTTCACTAACCACGCCATTCCGACGACACCAGGTACGCCATTGCGACACTTTGAAATTGGACCATCGCGATTGGCTCAAGCCATCATGCCGAGCGACCATCGCGATGCGCTCATGCCATCGTGATTGTTGCGTTGACCATTGACTGAAGTTATCGCAATTGCTCACGAATTAGATCATCGCGACGGTTCACCTAAGACCATCGTGACGGTTCACCTAAGACCATCATGATGCCTCGCGCCTTTGGACCATCGCGATTGTGCTATGCCATTCTGATGGCTCACCCGAGCCATCGCGATGGTCCCAGGCCATCGTGATTGTTCCAGACCATCGCGATTGTCCATCCCAAACACCAATTTTAGGGTTTGATTTTTTGGGAAAATTTGGGGCTATTTTAAGAAAATTTTTGGGTGATTGCACTCATTGGAGACCCCTTAGCTCATAGAGAAAGAAAAACCTAATTGTCAATTTTTACCCCCGAGGGCGTGAACGCTCATATCTTTTTCATCCGAAGTCCGTTTTTTGAGCTTTATAGCTTGTTAGAAAGCTCTTTAGAGAGGATAATTTGAGGTTGATCATTTAAGGGACTAGAAAATCCAGGGGGCATTAAAAATTTTGGACAAAGGTTAAGAGACTTAAAGGTGTATATACTAAAGTGCTTTAGCATCCATTTAAAAAGTGGTTTGAACATTGGATTTTTATAGGTCTAGCAAGGGCTATCAAGGGCAATCAAGGCAAGGCAGTGAAGAACGCAGAGCTTGGGAAGTGTGACTTCTTGGGCATAAGAGCAATCAAAGCAGCTGACTTGAGGTTGGAAGAATACTCAACCCCCTCAGTCAATTATTAGCTTAAGCTAAACATTAGCATTGTGGATTAACAATGATAGGAACACATCAAGTTCAAGAGATTTAATTTTTCAAGTCCATGATTAAAGTAAGAATGTGCGATAAGAAAACCTAAAGGAAAGAATTAAAGTTTGAAGGAATGAGAACTCAAAAGTACCACAGAAAGTGGATTCCTAACGTACACATTGAGACAAGACAAGAACCTAAAGGAATTTAAAAAGAATCAAGCAAAGAACCATTGATGATCAGAGAGTGCCGCGAAGTAAATTCATGAATCTTAGAACGGGCAAGCATATAGGTAAGTTAGACCGATGAAGCCTTAGATCATCAGAAGCAAGTGTAGGAACTACTGCACGTTCGTGGGCTCATCAATTGAATAGCTACCCATACGAGTTAAGCTCAGATACTAGTGAGTCGGAAATGGATTTTGGCACAAAAAGACCAGAAGGAGGGTGTTGTAGAGCAAAGAAGCACAAGAGAAGAGCCCCAAAATTTTCAAATTAATGGGCATGATTTTTCTTCTTCAAAATCTTAGAGAATTCCCTCAAGCCATGTAAATGCACTAGAGGAGTCCTCTAGCTGCATAATCCCAACTTGTTGTAAAATATCCCTTGTAGATTAGTAGGAATTTCATTTTTCTGTAATAAAGTGCCGGTCTCTTCTGTGAAAGGACCAAAATTAGGGCACATGTATATAAGTCACTTTGTGACTCTTTGTAGAGACTTTTTGCCATTGTGAAGAAGGAGAGCTCTTGAATTTCGAATTTGCCTCTTTCTGCAGATTTCCATTTTCTCTTTGATCTTCTATGTGTGTGTAATGCTTGGAATGTGTGTGTATGACTGTTGTCTACCCCTCCCCACTGTTTTTGAGCTACTGTAGTGTGTGTGTGAGCTTGTAGAAGTTGTGGAGTGAGAGTGGGTGTTTCCCACCACTCACTATTCTCGTCATAACTTGAAGCATGATTGTCAAAATCAAGTGAGACTACTTCCAATACATGCGCCTCGTTGAGAGCTTTGAAATGAGTACCCTATGAACTATATTTGGAGTTTGGAGCTGGGAGAAATCCTCGATTTACTAAAAGCTGATATAAGTGGTATCGCGGCATACACTTCCAGTATTTCAGTGAGTTAAATAGGTGATTTAGTCTTTTCTCACACATATCAGCTGAACCACTTCATTTTCCATCATGTGTGCACGTGTCCTCATACACTTGGTTAGGTCGTTTGATCGGATTGACAAATAAGCATGTGTCAATTTCCTGCTATACACACTTGTGTGGCAATTGGGGTTTAGTCTCATTGACATAAGTCCTTGAGTCTTCTCGACTCAGGTACACACGTTTTTGGTGCCGTTGCTGGGGAACACTCAGCCAAGGTGCCTTCGTGATGGTTATAGATCGAGTGTGATGAAATCGTACTTGTAGAAGTGAACTCGTTCAGTGGCAAGCAGTCATCCACTTCAGCACTTGTTACTTCACACCCTGGAGGTGTGTGTAATGAGATTTTAGGTTTAGGGTCATTAGGAAGGGAGAGAAGGAAGAGTTAGGGTTAGGTTAGAAAGAGAGGAGAGGAGAAGAGAAGTGAAGTAGGAGTAGGCCAAGACCAAGAAAAAATCCCAAAACATTTGCTAAGTTAGTGTAATTCAGTTTCAGTCACCAAAAGTATAAAAACAAAAAAAAATAGTTCATTACTCAACTGTTCTGAAAAGCAGTATCGTGTGCGAGCAGCGATCGGTATCGTGGGCTCGGTATCGTGCTTTTCAGGTTATCAAAGCTAGGTATTGAGCTCAAGGTGCAAGCAAGACATCACAAAGGTAAGATTCCACAAGATTTCTTTGGCAAAAACACATTAAAAGTGCACCAAAACGTGATTAGTTGTGCAACCAGTATCGCGGGGGGGGGGGGGGGGGGGGGCTGTGTGTTTTTTGAGCTTTCTTGAAAGAGACAATAGGCTAGGAGTGAGGAGGGGTGAGAGAGGAGAAAGGGGGTGCAAAAAGTTTTGCATTTGGAGGTATTTTGGCTTGAGTATCGCGATCGGTTGAGTTTCTGGTATCGCGATACCAAAAATCTCCTTGTATCGCGATACTCGCCAAAGTATCGTATCGTCATTGACCAGCCTTGGTATCGTGATACCACTCGTGGTATCGTATCGCCAGGTTGGTATCGCGATCTTACTTTGTTAAAAGTGGTATCGTATCGCGGTCCACTTTTGGTATCGTATCGCCCTCTTCCCTGTTTAGTATCGCGATACCATTCCAGTATCATATCGCACAACTGTCGGTATCATATCGTCCCCTACGTCTAGTATCATATCGTGCAAGCTGGTGGTATCGTATTGCCACTTGCATCAGTATCGTATCGTGTAGTCTTGTGGTGTCGTATCGCGATACCATTGTGGTATCATATCATGTAAGGGGATCAGTATCGTATCATGCTTGTGGACAGTATCGTATCATCTCGGTTTCCAGGTATCGTATCGCGAGGTCAGTTGGTATCGTATCGTCCCTTATCTTGGTATTGTATCGAGGGAAACCCTAGTATCGTATCGTTGAATTTTACAGTATCGTATCATCTGGTGTGTCAGGTATCGTATCAGTCGGGATCCAAGTATCATATCAGCCAATCATTTGGTATCGTATCGTGGACTACGACAGTATCGTATCGCCTAGATTTCTGGTATCGTATCGTGGCCAAAGCAGTATCACCCAAGGCAGTATCGTCTAGAGTAGTATCGTCTAGAGCTTTTGAAGCATTTGTAGGGCAAACTTGAGACATTTGAGGAGCCACCTAAGGAGAGTTTTAGAGACCTAGAGAGTCTTAGGAGGGTGAATGAACTTGAGGTCAGGGAGAGTGCTAAGTAGCCGAAGAAGTGTCATATCTTCCGTAGGGAGTGCCGCTCAGGTCAGTCACCACTCTCTCTATTCAAACACCTCTAGTGACTCAAAGGAGGAGATACCCATGGCTTTTGAAGATATGCAGGGTCCACCTCCAAGTAGAAACTTCATGACCGCTGTAGAGAGAGAGTACCATACCTCCTTACAATACATTTCTACTAATGCCCAGGAGATCCCCATCTACCTAGATGGTTTAAACAGATATGTGGCTAGGATGGTAACTTCCATGGATGCCACAATTGTGCCCAGACCTGCTGTTAAGTATGAAGGAGGAGCATACATGGGTAAGATTGGTCACATATACATTGTAACTGAATTTCCCGAGTTGATCAATGAAAGGGGAGAATTAGTGGGACAAGAAAACTCAGGAAGACCAAATCTTGAGGAGCTAGTAACCACCCCTAGAGGTAGATCCCAAGTGACATGAGTCTTGAGAGGAGACTTGATACCTCAAGACGACCACCTGTTGGAAGTCTATTTGATCCACGGAGTGGACTTGTTGCTTCAAACAGACTCACCGGCCCAAGGAGGAGAAGAAAGCCCGATGACATTTTATGAGCTAAAGGATCCGGAAGACGAGACTAGAATAACATACCTAGATAAGAATCAAAGAAGATTTTGGTTGGTTGATGCCATAGACAGGGCTCGAATGAAATACATGGGGTTGCCTGTATTCCCTCAGAGACAACACGCAACTACTTCTCAGAACCCCTTTGGAACTCAACAAGAGGCAGAGCACACCATGTCAGGACAAGCTAGCCAACAGAGTGTTCCAAACCGTGCTCACGTGCAATTTGCAACTCCAGGAGTGCAAAATCAGACCCACCATGGAGTAGGTAATCAATACCGACCATTAGTAAGACCACGACCACCAGTAGGAGGGCAGCCTGGAATACCCCTAGTTAGACCAGCAGTTCCTGCCTTCCCTGTAATGCCTAGACTGCCAGAACCAATGAGAAGACTGAGACCTATCCAAGTGGCCAAGTGCGTAAGAAATCATTATGACGGATTGGGAGAACCCTACGATCACATTGCTGAACTTAAACAAGTTCTAAGGGCAGAACAAGTAGACAACTTCTTTGTGCAGTACGAGTCTTTTGGACTCACTCTCACAGGAACGGCTCTCACTTGGTTCCAACCATTAGACCCCAACCAATTTGGAAATATGGAACAATTCTTTCAGGAATTTATTGGGGAATTCACTAAGAGAGAGATTAAACACAATTCTGCATCTTTAATCCATAGCTTTAAATAGAATCCTAATGAAACCATGAAAACAGTTGCCCGAAGATTCAATCAGTATGTTGATAGATGCCCAGTAGCAGAAAGGCCCACTCAACAAAAGATGATTTCATTATTTTTGGATGGACTCACAAATGGAACCCTAGGAACGCTAGTTTATGTGAAAAGGTTACAAATCCTGAGTGAATGTCTTCAAGAGTGCATCGACCTAGATGATAATCTAGTTGAGGATCTCAAGAGCACACCCAGCCCCACTAAATCAGAAGACTCTCGGAGTACTATTACATCCAACTCCAGTAATGTGGAGGAATTAGCAGAGTTGGTAGCAAAAAAATTAGGAGTTCAAGGACATAGAAATTACCAACACCCAGCTTTAAGAGTGCCCATGTTACGAAGATGTAGTCTATGTGGAGGAGATCACCCTACACATATGTGTGTGCGAGGAGGGACCGGTGCACATCAGACATATCCTTACAACAGACAGCCCGAACAAGGAACTTCCTTGTACTGCCACTTAGAACAAAAATACACCAATCACACCACAGAGAACTGCCCATTCAATAGATAGGCACGACCTTTACAACCACCTCAGTATCGACCATACAGATATCCACCTAGAGAGCCAGGCAGAGAGATGCCTAGATACAATCCCTATCCAGCACCAGTAGGAGCACCAAGGCCATACGAGCAAGTACCATATGCACCGCCCCAACTAGTGTTAGGACCACAGCTACCACAACCTCAACAAGTGGTACCTGTGAAATACGCTCAGCCAGAAGAAAATTTGGAAAGAGCCATAGTGCCAACTTCAAAGATGACTAGTGTAGAATCAGCGAACCCTGGATATGAGCTGCCCCTAGGAGATTCTTATCCCTATGAAGCGAACATGTTAGAGTATGAATCAACATATGATTCGGCTTACTATGGATATGAAGGTTATGATCAGGCTTATGGAATGGAGGTAGCAACTTTGATGTATACTGCACCTAAAGCACAACCACCCATGAGACCACCCATTAGACCCCCTGTGCCGAGAGGACCTTGTTATAGATGTGGAGGAGACCATTTTATTAAAGAATGTCCTCGACCTTATAATCCACCACCCCCTAGAACTTGGGAAGGATATTGCAATGATTGCGGAAAGGAACATCTTTTCAGAGACTGCCCTAAGAATCCAACCAAAGTCCAAGACACTGCACCAATTAATGTAATTGAGTTGATAGAAGCATTTGGAAGTGATAAGGAATATATTGTGCCTTTAAAGGCCATTACAAGAGCTCAAACAAAAGAACAAAAAGGAAAACAACCTGAACAGGAACGAGAGAGCAAAAGAACGGTAAGTCCCAAAATTCAAATAGTTGAAGATTCTGAGGACCCACCTGAGAGTACATAGAACACTAAAACACAGAAATGGAAGGAAAGAAGAGAAAAACTCAAAGAGAAATGGATGAAAAACAAAAGTCAAGACAATAAGAAACAAACCAGAAGTAAGAAAGAACAAAAAGAGCAAGAAATTCGGAAGGAAGTGCCTAGTCCACCGCTTATCCGAGAAGCTGAAAAACCAGGATCCATTTTAGCTGATCCAAAACTTGATGACCTAGACATGTGGCTAAAAGCTTACCAAGCTAGGATTAAGGCTGGACCAAAGGTAGAACAACATGAAAAGCTCGAGCAGACAATTGAATGTAGCAGAAAGAAATTACACCACTACGGAATGAGAAGGATTAGGAATGATCTATGTCGTAAAGAAATTCAGACATTATTTGTTGGCAAACAAGTTCAAGTTCTTTACAGATCATCAAGCATTATTGTACTTAGTCAATAAGCCATGTAACACAGGACGATTGATATGTTGGTTTCTATTACTCATGGAGTATGACTTTGAAGTAGTAGTCAAGAAAGGAAAGACACACCTTAGAGCTGACCACCTCTCAAGATTAACCACAGGAGAAGCTCCTCAAGGAATAGTAAATGAATTACTTGATGCATACTTGTTTAACCTTGAGATAGTACCAGAATGGGCTAAGCCTATTGTCCCTATTCTCACATATGGACCCAAGAATCCTAGGATAAGGATCAAAGAAGGAGAGATTACCAAGTCCCAAAGCTATCAAATTATAGTAGGAAGTATATATAAATAGGATAATCAAAAGATTCTTGCTTGTTGTGTAGATGAATCGGAACATGCAAATTGGTTGCAATTAGCACACGTAGGTGCATTAAAGCAACATCATTCAAAACATCATACATTACAGAATCTGCATAGACTAGGAGTATATTGGCCTTCGATGGAAGCAGACGTCTACAAGTTGTGTAAAGAATGCCCTGTTTGTTGTGAAAGACCACCAGTAGAACATTCTACATTATATCATGTGTCTCTCACACCAGAATGGAGTGAACATTTAGTGACCTACTTGAGGACGAAAACATTCCCTCAAGAAATGACTTTAGCACGACAATGAAGTCTAGAGCAGGAAGCTCAAGACTATTCACTTATTGGTGACAATCTATACAAACGAGGAAGAGATGGATACTTAAGACAATGTGTTCATGAAAGAGATTATTTGAACGTACTAGAGATTGCACACCAAGGTTTTGCAGGAGGCCATTTTGGCCCCAGTAATCTCAAGAGAATGTGTAGACGGATGAACAAGAACAACATACTAACACCCAAGGTGACACCAGTACTTATGAAGCTGAAACATTTGAAGGAGCTGCCTACACCTTGGCAATCAAGAAGTTACACAAGAGGCTTCAAAGAAGCATACATCAAAGGCTTCAAAGAACTAGTTAAGTGAGTAGGCACAAATGAAGCATTAAGATATTTGCAAAGAAAACCACTACCGCAGTTTGGCCCATGTCAAGTTCGACTATTATCCAAACCAAGTCAATACGTTTGTGTATCAACAGATGGCTAATCTTCAGAATAGGCCAGGGAAGCCCGTCTCATCCCTAAAGAATCTTTGGCAGAAGAAACAATCATCATCAACTCCCCACCTCGCACCTCTAGTGTACAAACCACCACAGTTGTCGAAGTGCCAACCACCCCAACAACTCCTCCTTCACCTCCCATCTCTCCAGTGTCTCCTATACAACCTGCCTCTCCTAGACCATCCACATCATTTGACAGTGCAGTAGCAGATGCCTTTGTTGCTTCAATTCCTCTAACCCTTTCTGCATCTACACACCCTAGTCTCCCTCCTCTAGCCTCCACCATTCTATCCAGTCCATTTCTCCATCCATCCTTCCCTTCTTTCCTCACTCCTCCAAGACACCTATTTCCATTTCCTCTGCCATGGACTTTTTCCCTAGTCTCACCTCCCTGACCCATTGTAATTCCTCTTTCCCCTTTCCACCAAGCAATACAGAGACCCCCTCTGTAAATTATTCTGCCACTTTTGTCAATCTTGTATTTACACCCACGCACGCACCCACTGTCACTCCACTATTCACAGTCACGGCACTCGACACCACATCCAGTGACATGGATATATCACCACCCACTGCACCACCACTCACATCTCCCGTTGCACCACCATATTTAGGCACATCACTTTCGTCCATAGTCGCAACCGCATCTACATTCCCCTCCCTCATGCATCAACACCCACACCCAGAGCATCTGCATTCACTCCACCATTACTATTATCACCCACCATCAATATTGCATTTCGTCAGATGTTCGCATGCATGATACAAGTGAGAGATGAATTTGCATCTCTTGGAACTAAGTACCAAACGCTGCAGTAGACAAAGAACAATTTACAATCGCAGCTAAATTCATTGTCAATCGAGAATGCATCGCTTAACACCCGCTACCAAGAGCTACTCCATGCCTACCACAAATTGGAACTCGAAAGTGAAGAGAAGACAAAAGAGGCCATCATTGATATTGAAAACTTGTTGCGGGCTCAGACTATTCACAATGCCACGCTTACAAGAAATATGGGACTACTCAAACGACACTTAGCAGTAGGTAAAGAAGAGAACCAACATCTATAAGAACAGAACAGAGAAAACTTGGAAGTTGCTATAGATAAACCAAATGAATCGTTGAGCCCAGTCGTTTCAAAGCTGTCCCCTCTGAATCTATGAAGATGTTATTGGAAGATCATGTTAGATTATTAGAGGAGTATGATAGTATGAACGAGGAATACCAGAAGCTAAAAGAAAAACCACGAGCTACTCCAATTAAGAGCACCTGTACAGCAAGTACCACCAGCTCCTGCGGACCCATCTCCTGAGATCATAGAGGAACTGAATGCTCTAAGGGCCCAGGTAGTAACTCTCCAAACAGAGATAGCAGCTTACAAAGCACCCCCCAGGCCAAACTCCCCACCCGAACTACCAGCGGATAAAGAAACACCAGACGACTTTTGAACTTCCTACTCCCACATGGATGAAGACTGTTGAAGAGCTTGGAAGGACCCACTCCGCAAGGGTAGAAGCACAATTACATGCAATGGCAATGATCGAAGAACGAATTTTACAATCCCAGTATTTTGCTCACTTGGCCCCCCGTAGGTACATATCTGGGCATGAGCTACAATATAAGCCGTATTTTATGTTAATGGTAGAATATCAGTTGGCCATAGAAAAGGAAACAGGAAAGAAACCATCCCATGCAACTCAGTTTGAGCCTGAAGACTTGCCACCAGCAGCAGAGAGAGGATAAATATTTCAACTCAATTGGCGCGAAGACTTATTACAAGAATATCCCGAAATGATGAGCACTTGGGCCAAGGCACCACTCCACTTGAAGTACAACCCTGTTGGTGTAGAACAATCAACAATTGATGTTTTGATGAAGAATTGAAGTCAAGGATTGAAGAAAAGGTTCAAGTTGTGAAGCATGAAGAAAGAATACATTCAGAAGATAAAGATGTGTACACATATGTACATTAATTCAGAGATAGTTAACTTATATCTTTGCGTAGTCATAAGCTTGTAAATTTTTGTCTATATATACTATGAAAAATGTCGGGACAAGTATGAGAGAGCATGAGAATAGAGTAGTCAGAAGTTGTATGTGTCATTAGACATCTTAGAAGTGACTTAAGACTCTCTCATCACTCAGTTGTAAATTTCTCAGAAATGAAGAAAATGTTGCACCCGATATTTCTAAGTTTTCTCCTTCTGTGTTAGATCTTTTGTGAAATACTTTTGTACAAGTCTAAGTCTATAGTTGATTGACCTCTGTACGATTTTTCAGTTTCTGATTGTGATCAGGCTCAGAGAATTAAGTGTAGGAACATTTACATGTGTAAATGGAAACATGAGAAGTTGTAGGAGGCGTAAAATTTGATGCTAATGTTTTGGTCAGTTCTCCTTCCATAGTATAAAGTTTTGAGCACGAAAGCACTCAATCTTTAAGTTGGAAGGTAAGCTATTTGTGGCTAAAAGCATTTGCAAAAATGGGTTCTAAATTGAGAGAACCAAGTGTTAAAAGTTATAGGTGTCTAAATCGACTTCTCAGAAGAACGGATTTAGACATAGGTGAGTTGTTGAGATCATTTCTCAAGTTCTACCGAATCTTTTGGAGTGATTCAACTTGGAAAAGGTGCGCAATCTATAGAAAACACCTCAAACAAAGTTTTATAAAAAACTTTACACATTTGATTAGGCAATGAGTGAATTATGTGCAGCAAACTTTCTGTGTAATCTCCTTCTTCACAGTTTGTTCAAGAATTTGACAATTGAGTACTGATCTTCTAAAATTGGTGAAGGTTTGAGTTATTCTTGTTATAGAGGTGCTCTAAATACAAGATTAACTTGTTCTTTTGGAGATTAACACTCTCCATCAGTGGTATCAGAGCAGGAAGCATCAGAATTGAAGGAAGGAGGATCCTGACTGCTGCAGCTGCAAAGAATTCAACATCTGAAGGTTCAAAAGGTGAAAGCTTGAGGATAAAGCTTGAGAAGGAGGCCATACGACATCAAGGAAGACAAAAGAAGTATTATTCAAAGTAAAGGTACATTTATTACTCATAAAGGTTGAAGAATTCAATATACAGGTGAAGAAAGAATGGGAGATTCTCTTCAAATAGAGAAGTTGGATAGAGAGAACTATCCAGCATGCTCAATGAGGATGGAAGCTCATCTTATGAGCAAAGACTTGATAAGTTACATCACAGGTGAAGAAGAAAAGCCTCACTTCAGAGATCCTAGTGTTTTAACTAGGGAGGAATTATCAGATTTGAAGAATCGGATGAAGAGAGATGCTCAAGCTAGGAGCATTATCTATATGGCAGTCAATGACTATTTGCTACCTCACATTAGAGGTCTTGAAAGTGCAAGTGATATATGGAATGATTTGGAGGAGCATTTCCAAAACACCACAAAGTCTAGGAAGGCATCCTTGTGGGCAGAATTTACCACATTCAAGAAGAAGGCTTCTCAATCCATCTCAGATTATGTAACCAGAATGAAAGACATTGCAGATGCATTAGGAGTAGTTGATGAAGACATTGAGGAGGATAAATTGGTAAGTCAAATCCTCACAGGTTTGAGAGGTGATGACAAATGGAAGCCATTCATTTTGTCTACTGAATTATCACTTGATCATTTTACTCCTGACTTGGGACATATGTTAACCTTTGAGCAGGATGTCAAAGGTGAAGGTGACAAGAGTACAGGTCATGCAATGTACTCAAAGGATAAGAAGAAGAATAGCAAAGGGAAGCAACAAGCAAATGAGGATGAAGGTTCAACTAGCCAAGCCAACTTCCTAAGAGGAAGAGGAGGTGGCAAAGGTAGAGGAAGAGGCAGGAATAATAAAGATGGAGTCAAAGCTTGTTGGATTTGTGGTAAGACAAATCACTTATCTAATGATTGTTGGCATAATACTCAGAGTAATGGTGGATATAATCAGAATTTTAATTCAAGAGGAAGAGGTGGAAGAAATCAAAGAGGTAATTTCAGAGGTAAAGGTAGTAGGGGTTACTTTGGAAGAAATGCAGGTAGAGGATTCCAAAGTCAACAATACAACAATACCTACTACAATTATGCTTCAGATCAAAAGGAGGATTCAACATTGATAATGAATGCAACTTGTGAAAGGCAAAGTGAAGACCAAAGAGTCTTCTACATTGACTCAGGGTGTAGCAATCACCTGAGTGGTAACATAGCATTGATGACTTATTTGGAAAATAAGGTAACTAATCATGTAGTTCAAACAGGTGACAATACAAAGCACAATGTGAAGTCAATTGGATCAGTGAAGGCCAAGGATGGTAGCACCCTCTTGAGTAAGGTCTTGTATGTTCCTACAATTCCTAAGAATCTAATAAGTGTAGGAAAAATTGTTGAAAAAGGTTATGAAGTTAGATTCACTAATGAAGGAGTGTTTGTGGAAGACCCTAGCAATGGGTATAAACAAATTGTTTCAGGGAAGAAAGAAGGAAGATTGTTCACATTGAAGATCCAAGGTAATGTTGGTCATGCCTTGTTCACCTATGGAGGACATAAGATCTCTGAGTTAGATCTTTGGCACAAGAGGCTTGGACATTTCAATGAAAGAGGTATCAAAGATATGATTAACAATGGTTCAGTGCTTGGATTGCCTAATGTTGCAGGTCAACATATGACATACAGATGTGAGGCATGTCAATTAGGTAAGGCTCATAAGCAATCTTAATCCAAGCATGGTTTTATGTATTCAGAGAAGCTTGAGTTGGTACACACAGATGTGTGGGGACCATCAAAGGATTTCAATATCAATGGTTCTAGGTACTATGTGATTTATGTTGATGATGCTACCAGATGGATCACTATCTATGTGATCAAAGATAAGTCAGAGGTATTCAAGACATTCAAACATTATCATGTGTATGCAGAGAGAATTACAGGTCATAAGTTGAAAAGACTAAGGTCAGATGGAGGGGGAGAGTATTTCTCTAATGAGTTCAGTGATTACTTATGGAATGTAGGTATAAAAAGGGAAATTACTTGCAGGTATTCTCCTCAACAAAATGGTGTAGCAGAAAGGAGGAATAGAACTCTTGTTGAGTTTGCAAGATCCATGATGAAGGAGAAAAATTGCCCAAATTACTTGTGGGCTGAGGCTGTAAATACAGCTACTTATTTGTTCAATAGGTTACCATGTAAAGCTTTGCAGGGTATGACACCATATGAGGCATGGTGGGGTAAGAGACCTACTCTAGATTGCAAAGTATTTGGTTGTTTGGCATATGCATATGTGCCATCCCAATTAAGGCACAAATTGGAACCTAAAGCTGAAAAGTATGTGTTCATTGGTTATGATGATAAGCAGATGGGATATAGGTTGTGGAGTCCATCCACAAAACAATTCCTAGTGTCAAAAGATGTTACATTTGATGAGCAAGGTACTTGGTATGCAGGTACAATCAATATTAATACAGGTGATGAAGAAGTTGTGAATCAAAAGAAAGGTAAATCAAAGGTTCAGATATTTGATGAAGAGGAGAATAATGAAGTGCAGGTTGAAGTAGAAGAAATGCCAAGATTTGATCCTGAGTGTGATGAACTAGAAACCTCAAGGAGTGGAGAACTCAGAAGATCATCAAGACACAAGTGGCAACCTACAAGGTATAGCTATGACACTTCTTTTTTGGCTACCAAAGATTATGCTTACATGATAAAGACAGATGAAGACCCTTCTACATATGAAGAGGCAAAAGGTAAGGAAAATTGGGAGAAAGCTATGCAGGAAGAATATGATGCATTGATGGAGAATCAGACATGGATTTGGTTCCTAAACCCAATAGCCAGAAGATCATTGGATGCAAGTGGGTCTACAAGACAAAGAGGTTTGCAGATGGAAGTGTGTCTAGGTATAAACCTAGACTTGTTGTGAAGGGTTTTGCTCAGACTTATGGTATAGATTATGATGAGACCTATAGTCATGTGGAAAAGATGACAACCATCAGGACACTTATAGCTATTGCTGCATGTAAAGGTTGGAAATTATGTCAATTAGATGTCAAGAATGCTTTTTTGAATGGTTATATTTCAGATGATGTTTTCATAGAGCAACCACAAGGATTCAGAGATGGAAGGTATCCAGATCATGTGTGCAAGCTCAAGAGAGCTTTGTATGGTTTGAAGCAGGCCCCAAGGGCATGGAATTATAGACTTGTGAAGTTCTTGAAAGAACTTGGATTTCAAGTGTCAAAGGCAAATAGTAGCTTGCTTGTTAAAGCAAGTGATGATGGGTTTATTTACATGTGCATATATGTTGATGATATAATTCTTACAGGTACAGATGAGAAAGGCATTCAAAGTCTAAAGAAGCAAATGGAGAAAGAGTTCAAAATCAGTGACTTGGGAGACTTGTCATATTTCTTGGGCATGGAGATTTCATACACTCAACATGGAGTGTATGTGACTCAAGAAAGGTATTTGAAGAACTTGTTGATCAAGTTTAAGATGAATGATTGCAGGGTAGCACCTACTCCAATGGAGCTGAATCACAAATTCAGCAAATATGGAGGAGAAGAGTTCAAGGACATGAAGCTATATCAAAGTTTGGTTGGTAGTCTGATCTATGCTACATTAACTAGGCCCGACTTGTCATATGGAGTTGGATTTTTGTCTCAGTTCATGCATTGCCCTAGAAAAGAACATTGGATTGCACGACAAAGAGTGTTGAGGTACGTTAAGGGTACAGTCAAAGAAGGTTTGTATTATGGTTTTACATCATATACAAACATCAAAATCTATAGTGATGCAGATTGGGCAGGTAATCCTGATGATAGGAGATCAACTTATGGATACTTGTGTTATGTGGGAGATAAGTTAATTTCTTGGTGTTCAAAGAAGCAACATAGAGTTGCTTTATCATCCACAGAGGCTGAGTATAAAGGTATGGTGGAAGCTGCAAAGGAAGTGATATGGCTTAAGACTCTGATGAAGATTTTTGACATCATTCAGAATATACCCACTATTCATGGAGATAACATGAGTTCATTGTATTTAGCTACTAACCCTGTGTTTCATGCCAGGACTAAACATATTGAGATTTAGTATCACTTTCTAAGAGAGAAGGTGATGGATAAAGAGATTGAAGTCATACATACTTCAACAAAAGATCAGATATCTGATATGCTAACCAAAAGCTTCGATGGACCAAAGCTACAGAGATTCAAGGACATGGCAGGTATAAAGAAGATAGAGAAAACCTCAATTGATGATTGAGGGGGAGTTGTTGGTGCATAACAATAAACAATTGATGTTTTGATGAAGAATTGAAGTCAAGGATTGAAGAAAAGGTTCAAGTTGTGAAGCATGAAGAAAAAATACATTCAGAAGATAAAGATGTGTACACATATGTACATTAATTCTTAGATAGTTAACTTATATCTTTGAGTAGTCATAACCTTGTAAATTTTTGTCTATATATACTATGAAAAATGTCGGGACAAGTATGAGAGAGCATGAGAATAGAGTAATCATAAGCTGTATGTGTCATTAGACATCTTAGAAGTGAGTTAAGACTCTCTCATCACTCAGTTGTAAATTTCTCAGAAATGAAGAAAATGTTGCGCCCGATATTTCTGAGTTTTCTCCTTCTATGTTAGATCTTTTGTGAAATGCTTTTGTACAAGTCTAAGTCTATAGTTGATTGACCTCTGTACAATTTTTCAGTTTCTGATTGTGATCAGGCTGAGAGAATTAAGTGTAGGAACATTTACATGTGTAAATGGAAACATGAGAAGTTGGAGGAGGCACAAAATTCGATGTTAATGTTTTGGTCAGTTCTCCTTCCACAGTATAAAGTTTTGAGCAAGCAAGCACTCAACCTTTAAGTTGAAGGTAAGCTATTTGTGGCTAAAAGAATTTGCAGAAACCGGTTCTAGATTGAGAGAATCAAGTGTTAAAAGTTATAGGTGTCTAAATCGACTTCTCAGAAGAATAGTTTTAGACATAGGTGAGTTGTTGAGATCATTTCTCAAGATCTACTAAATCTTTTGGAGTGATTCAACTTGGAAAAGGTGTGCAATCTATAGACAACACCTCGTACAAAGTTTTATAAAAAACTTTACACATTTGATAAGGCAATGAGTGAATTATGTGCAGTAGACTTTCTGTGTAATCTCCTTCTTCACAGTTTGTTCAAGAATTTGACAATTGAGTATTGATCCTCTAAAATTGGTGAAGTTTTGAGTTATTCTTGTTATAGAGGTGCTCTAAATACAAGAGTAACTTGTTCTTTTGGAGATAAAAACTCTCCATCAAACCCATGTTGGGGACCCATGCCATGTCGGCGCTCCTGGAAGGCATTTGCCATTAAAGTACAGAACAACAAGCAATGCCAAGATTGGCTCAATTACCCATATTTCATGCCACCCCGTGGACCACCCACAGTAGGCTATATGATGGCGCTGATTCGCCACTGGCTCCCTTGCTTACAATGAATGGACAATGTAGTAGTGCATATGACTGTCAAAATATTTGACATGATGCAGATAGTATTAAAAGTCTTCTGTCGCGTCAAGGCACCACATGTGAACACCCCGGGTTTTGAGCATGGCAATCAAGATTTAGCTTATGATATGAGTACGACACAATCGCTCCAGGTGTGTTATGCATGGCACTGTCGAATCATATACTTATCGGCGTGCTATAAGCAGACCTTTGAAGAAATGTTCACTACCGGTTTTTGGGAGTATCACTTAGAAGCGTTCATAAGCAGTCAAACATATCTACTGCAATTATTTGCCTTTGAACAACTGGTGTACTCCACACATTATAGACTCCCGCCACTAGAGAAACCTCAGCCCATAGATTGGGAAAAACTTGAAGCTAATCTAGCAAGAGGTATCCGCATTTCATAGCACACCCTCGCTCAGGATCTCCTACAAAATTATATCCGATAGACCCCGCAACAAGGTTCTGCCAAGGAGGACAAAAGCGAGAGGGAGGGGGTGTTCGCAGTAGTTAGAGGCATAGAGGACGCGGAAGCATGTAAAGACAGAGCACAATGAAGTAGCAGGGAGTCAGTCGAACCATTTTTCAAAGATGTTTGATAAAGACTTTTCAAAAACCTCCAACAGTGATTTTCATCACTTTTGTACCATATGTAACATAGGAAAACCCTTTTTGTAATTTATAGTTCCATTTTGTGCAAGCCAAGGAGTCCTCAAGCTTGAGGACCATAGGTAGAATGAGCCTACCAATTTTGGTTATTTTTAGACACCGTTTACCCCTTCAAATAGCATCGAGAACCTATTTTTTAACTATGCCGGTCACTAGATGTGAAACTGGTCAAAACTAGTCTAGAATCTATAAAAAGAGCTAGAGAGCTCATTTTTTAGGTTAGCTTGTTTGAGTAGAGAAGAGCTTAAAGCTATATTGAGCTTGTAATTGATCTTTAGTAATAGAGTCTATTTTCCTACCTTCCATTGTGTCTTGCTTGTCTCTTCATATGTGTGTGTATGTGTGTGTGCATCTCTATGCTTCTCACCTTCACTCTCACTTCATCTCACATTCACGATCTTCATATTACTCCTATTTCTTCTACGGATTGACATTAAGGAGGTGGAGCTTCTTAACGTGGTTCTCACCATTGTTCTAGAGCAACAGTACACCCCACCTAAAGCACCAACTCTCATGAGACCACCCATTAGGCTGCCTATGCCAAAAGGACCATGCTATAGATGCGGAGGCGATCACTTCATAAGAGAATTCACTCTGCCATACAACCCACCACCTCCTAGGATTTGGGAAGGGTACTATAATGAATGTGGGAAGGAACATCTATTTAGAGATTGGCCAAAGAATCCCAATAAGACTCATATCACAACACAAATCAATGTGATCGAAGTAACTGAATCATCATGAATTGATAAGGAGTACACAGTACAATTAAAAGCCATCACACGAGAGCAATCCAAAGGAAAAGAGAGGAAGAAATTGAACTCCGAACAAGAGATGAACAAGGACCTAAGAAATCGGTAGTGGAAGATTCGGAAGACCCGTGTGAGAGTAACCAAACAAAGAAAACGCAAAGTTGGAAGACTAGAAGGGAGAAACTTAGAAACAAATGGACAAAAAATAAGGAGGACAAGAAGGATGTAAAAAACGATAAGAAATCTGAGGAACCTAAAATACAAGAGAATACACCACCTAAGTCTTATACATGGAAACTAGATAAACCAGGATCAATCCTAGAAAATCCAAGCCCATACAACTTAGACATGTGGTTGAAAGCGTATCAATCGAGAATCACGAGTGGACCAAACATAAAGCGGCATGAGAAACTCTAGCCACAAGGGGAATCAGAGAAGGAGAGATTGACGATATGCAAAAAGAGGTAGCCCAAGCCACTCTAGAAAAGACTATCCCAGTCCTCCTAGAGACAAGAATATCTGAGAATCAATACAATGAGTGTTTTAAAGAGAATGATAAAAAATCAACAGGAACACCTAAGAAGAAAGATAGTAAAGACGAACAATAGAGCACTCAAGGCAAATCCATTCCTATAGTCCCTGAACTAGAAGCTGATTGGCCATAAGAATTGTGGGCTACGATTGAGGAAGACCGATGGAAAAAGAATGGGAGTTCAAGGCCACCGTTTGAGGAGTTGGACATTGAAGAAAACCAGCCGACTCCAAATTTGGATGAAGTATATGAAGAGGTTTCTATGTTAGACCAAAATAGGGAGGTAGTAAATAGCATTTCCACTTTACCAAACTATATGGGAGAATATGAGAAAAGGTCAAAAGTTTTTCACGCTCCCGTAATTGGAGGCAAGGAAAATGGGTCTTCAGGTGCGACCTCTCACAATCTAGCAGAACTCAAGAAGGCCAAGGTACAATGTCAGTTGACCGTGGAAGAGTTACTATGAGACAAACTGCAATCATGGAAACAATTGGCGGGACAATTGAAATTAGAAAATAAGGAAAATAACAAGAAAATAGAGAGACTGAAGCCCCTTCTACCATACAAATCCCTGTTGATAAAGTTGGAGAGACCCCTAGGAATATTAGAGAGAATTAAGTTGGCTACCTGCAGAGTAGAATTCAAACACACTCTAGCCATATGTCAATTAGGAAAAGCAAATAACTATGAGATGATATTAGGATGACCGTTCATGAGACAACTCAGGGTAGTACAAGACTAGGGAAGAGACACATTATACCTACGACATAAGGGGACTACTAGCAAGATCAATTTACATACATTTTCATATAGGAGGACATGCCCCCCACTACAATGGAACCCCATACACAAGGAAGGGGGTGATTTGTCAGCTCATAGTGCGGGTTCAAGTGACCAATCATGGAAACATGAAGATGCTCAACTATGGATGTGTAAGGAAGCAAAGCGGGAAGAGAGAAAAACTCAAATATGGTCTATCGGACATTGAAATTACCAGCATGTAGATGATCCTATGTATATGCCTCAAGTTTTCTCAGATGAAGTTTTTGAACCACATGGTTGGATGGAGATTCTAGCCACATTAGATGTGTGTAAATGAGGAGGTACTAACCATGAATGAATGTGTGGACAAAGAGGGTTATGATATAAGTTTTTACATGGTAGTCCTTCAAGAAGTAGAGGCAAGAGAAGTATTAGAAAGGAATTGAAGGAGGACAACGAAAGCATAGAAATGGAACGAGAATTTGATTAAGAGGAACGATAAAGAGGAAGAGGAATTGATAAGCTTAATCCAATAATATCGAGACGTGTTTGCATGGACCTACAAGGACCTCAAAGGTGTAGACCCATCCATTCGTTCTCATCGAATCATAGACATAGACAAGCTATTAGCAGTCAGATTCATTTATGAGATACAGCACACAGAATGGGTGTCAGTGGTCGTACCGAAAAAGAATGGGAAATTAAGAGTGTGTATTAATTTGAAGAAAGTAAACGCATCCATAATCCATGATAGCTACCCATTACCTATCACTGATCATCTCTTAGAAAGAGTTGTGGGGAAGGAAGTCTATAGTTTCCTAGATGAATTCTTGGGGTACAACCAAGTAGCTATTGCTATAGACGACCAACATAAGACAACATTCTCAACTAAATGGGGTGTCTATGCTTTTAGCATAATTCCATTCGGACTCATGAACGCCCTTCTTACTTTCCAAAGGTTGATGAGTCATGTCTTTAAAGAATTTCTAAGGAAGAATATGGAAGTATACGTTGATGACTTGTGTATATACTCAGGTCAGCGACATGAACACATTCCCACGTTATGAAGGATATTTGAGAAGTTTCGACACTATAGAGTGTGCATGAATCCTCAGAAATGTGCCTTTATGGTGATACAAGGAAAAATCCTAGGACACATCGTATCTAGGAATGGAATTTCCATTGACGAGGATAAGGTAAATTTAATCCTAGAGCTCCCAAGACCAAAAAATGCTAAGGAGGTGCAAGCTTTTATGGGTCATTGTGGATACAATCGTAGATTTATTCACATGTACGCAATAATTGCCAATCCATTATATGGATTATTAACCCAATTTACGTGGATGGATGTGTGAGAAAGCATTTAATGAACTAAAAATATGACTAAGTACAACACCTATTTTGAAGATACTCAACTAGAATAAGCCATTTCATATCCATGTAGATGCCTCCAACTATGCAATAGGATGCATTCCAGCTCAACCTGCACATGAGGGAAAATTAGACCACCCTATTGCATATGCAAGCAGACAACTAAATCAAGCGGAAAGAAACTATACGACTACGGAACGAGAAGGTTTAGGAATGGTGTATGCAATCAAGAAATTTAGACACTACCTTCTAGTGAATAAATTCAAGTTCTTCATTGATCATCAGGCCTTATTGTACCTTGTGTCACATAATCATAGTAGGGGATGGTTGAAGAATGCCTTAAGAGAGAGGATTAGGAAGTAATCCTCAACCATGGCTTTTGGGGCAAGTGGTTAGCCCATCACACTCCTAATCATGAGGTTGTGAGTTCGATTCCCAACATTGGTATCAGAGCCTAGTTGAGAAATTGGGCTTGGTAGACGGCAGCACGACATGGTGCATCTCAGGGTACATCCTGTCATGGTACACTTGTCAGGGTACATCGTGCTAGGGTACATCTAGACATGGTACATCTGTGGGCACTTGGAAGAAGCATTTATCCATGGTGAGTGTGAAACTACTCTTAGATGAGAGTGTGTAGGCATTTGGGCACCAGAGAGAGGTGGGCTGGATAGGTCCAAAATAGTTGGTGGAAGCACTCATGCATGGAAAGTGGGTCCAAGAGATTCAAAAGGGTCCACAAATGAGCATTGAGGGAAATGCTCAGTCTAAGGGGGGAGGAATGTCACATAATCCTAGTAGGAGATGGTTGAACCATGCCTTAAGAGAGAGGATTAGGAAGTAATCATCAACCATGGCTTTTGGGGGGCAAGTGGTTAGACCATCGCACTCATAACCGGGAGGTTGTGAGTTCGATTCTTGACACCTTGTCAATAAACCTTGTAACATGGGAAGATTAGTAAGATGGTTTTTGTTATTGATGGAGTTCAACTTTGAAGTAGTGGTCAAAAAAGGAAATACCGACGTGAGAGCCAATCAATTGTCTAGGTTAACACATGGAGAACCACCCAATGGAGTAGAAGATGACCTACCAGATACTTATTTGTTCAAATTGGAAGTATGCCCTAAGTGGGCACAGAAGTTGATTCCTATACTCACTCATGGACTCCAACATCAAATCAATAAGGATGTTAAGAAAGGATTTCTACAATCGCGTAACCAGCACATTGTGGCAGGAAGTGTGTACTATAAAGAACCCAATGGTGTATTGTTAAGGTGTGTAGAAGAAGCGGAACAGAAGAATTTAATGGAACAATCTCACGTAAATAGATGGATAATGCATACGAGAACTCATGGAACATTAATGGGAGTTTATTGGCCAGATATGCCTAAGGATGTTCATGAGTATATTAACAATTGCTCAGAATGCCAAGAAAATACTCTAGAAGACCATACATCATTACAATTCACTACAAGAGCACCAGACTAGAGTAGGACATTGGTAAAGTTCTTAAAAACACACGAGCATGAGGAAGGAGCAAATCTAGCTAGAAAGCGATCCCTAGAGGAAATGAGCAAGGACTACATCATAATAGGGAGACAACTATTCAAAAGAGGAGAGGACAATCAGCTATGACTTTATGTGCATGAAGGAGATTACTTACCTATATTCGAGACGGCACATGCAGGTGCCGCAAAAGGACATTTTTCAGCTGAACGAATTGTAAAAATGATTCTCTTTGTAGGCTTGTGGTGGCCAACTCTACATATGGATGCAGACACCTATGTACGGAGTTGTGAGGTATGCCAAAGAACTAAATACCCTATTAGGGGAGATGATATGCCTCTCAAACCCATGGTTTGTACGAGATCCTTTTCCAAATGGGGTTTTGATTTCATAGGACCTATTAACCCACCAGCAAAAGGATCACACATGGAGTACATAATAGTGGCAACACATTATCTAACTAAATGGGTAGAAGCAAAAGCAACTAGAAAGAACGATGCTCAAACCATGACAAAGTTTCTCTTTGAGAACATCTTTACTCGCTTTGGACTACCTATAGAGATAGCCAATGGTCAAGCAGAGAGTTCCAATAAAGTGTTATGTACTGTGTTGACCAAGATAGTCAAAAATGGAAGGTCAGATTGGGACAAACAATTGCATCACACAATTTGGGCCTTCTCTGTGGCTTACAAGATAGCCATTGGAACTACTCCATTTAATCTAGTTTATGGACAAAGTACAATCTTGCCAATTGACTTTTTGGTACCTACTTTGCGAGTAGCACAACAGTATGAGTGGACAGGACATGAGCTATCCAAGCAACTAAACCAAATTGAGAAATTACACAAAACAAGACTACAACCAATCGCAAAGATTTATGCTGCTAAACGGAGACAGAAAGCATATTATGATGCACATATCAAAGACAAAGGCCTAAAGGAAGGAGATCTAGTCTTAGTATATACACTTAAACAACATGCCAAGAAACTAAAAAAACATGGATACGGACCCTTACTGATCAATAGAATCTCAACGAGTGGCGTGGTGAATCTAGCCACATTAGATGGAGATATACTTCCTAACTACATCAGTAGATGTCGACTAAAATGATATATGGATCCATTAACAAATCAGATGTTAGCATGACTTGTAGGAGCACAAAATCAAAGGAAGGAGCAGACTCGAGAAGAAGCATGCCAAGAAGCCTTAGAGCGTATCAAGAGACAAAAGGAGTGGATGTAACAAAGGGATGAAGGATATTTACAGGGAGAGGAACCTATGCCCATGGCCAACTACCAAGTCAGTAATGCCAGTAATGAAAGCCTTAGCATATCCAAACCATACGTAAACCTAGGAATCAAAAACCAGGAGTATCAGCTAACAGATGCTCTGATTGACTCGGCAACCCTAAGCTGTATATAAAGAACGTTAATCATGCATCTTCAAATAACCATAAGTCCCACTAAAGCACGCATGATAGGCATTGGAGGCCAAGTTATAGAATGTGTTGGAGAAACACTAATGTCTCTTCACTTAGGAAATTCTACTATGGAGCAAAGAGTTTTGGTATGCAAGGAAAAAGGCCTAATTGAAAATTGGATCCTAGGGCAAGATTGGATTATCGAGAATGAAGTGAGCATTCATCTAGCACAAGGATACATATCAGCCAAAATAGGACATAAGGAGATCTTTAGCTTGCTGGAAGAAAGACCTTCTCATGTTCACGAGATTATCAAACCCAAGGAAGAAAACTTAGAAAAGGATTCAAAAAATGAATCAATAGAGTGCACATCTAACAGATGCCCTAATATAGAATTGTTTGCAAATAAGGATGTGTTGCTTGCTGATGTGCCCTCCTTCCCCATGAAAGATCAACCGCAGAGAGAAAGTCAGAACAATGCTTCTAAATTCACCTACACCAAAAGAAGAACATCCACATGGATTCCTACTGTTCGAACATCACGTAATACTCGTCTACAATGGGTACAGAAGGATGGAATGATGGAACCAGAAAAGCCAACACAGAAGCGGATCAGCCACCCCATGAAGAAAAGGAGAGACAACCAATCCTCATCATTACAATCAGAACCACAAAGACTTCTTTGTGTATGGCTTCCAAAATCACTAGTGGCAGCCCAGAAGACACAACAATGTATACAGATCCCAAAGAAAGTCAAACAAGCAGCAACTCAAGAGCTAAGGAAGTTTGGTGAGATATCATATCTACAACATGAAGAAAAGAAGTCTATGAAGATCCACCAATTGTATTGAAGGAACACTGTTGGTGTAATTTGCAAGCGAACACATTTGGCTCAAAGGATACATTAAAGTCTACACATACATGAAGAAGCATAGGAACATGTGCTAGTGGTTAATTACCACTTTACCTCATTGTAAAAGTCAATGTGACTTAGAATCTTTTGTAATCACCTACCACAATGAGTCGTGTAAAAGTAGCTTATTTGATTGAAGGAATATCTACAAGCTTTTAGGAGCTTGATCATAGGGAGCCAGAATTTGAATTTGAATTCAAATCCCCACTCACTTCATATAAAAATGAACTTCAAAAGTCGCGGGATAGAGAGATCATTCCCGAGCTTCATTCTACTGAGTTTGAGTGTGTGTGAGGACTATACCATAGCCTACACCTCTCTACACCATTAGGCAATGTTATTCATGCCAATGGGATTGTATACAAGTGTTAATTAATAGATACATTTACATCATTAATCTCTGAGTTCTCTGTTAGTCTACTCAAAAGTCTGTCAACTTGTCAAGGGCATATCTCAGTCAATTATCCATCAAATCAATTGATTCAAAGCTTTTGGATTCAGCTCAAAGTCATATACATACTATCAAAGTTTGAGGTGATTCTATTCAGCCATTTCAGAGAAATCTGCGTCGAGGTGAACTCTGGTCAATTTCTGCTACAGTCTTAAAAAGTCGGGGGTATAGCTAAACTTGCTAAATTGATTTCTCTTAGCATAGTTTATCTTTTTACATCATTCCACTTGCAAATGGTAGCTTAATAAGCTAATTAAATACCCCTAGAAGGAATTTTATTAATTTCTACTGTACTGGTCACACTGAGCAAAATAGTCAACAGGTGTCAAGACTAAAATAGAAGGTTTTCTTGAGTTTGTGAACTTCAAAGTTATCTGTTTTGGTTCAATCATTACACACATCACTTCCAAAGTACATAGGCCATTTTTTGGTGTTATTGGAAAGCTAAGAAGGTCTACTTATCAACTCTGAAGCAAAGAGGGTTGGTACAAATCAGGTTTAGCAGTACCTACTCAGTCTCTTGGAGCATCCATCCATCTATCCCAACAGTGGTATGAGAGCAATAGAGGTGGGAGATGGTTTTTGTTGGCATACAAAGCAACAGAGGAGTCATGCACAATACGGCAACAAGGCCAACTCATTTTTTTCCATGGATTATTTACAACTCAAGTGATTTTAATCACTACACAAACATTGTAAATCCCGTTTCTGGTAGAATAGACTCCATTTTGTGCAAGCCGAGGAGTCCTCGA
The DNA here is from genome assembly GCA_020310875.1 of Ceratopteris richardii. Classification (NCBI taxonomy): domain Eukaryota; kingdom Viridiplantae; phylum Streptophyta; class Polypodiopsida; order Polypodiales; family Pteridaceae; genus Ceratopteris; species Ceratopteris richardii. The sequence continues at coordinate 169,789,688 of CM035410.1, forward strand.
GCTTGAGGAGTATTAGAACTAGCGACATCAATTTTCATAATTTTTAGATTCTGTTTGAGCCCTCAAATAGATTCTAGAACCTAATTTTTAACTAGGCCGGACACTAGGTCTGGACAAGACCAAAGCTAGTTAGAAAACTATAAAAAGAGCTAGAGAGCTCATTTTTGGGGTTAGATCGTTTGTGACTTGAGCTTATGTAAGAGACTTTTTGACTAATGCAAAGAACTCCATTGTTCCTCTCCTTGTTCTTGCCTTGTGTGCGCGTGTGTGTGTATGTGTGTGCATGTTTGTGTGCTTCTCACTCACACACTTGTGCCTTCACTTGCTCATAGTCTTCATACTAGTCCTCACGTCTCCACGGATTGACAATTATGAGGTGAATCTTCTCACGTGGTACTCACCATTGTGCTAGAGTGACACCAAATTTGGCGCCGTTGCCGGGGAGAGAGCTTCGAGGACGAGCGTGTGATGGTAAGACGTCGAGTTGAGACATTGGAGTTATAGGTAATATCCTTCCTTCTCTTTATTTTTCTTCATTTTTTTCCTTACTTTCGCATCACCATCATCACCATCATCATCCCCACCATCTCTCACCTCCATCTCCATCTCCACAAAAATTTCAGTTTTTTGGTCATATTACACTCCCCACCTCATTTCCCTCATTTCATTGTGAGAGAGAGCGAGAGAGAGCTTGCATGCTATCTGTTTTTGGTGTGTTTTTGAGCTTTTGTTGCAGGAACTTGCTGTACCACCTCCTCCAGCAGTGTGCGCAGGTACGACAGACTCTGCACAGGTCCCGGGACGACGACCTCTGTCTGTCGCGACAGACAGAAAAACTTAAAATTTTGTGAATGCATGTTTGGCACAGTAACCTACACCATTAGGGCACTCTAAATCACTAGAAGTTTCTCAAAAATTTGCGTTTTTTCAGTCTATCGCGACAGACACCGTCTATCGCGACAGACACCGTCTATCGCGACAGACAGAGACCCACGATAGACCCCGTCTATCGCGACAGACACCGTCTATCGCGACAGACAGAGACCCACGATAGACCCCGTCTATCGCGAGAGACCAAATCACGACAGACGACAGACACCGTCTATCGCGACACTTGTGGTGGCGACCACATGGCGAATGTATGTCCCATTATGGCTCAACCCCAAGTAAATCCTAGTAGCCAGTACTGCACCATAGAACGGAGGTACACCAATCACACCGCACAAGATTGCCCCTACAATAAGCAAACAGTCAGGCAAACTTACCCTCAACCCTATCCACCGTAGGGAAGATACCAGAACCAGTACCCTCCACAACCATATGGCAAGCCACAGCAACCTTATCAGCAACCATACCAAAACCAACAAAGGCCTCAGCCTGTGTTAGCCCAACAACCTCCAGCTCCATCCAACGTGATCCCGGTAAAGTATACAGCTGCAGAAGAAAACCTGAATAGAGCTATAGTCCCCGTAACGCCATTGCTTTCAGAAAGTGACCCCAGTGACCATAGCTTCGATTCTACACATGTTGATAGTCCCCAGGCATATTACATGCAGTCTCCTGAACATGGTGAGTCCTACTATAGTGAAGAGCCCAATGACCCTAGTTGGGAATCAGATTACGCAAATGTCATGTATACAAACCCCAACCCCAGACCCCAACCTAGGCAGGTAAGACCCCCATTCCCTAGAGGACCATGCTACCGATGTCAGGGTGATCATCTCATTCATGATTGTCCCTTGCCTCCACCTACACAACCCCAGTCAGTAACGATCCAAGGTTATTGCCAAGAGTGTGGCAAAGAGCATCTCTTACGAGATTGCCCTAAAAATCCTAATAATATGCCAAAAATCACTCCTATAAATGTTATTGGGTTGGTTGTAGACTCCACAGGGAGTGTGACTTCCACTGCGCCAGTGCAAGTGGTCACAAGAGCTCAAGCGTTGCAGCAAAACCAAACTGTAGGCCAGGAAAAGAGCCCAGAAGTTAGTGAAACCGAGAGCATGACAAAGAAAAGAACTAGAGCTTGGAGAGATAGTCGTGAAAGAATGAAAAGGCAATGGGCAAAGAAGATGAGTGAACTAGAGGAAAGTCTACGAGAAACCAAGGTCAAAATCATAGAGATCACATCTCAACCGCACTCTCACACATTCCCACCGCTACCATCCCCATCACCCTCCACCCCTCCACCCTCTAATACACCCCACGTAACCCAACCACCACCCCGAGCAGGATCAGTATTAGCTGATCCCACTCCTGAAGACATAGACATGATGCTTAAAGCATATCAGGCTAGAATCCAAGAAGAGCCAAATGTAACGGATCATGACAAGTGCTACCCTAGAGCTGACCTAGAGATAGAAAGAACCAAGCTTTGCGCGAAAATGGTCGCATTGGCTCAGACTATGTTTGAAGCCAGTCGCCTTTTCAATTATTCGGGCTCAGCCAAGACACAATTACACTTGGATGGACTTCTAGAGAAGTTAGAGGGCATAATTGCAAGATCTGCCAAGGAAGAAAAAAAGCTAGAAAGAGATAAAGCAAGCAAGAACATGACCCATTCCCCACCGGAAGCTTATATGCCCAATCCCACTGAACCAGACCACCCCCCTTCACTAGAAAGAATTGAGAATCTAATGGCACCCTCACAAGAGGAACCCGCCCCTCAACACTATGACAAGGCCAGTATAAGAGCAGGTCTTCCTACCCAGACAGCCTATGTGCCAAAAGCTTATGTGCCTAACTCCACGGAGCCAGACACATCATCTTCTATGAATCGATTCACACCAGAATTCCTACGCGAGATTCAAGAAGACAAATGGGCTAAAGAAAGCGAAGTACCTCCTCCCATTGAACTTGTGGATGATGCACATGACCAATTCCCACAAGACATCCCATCCATTTATGGGGAGCAGGAGAGCACCCAATCTCAAGAAAGATTAGACTTCGAGTCTAATTCTTTACAGGAATTACCCCATTTCACGGGCCCATGGGAAGCCAAGTCTACTTGTATGAGAACCCCCACGATCATGGTAAGAAATGAAGATTAAGTCATACCTAGGAACACAGAGGTAGTGAAAAATACTAAAGTGCAGTGCAATCTCAAGTTAGAAGAGCTACTCAAGGTTAGACCTGAATTATGGAAACATGTAGCCGAACAAGTACCAGAGATAGCAAAACCTCGTTCCCAGGTAGGATCACATAGGACAGTGCCAGAAATACCCTTGGATAAGATAGGAGATATGTGTGAAGGAGAAGAAGGGAACACCTATCTTCCCATTACCTACCAGGAGTACACCACCAAGGCAATTTTGGACTCAGGTGCAGGAGTTGCAATTGCCACCACTTCCCTATGGAAGCGTTGGGGCAAGCCAGCACTCAGGCCAACGAGAATGAAATTGCAGATGGCCGATGGTCATATTGAGAGACCCTTAGGATTGCTAGAAGGAATAACTCTCACCACTTGTGGTGTCGAGTTTGAGCATACATTTGCTATATGTGACTTTAGCAAAAATCATGCCTATGAGATGATTTTGGGACGACCATTCATGCGACAGTTGCAAGTGGTACAGGATTGGGGAACTAATTCCTTGTACCTGCAACACTTAGGTGTTACGACCAAAGTCAATTTCAAGGATTACTCTCATAGAGATGTCCCTCCTATCCAATGGAATCCCATCCATAGAGCCAAAGATGACACGGAATCTGTGCATTCCATAGGGTCTGGATCCTCATGGATGCATGAAGACACTCATTTATGGATGTGCAAGGTTGCAGTAGAAGAAGAGAAGAGAGAGAAAGCCAGAGAGGTAGGTGCAAAAGAAACACATAGATCAATTCAAGACCCAGCCTATGCACCTGTAGTTTTTCCTGATGAGGAATTTGAACCCCATGGCTGGGCAGAAATCCTAGCAACAATGGACGTAGCCATCAATGAAGAACAATGGACACCTCACTATGATGAGGATGGCTATGATATTTCAGTCTTCTCCATAGAGCCAATCATGGGAGAGGCAGTTCTAGAAGAATGCGAACCTAGCCCTGATGCCTTTGAGGATGCAAGTGACTCCGACCTAGAGTCAATCATCATGGACCCACCATTTGCATCAGATGAAGAATACTTCCATGAAGTAGAATTTCAACCCCAGAGGCATGGAGAGCTTACAAATGATGTAAGATTAGCCACACATGTGACCCCAAGGGAAGAAGGAAAGGAACGGAAGAAGAGAGAAGTCTCACCAGAAGAGGAAGAATCTTTGTTTGAGGTCCCAAAAAATTTTAAGAAATATGAGATAGATGACAGGAGAGTCATGATAAGAATGCCTAAACGAGAGGCACAAGTAGGAGAGGCCTATGATAACAAAGAAACCACCAAGAAAATAGTAGTAGCCCTAGAAGAAGGAGAGGAGAGATGCACATACATAGGCCATGACCTAACAGAGGAAGAAGAGCATGCGTTAATTGCCTTGCTAAGAGAATACAGAGATGTGTTCGCTTGGAGTTACAAGGATTTGAAAGGTGTTGACCCTGACATATGCTCACACACCATCCCCATGACCTCAGATGCTAAACCCTCTAAGCAAAAGCCCTACACATATAACGATAATTACGCTGCTAAGATCAAAGAAGAGATAGATAGACTGGTTGAAGCTGGATTTATCTATGAAATTGAGCACACTGAATGGGTATCCCCCATCGTAGTGGTGCCCAAGAAGAATGGCAAGCTGCGTGTGTGCATTAACTTGAAAAAGGTTAATGCCGCCACGATTCGAGATAACTATCCACTTCCCATCACAGAACATCTCTTAGAAAGAGTGGCAGGCAAGGAAGTGTACAGCTTCCTTGATGGATTTTCGGGCTACAATCAAGTAGCCATAGCTCCAGAGGATCAGCATAAGACAGCCTTTGCCACAGAGTGGGGCATATTTGCCTTTCGTGTAATGCCATTTGGGCTTACCAATGCACCAGCTACCTTCCAGAGGCTGATGTGCCATGTATTTAAGGAGTTCCTGAGGAAGAACTTAGAAGTCTACGTTGATGATCTTTGTGCTCATTCGAACATTAGACAAACCCATATCCCTGAACTCAGGCAAATTCTTTGACAAATGTAGAGAATATCAAGTCTGCCTGAACCCAGAGAAATGTGTTTTCATGGTCAGGCAAGGGAAGATTCTAGGACACATAGTATCAAAGAATGGCATATCCACTGATGAAGAGAAAGTGAGAGCTATAGCAGAACTACCTAGGCCAAAAAATGTCAAGGAAGTACAAGCTTTGATGGGGCATTGTGGTTATTACCGACGATTTATACACATGTATGCTGTCATTGCAAAGCCCATGTACGGACTTCTGACTAACTTTGAGTGGACTGATGAATGTGAGAACTCCTTCCAGGAGCTTAAACGGCGATTATGTTCAGCACCAATCTTGACCACACCAGATTGGAATAAGCCATTCCATGTTCATGTGGATGCATCCAATTATGCCATTGGATGTGTGCTTGCACAACCTACTGGTGAAGGCAATATGGATCTCCCAATTGCCTATGCCAGTAGACAATTGAATGCAGCTGAACGAAATTATACCACTACAGAGAGAGAAGGCTTAGGCATGGTATATGCAGTCAAGAAATTTAGACACTATTTGCTTGCAAATAAGTTTAAATTTTTTACTGATCATCAGGCCTTGCTATACCTCGTAAACAAACCATGCAATATAGGAAGACTAGTGAGGTGGTTTCTCTTGCTCATGGAATATGACTTTGAGGTTGTGGTAAGAAAAGGAAGAACTCATTTAAGGGCAGATCATCTCTCTAGGCTCACGTCGGGAGAAGCCCCACAAGGAGTAGCAGATGATCTCCCTGATGCTTACTTGTTTAACTTGGAAGTCGTACCGCAGTGGGCTAAGTTGTTGGTACCAGTATTGACGTACGGGCCTAATCATCCAGTGGTGAACACACGGAATAGAGAGGTAGTAAAAGCCCAAAAGTATCACATCATGGCAGGAAGTATGTACAAGCACACAGATCAAGGGATCTTGGCTTGTTGCGTAGAAGAGGATGAGTACGCTAAATGGTTGCAATTAGCACATGTAGGTGCGTTAGATCAACACTACTCAAAGCAACGAACTTTACAGACTCTAAAGAGACTCGGAGTGCATTGGCCAACTATGGAAGCTGATGTCCAAAAGTTGTGCAAGGAATGCCCCATCTGTTGCACTAAACCACCTGTGGAACACGCTACTCTTTATCAAGTGTCCATTGTGCCAGATTGGAGCGAACCTCTAGTATCCTTCCTGAGGACAAACACATTCCCTCCAGACATGACTCTGGCTAAGAAAAGGAGTTTAGAACAAGAAGCCCTGGATTACTCACTCATTGGTGATAATCTATACAAACGCGGTAAGGATGGTTACCTGAGACTGTGTGTCCATGAGAGTGAATATCTTAAGATCTTGGAAACTGCTCACCAAGGTGTAGCAAGAGGACACTTTGGACCAGATCGGGTGATCAAGGCAGTATTATTTGCGGGCTTCTGGTGGCCTACCCTTCACATGGATGCACATACCTATGTGAAACGGTGTGATGTCTGTCAGAGAACTCAGTATCCTATACGAAAAGATGAGATGCCATTGAAACCTATGATGGGTGGACGTGCATTCTCCAAGTGGGGAATAGACTTCGTAGGTCCTATTAATCCCCCAGCTAAGGGTTCTCATGCAGAATACATCATTGTTGCGACAGACTATCTAACCAAGTGGGTAGAGGTAAAGGCTACGACAAAGAACGATGCTCAAACAACTGCTAAATTCTTGTTTGAGAATGTGTTCACAAGATATGGGCTACCTATAGAGCTTGTAAGTGATAGAGGCACTCATTTCTTGAACGAGGTGATTGAGAATCTACTCCAAGAATTCTTGGTAATACACAAGAAGTCTGCCCCCTATCACCCTCAAGCTAATGGACAAGCTGAGAGCACTAATAAGATCTTATGCAATGTACTGACGAAATTAGTGAACAATAAACGCTCTGATTGGGACAAACAGCTACACCATGCTGTTTGGGCATACCGAGTTGCCTACAAAACGGTACTCCAAGCCACCCCCTTTCAGATGGTATTCGGCCAAAACGCTGTGCTACCCTTGGACTTCTTGATACCTACATTGAAGGTAGCACAAGAGCACGAATGGACGGGTCATGAACTCTCCTCTAGACTTTTTGACCTTGAACGATTAGGAGAAACAAGACTGAGAGCAGCTGCAGGGATATATGCAGCAAAGAAACGACAGAAGGCTTATTTTGATGCCCATGTGAAGGATAAGGGCTTGAAAGCAGGAGATCTAGTTTTAGTTTACACATTGAAACAACATGCAAGGAAGCTAGAAAAGAGAGGCTACGGACCTATGATCATCAATAGGATCTCAACAAGTGGAGCAGTGCAACTAGCCACATTAGAAGGCGATGTTCTACCAAACTATATTAGCGGATGCAGGGTTAAGTTGTATCAGGAACCTCTCACAGAGGAAATGCTAAGTCGACTCAACACTGCTAAGAAACGCAAAAAGGAAGAAAAGCGAATTCGAGAAGAAGCTCAAGCAGAAGCCCTAGAGCGCATACGAAGAATGAAACTAAGAAGACAAGGTAGAGAGCATCCTAGGCAAGACGCATATGCAGATCAAGGATATGACGTGGCTATGTGCAAAGTTTCAGGTGTTAGCTCACATAGAATAACTGACCGACGTCCTTTCATAACCTTAGATATAGGACGAGGAAAGAGTGCAAGGACTATAAGGGCCTTGATTGACTCAGGCGCAGCCACCAGTGCTGTTAAATCGTCTTACTGTCAAGAGTTGCAGTTAACTGTCAATCCTGTGGAAGCATATCTAATAGGATTGGGAGGCGTGGAAACCCCTTGCATAGGCGAGGTGGAACTTCCCCTCTATATTCATGATGAGGCAATGACAGTTAAAGTACTAGTGTGTCAAGATGAGGATCTCACTGAACCTCTTGTCTTGGGTCAAGACTGGATCTATGACCAAGCAGTCAATTTAAACCTAAGAAGTGGACTTCTTCAGGTATGGGTGAATCAGACGAGAATTACTATGGAGTTAAATAACGGAGCACTCAAGGAACTAGAAAAGGCACGGACTCCTGGTCCCTCCAGGGGTACACATGAAGTTGACCATGCTGTTCTTGTCCAAGGCTATGTAATGCAGAAGAATGAAGATCTCAAAAAAGGAGTCAGAACCACAAGGGAGCTCCCTTCTTTTCCAAAGGCCAGAAGGAGGCTGCAACTAAGGGCAGATCAATCACTGAAGACTCTCTGGGCAAGAGACCAAAAGAACGCGCGAAGCAGAACAACTCAGCTGACGAAACAAATGTGGGTGCGGAAAGACGAACTGCCGGCCGTAACTAAGCTGCAACAACGATCTCAACTTCCTATTAGTAATCAACGACTTGATGCTAATAAGAGGACTCCTAGAACCTCTATTGAGGAAATGAAATCCATTTGGGTACCCAAGAAGTCGGTGAAGGCTGACCCACAATCAGGACAAATTTGGGTGCCTAAGGCTTGCTTGCGGCCTCAACTAGCCCCACACAATTCACATCATACACGACAGGGTTCACTCGGTCAAGCAGTCACTACCCACTCTTGTCTGATACACACGAACACACTGCCACCTAGAAGCACACACAAACTTACTCATAAATGGGTCCCAAAGACACAACAAATCCCAATAGAATTACTCATGCAGCCCTCCCGGATCTCCACAAAACCAAGACCAAAAGCCATTCATGGTGTTTGGCAACCTAAGACTTGTAATAAACCCCCCGACCCTAATCTGTGAATTCATCTCCACTTACTAACTGCATCAGTCAGACAGCTCACCTTTCCATCTAGCTCCTAGGACTAACCAGGTATTAACTACACACACTGTCATCGTGCACCTACTAACCACTGACTCATCATCTACCTCATGTTAATGTTGTAACGAGGACAACAACGGGTTTATTCTGTCCATTACAATATTAACATATGTTTCTATATTCTCACAGAATCAGAAGGCAAGAAGTGACATGGCAGAAGCGACAGGTCCGAGCTCACAAGTAGGAATACTTACTGCAGGAATCGATGTGGATAGTCTACCTGTGGAGGTGCCACCAACTGAACGACCTGTGGAACTGCAACACCTGCAGCAAATCCCGGTGCCGGATCCACCCACAGGGATCACAGAAAGAGTCCATGCCAATTCTCACTGGTTCAATGGCATGCCAGGTCCATTAGGAGAGGCCAAGTATATATGGGAGTCTAAGTGCGAGTACGACCGATCATGGGTTCGATTCCAATTTTTCTCCAAGGAGTTCGAGACTTTACAGAACACCGAGGATCTCCAGACCATATGGCAACGTGCAGGGCTAGCAGAATACTTTGAAGCACCACTACCTAAACCAGATCTCCTCCGATGCTACTATTTGGTCTCCACATTGCAAGCTAATGAAGAAAGGACAAACCCGGATCATTTGTTCTTCCTTCCTTGCTGGGCAACAACGAGTTGAAGAGGTTTGAACTTACTGTGGAGTTGGTAAGCGACGCTTTGAATATGCACGGCACACATGTACCCTCTGAAAAGGATGCTCTCGTTCCCACTAACATGAAGGATAGGAAACTATTGAAGCTTAAAGACATGGCAGCACTCACACCAAACATGTCCATCCCTCTCCGCATGTGCATGCAACATTTCGCCTTTCCCGGCCAAGACCGCTTCACACAACCACACAAGAGAATCTGGTTCGCTCTCTACTTAGCGGAAGCAGGTGCGTTACCAATTAAGCTACCGGTGTGGATTATAGATCAATTGTATGAAGCAAATAAAAGGTCTTCTAGGAAATTAGTAGTGAACGGTTGCTGTGCAATCACACACATTATTTATCGGTGCCTAGCATATGATGTTCCCCTTGAACGTGCCTTAACTTGGGCACAATTACAAATGTTTAAGAAGCTCAAGACGTCCACACATCAATCCAAGCGCATGAGGGGTGCGATCCCTTGTGTCCAGACAAGGGAAGTTCTGACTACTCCGGAGGTATCGCCACTAAGGGAGGCCACTGTACCTCCCTTTACCATTAGGATACCCAGGTCGGGATCTGAAACTATGACACAAGCTACCCCATCGGCTCCTTCTGTTCCACCTGAATTCGAATTTGCTGCCACTGGAGATGCTGAAGGAATGGACCCCCAGGACTTCGAAGCATTCCTACAAAGTACACAATTCTCTGATGTGGAGTTTTATTCAGAGGCAGAGGAACAAGGCACATCCTCACGAAGAAGAAGAAAGTCTACAGACGGTCGACATGTACATTGGAGTGACGCTCAGCAAGGTCAACAACAAGGACACCTAGAAGAAGAAGGAGCGCATGAAGAGGGGACCACTGAAGCCCCAGCCTATACAGCAGAACTCCGAAGGCTGTATCAGATTATGGAAAGAGTGCGATCGCAACAACTACTCACCGAACAGAGTAGCAGAGTACTCATGACTCAGTTGTTGGAAGAAGCAGGAGTTGACTCAGAGTATAGGGAAGGTCTCTTATTGATGGCAGAAATATATGGGGTAGTGGAAGCAGTGCGCACTGCCATTTGGAGGTCCCCAGTTCAATATGATCCACGAAGGTTCCAGACACGACCACGTTCAGGTAAGAATATCCAGATTCCCATTACAACTGCAGAAGAGCCAACTATTACATCTGAACCTATCAGGACAACCTCCCAAGCAACCGAAACGGCTAGCCAAGAGCACCCAGTCACCCATGAGGAGTCCACAGAGCCACAACCACCCACACCCCCACCCTCGCCCCCTAGAGCAGAAACAGTGGAAATCACCTCGACCGCTCAACCCACCGAACCAACCTTCATCTTCCGTACTCCCATCCCTAGTTCCACCCTATTCTCTACCACTGATAACCCAATCTTTGAAGCAACCCCCATCACTACACAATCCACCGAACCGCTCCTAGAGCCTGCCCTAGGGCAACCATCCCCCATGCCCTCAGCCATAGGTCATCCTGACCCTAGATCCACATTCATGGGTTTCCCTGCTACCACGCAACCCTTCGCGCCCTCCTCCAATTTACGACCTCAACCCCCGACCTCTCTCTCTCCATTTCTACAATCCCTCCATGACCTCCTTGCTAGAACTTTTCAACCAGGGTCTCAACCATTTCCTTCCTTTTCAGCTCCCCACCCCACTTCGCATCTATTCACCACTTCCACACACACACCACCTACCATCCCAATGTATATGGCAGATCCCACACTCGCACCCACTCCTGAAGGTATGGACATTTCACCACCCACGGCACCTCCCCCCACGATTCCACCTCCTCCCATTCCCCCTCCACCAATTTCACTCACACACACGACTTCAATAGACACATCATTCACTCTTCCCCATCCCCAATTCCCTTCCCATGCATCTCCCACTGTAAACACCACCCACTCATCTATAGGAAGTGCATTGGACACCATGCTTGCTTGTATATCAAACTTAAGGACAGATTACATTCAGCTCCAGCAACAGAATGAACGCCTGCACGAGCACTCAGAAACACTACAGCACCGCCTCGCGGCACTAGAAGAGGAAAATGCTCGCCTCCACACATAGTTCCAAACTCTCCAAGAAGCTCATGGCATATTGGAGGTACAGTTACAGAACACAGATCAGGAAGCGATACAGGTGGTAGAAGGTCACCTACGGACACAGCTGGAACGCAACTCAAAGCTTCAGCGAAATATGGCTCTACTCAAACGCCATCTTGCGGCCGCTCAGGAAGAGAATCGACGTCTGCAAGTACAAAATCAAGAGAACCTAGAGGCAGCTATTGAGAGCACACCGGGGGCACCCATCAGCCCATCCAAGTTTCAAGCAGTGACCCCCGATAATATCAAGATCATATTGGAAGACTATGCCATGCTGCTTGAAGCACATGATAAGCTATCGGAGGAACTGGGACAATTGAAGCAGAAACACCAAAAAGGACAAACAGCAGCCTCTCCAACCACCCCCTCTGCGGCTTCACTTCTCACAGACGCAGAGGCCATAAAAGATCTCCAGAAACAGGTCACTGAATTGCAAACACGTCTACTACAATATGAGAGACCACCTTCCCCTCCAGAGGCTCCCACGGACGAAGAAGTTGTGCAAATTCCTGTGGAACAAACGTTTGACGAAGAATACGATCCACAACCATTCCCAGGAGGCCAACAAACAGAAGAAGCTCAGGACACATTCGAGGCACCACGGCCCCCATGGCTACGTCAAGTGGAGGAAATCGGGAGTTCACACGAAGAGCGCACAGTAGTGCAAAATCAGGCCATGAGGGTCATAGAGGAAACTGTGCTACAATCGGCTTACTTCAAGAACCTGTCATCGAGACGCGTGATCCTCTCATCTAAACTCCAATACAGGCCGTATTATATTATCTTGGCTGATTATAATGCAGAAATACAAAGATTCACGGGTCAGATTCCTACCTTTGCGACCCAATTTCAACCCGAAGACCTTCCTCTAGAGGTGCAAAAAGGCAAAATTCGTCAACCCACCTGGCGGCAGAAACTTCTAGAGACATATCCAGAAATGCTACGCACATGGAACAACGCCCCTTTACACCTCCTATACAATCCATGCTACGGTCCAGTCCCATGCCGCAGGTCTTGGAAGGCATTCAATATCAAGGTACAGAACAACGCGCAATGCAAGGAATGGCTGAACTACCCGTACATTGCGCCACCACAGGGACCACCGTCGGTAGCATATATGATGGGAACCATTCGCCACTGGATGCCGCGCTTGAAGCCCATGCAAGATGTAGCAGCGCAAATGATGCTTAAAATCTTAGATATGATGCAGGTAGTCCTGAAAACTTTTAGAAATGCAGCCGCACCACAGGTACGTCTCCCGGGGTTCAGCAATGGAAATTATGACTTGGTGTATGACATGAGCACCACCCCCAGTATTCGTGTGGCTTACGCCTGGCATGCGCGTATCAAATACCTCCCTGCCTGTTACAAACAAACCTTTGAAGAAATGTTCAGATCAGGTTTCTGGGAGTATCACTCGGAGATTTTCGCACCGAAGCCAACACATCTGCTCCAACTTTTTGCTTGTGAACAAGCAATGTACTCTGAGTACTACACCACCCCGCAACCAGAGGCCCCTGGTGCAATAAATTGGGATGCATTGGAAGCTGATCTAGCAAGAGGCTTAAGGATAGGAGAACATGAACTGGCCACCAATGTCATCCAATACTATATCGACCACCCGAGAGAACAAAGGTCTGTCAGGGGCGACAGACGCTAGGAAGGGGGGCGTGTTGGCATACAAAGCAAGAGAGGAGTCATGCACAATACGGCAACAAGGCCAACTCATTTTTTTCCATGGATTATTTACAACTCAAGTGATTTTAATCACTACACAAACATTGTAAATCCCGTTTCTGGTAGAATAGACTCCATTTTGTGCAAGCCGAGGAGTCCTCGAGCTTGAGGAGTATTAGAACTAGCGACATATCAATTTTCATAATTTTTAGATTCTGTTTGAGCCCTCAAATAGATTCTAGAACCTAATTTTTAACTAGGCCGGACACTAGGTCTGGACAAGACCAAAGCTAGTTAGAAAACTATAAAAAGAGCTAGAGAGCTCATTTTTGGGGTTAGATCGTTTGTGACTTGAGCTTATGTAAGAGACTTTTTGACTAATGCAAAGAACTCCATTGTTCCTCTCCTTGTTCTTGCCTTGTGTGCACGTGTGTGTGTATGTGTGTGCATGTTTGTGTGCTTCTCACTCACACACTTGTGCCTTCACTTGCTCATAGTCTTCATACTAGTCCTCACGTCTCCATGGATTGACAATTATGAGGTGAATCTTCTCACGTGGTACTCACCATTGTGCTAGAGTGACAGTTTTCCTTAATTTATTGACAAATTGGACAGGAACAACTATCAAGCTTGGTCTCTAAGGATGAAGACCTATTTACAAGGAAGGATTCTCTATGGATACATCTCAGGGGATGAGGAATTGCCCTCATTCAAAGCAAGAGGATTACCAACCAAGGAAGAACAAGAAAAGCTCAACACATGGTGTGCTAAGGATGCATTGGCAAGGTCATATTTACTCAACTCTATTTCTGACTTTCTTTTGCCACATATCAGAAATTGTAAGACATCCCAAGAAACTTGGGAAACCTTGTCATCATATTTTTCCTCCAATACAAGGGCTAGGAAAAATCAGTTGTGGATTGAATTCTCAACACTAAGGAAGCAACCTAAGCAAGCTGTTTCAGAATTTGTGACCAAGATCAAAGATGTTGCAGATCATTTAGCAAGCACAGGAGAAGAGATTGAAGAAGAACAAATTGTAAGGCAAGTGATTAATGGAATCAAGGCTGATGACAAATGGGAAAGCTTCACCATTGCAATGTATCTCTACATGGACATGCACACTCCAGACCTTACAACTCTCATGGGACAACTATTTACACATGAAGCAAAGCTAAACAAAAATGGAGATACATCCAAAGGTAATAACTCTTCTACCCTATACACTGATAAGAAGTCTAAGGATAAAGGCAAGAGCAAGAAGATGGAAGATGAAGGCTCTACCTCCCAAACCAACTATGCAGGGAGAGGTAGATCTTCAAGAGGAAGGGGCAGAGGAGGTAAGCAAGGTAGGGGGAGACCCTATAACTCATCACCATGCAACATTTGTGGTTTATTAAATCATACTATAGATGAGTGTTTCAGGAATTACAAAAATCAGAGAGGAAGAGGCTACCAAAGAGGTGGATACTCACAGTCAAGAGGAAGGTTCAACCATCATCAAGGCCACAACAACAATTACAACAACAATTACAATGGCAAATACCAAGGAGGATTCAAAACCAGAAAGGACTACAACAACTACACAGAGGAGCAGGATGACTCTCTTCTGATCATGAACATGACTTCAAAGTCAGATACAAATGATGATTACCTATTTTACATTGATTCAGGGTGCTCAAATCATGTGGCTGGCAATGTGGCACTACTCTCTGATCTTGAGGAACCAAAAGGTAAACATCAAGTCCAAACAGGTGATGATACAAAGCATTGAGTAGTTAAAGTTGGAAATGTTAAGACTTGTGATGGTAATCAGAATTTGTTGAGCAGGGTACTCTATGTACCAACCATTACCAAAAATTTGATGAGTGTTGGTCAGATTGTGGAGAAAGGTTTGCAGGTCAGATTCAATCAATATGGAGTATATGTTGAGGACCCAAGACATGGGTTCAAGAGGATTGCTAAAGGAGAAAAATCAGATAGACTTTTCACTTTTGAGTTGGAAGATACAAAGAATATTGCACTATACAGTTATAAAGATCAAACACTTTCAGAGCTTGAGATTTGGCACAAAAGGTTAGGGCACATAGGAGAAAGAACCTTGAAACAAATGTGCAGGGACCAATGTGTGCTTGGGATACCTAATGTATCCAAGCAACATATGATCTACAAGTGTGGTGCTTGTCAATTTGGTAAGTCTCACAGGTTACCCTTCTCCAAGAAAGGATATATGCATGAAGACTATCTAGAGCTGTACACATAGATGTTTGGGGACCTAGCAAAGACCCCTCAGTCTCAGGATCAAGGTACTATGTGTCTTTCATTGATGATTATAGCAGATGGACTGTATTATACTTCATGAAGCACAAGGATGAGGTATTTAATTGTTTTAAGAAATATCTTGCATTAGTTGAAAACCAGACAGGAAGGAATTTGAAGAGGCTAAGGTCAGATGGAGGAGGTGAGTGCTTCTCCAATGAATTTGAAGACTTCTTGCAGGATAGAGGCATCAAAAGAGAGATAACCACAAGGTATTCTCCTGAACAGAATGGGGTAGCTGAGAGAAGAAATAGGTTAATTGTTGAGACAGCTAGATCTATGCTTAATGAGAAGAAGTTACCTAACTATCTTTGGGCAGAGACTATTTCTACGGCCACTTACCTCATAAATAGGTTACCATCTAAATCACTTGATGGTATGACACCCTATGAAGCATGGCATGGTAAGAGACCATCATTGGATCACTGCAAAATATTTGGATGTGTAGCATATGTGCACATTCCTTCTCAGATAAGAGGTAAGCTAGACCCAAAGGCTGAAAAATGCATTTTCATTGGGTATGATTTAAATTAAAAAGGTTACAGGTTTTGTAATCCTACCAATAAGGGATTTATGGTAAGCAGAGATGTGATCTTTGATGAAAATGATTCTTGGCATGAGAATGAATGCAGGAAGGTCAAACTACCCTATGATTTGGAAGAGGAATTTCCAAAACTTGCAAAGGAGGAGCCTACTCAGAATGAAGCCTCAAGTTCAGATGATGAAGACACTATCAACCTTGAAGAATTCAAAGCATGGAAGTCCAAGGGCAAAATGAAGATGAAGAAGCTTGAAGACATACCTGAATCATCAACTCAATCAATCAGAAGGTCTCAAAGAGAAAGCAAGAAACCTATCAAATATGGGTATGATACATCTCTTGTTACTAAACATTCAATTTATCTTGCCAAAGATTTGTCAAATGAAGAACTAGGTTCATATGAAGAAGCACTAACCAAATCAGAATGGAAAGAAGCTATGGATGAGGAGATTGAAGCACTCAAGGAGAGTGACGTTGCCAAGAGAATCTTGAAGTATCTCAAGGGTACACAGAACCTTGGTTTGTATTTCCCTTACACTTCAGATATTGATATAAAAATTTATTCAGATGCAGATTGGGCAGGATGCAAGGATGATAGGAGGAGCACTTCTGGATATATCTCTTTTGCAGGTGACAAACCAATTTCATGGTCTTCAAAGAAGCAACCTACTGTTGCTTTGTCTTCCACAGAAGCAGAGTATAGAGGACTAGCTAATGCCACACAAGAAGCAATTTGGATTAAGCTTTTGTATACAGAATTGGGCTTATATAGTAGGTCACCAATTATCTTTGGAGATAATACAAGTTCTCTTCACCTTGCAGCTAATCCTATCTATCATGCTAGGACCAAACACATAGAGGTTCATTACCATTATGTGAGAGAGAAGTTGATAAGCAAGGAGATTCAACTTACCTATGTATCAACCAACATGCAATGTGCAGATTTGTTGACTAAAGCTTTGGATGGAACAAAACTTTGCAGGTTCAAATCCATGATTGGATTGCAAGATATACTTGAAGATTAAAGATGAAGAATTAAGCCAAAATGTTTGGCTTGAGGGGGAGCTCTTGGTGTAATTTGCAAACCAACACATTTGGCTCAAAGGATACATTAAAGTCTACACATACATGAAGAAGCATATGAACATGTGCTAGTGGTTAATTACCACTTTACCTCATTGTAAAAGTCAATGTGACTTAGAATCTTTTGTAATCACCTACCACAATGATTCGTGTAAAAGTAGCTCATTTGATTGAAGGAATATCTCCAAGCTTTTAGGAGCTTGATCATAGGGAGCCAAAATTTGAATTTGAATTCAAATCCCCACTCACTTCATATAAAAATGAACTTGAAAAGTCGCGAGATAGAGAGATAATTCCCAAGCCTGAGTGTGTGTGAGGACTATACCATAGCCTACACCTCTCTACACCATTAGGCAATGTTATTCATGCCAATGGGATTGTATACAAGTGTTAATTAATAGATACATTTACATCATTAATCTCTAAGTTCTCTGTTAGTCTACTCAAAAGTCTGTCAACTAGTCAAGGGCATATCTCGGTCAATTCTCCATCAAATCAAGTGATTCAAAGCTTTTTGGATTCAGCTCAAAGTCCTCTACATAGTATCAAAGTTTTAAGGGATTCTATTCAGCCATTTCAGAGAAATCTGCATCGAGGTGAACTCTGGTCAATTTTTGCTACAGTCCTAAAAAGTCGAGGGAATAGCTAAACTTGCTAAATTGATTTCTCTTAGCATAGTTTATCTTTTTACATCATTCCACTTGCAAATGGTAGCTTACTAAGCTAATTAAATAACCCTAGAAGGAATTTTATCAATTTCTACTGTACTGGTCACACTGAGCAAAATAGTCAGCAGGTGTCAAGACTAAAATAGAAGATTTTCTTGAGTTTGTGAACTTCAAAGTTATCTGTTTTGGTTCAATCATTACACACATCACTTCCAAAGTACATAGGCCATTTTTTGGTGTTATTGGAAAGCTAAGAAGGTCTACTTATCAACTCTGAAGCAAAAGAGGGCTGGTACAAAGCAGGTTTAGCAGTACCTACTCAGTCTCTTGGAGCATCCATCCATCTATCCCAACAAACACACCAACTACAAATCGGATCCTGAGCAGAAAGGAAATAAGAACCAAAGATCAAGGAGTGCAACATAACCAAATGCCTCAAGCACCAACTACAAAGTGGATATGTAGACCCAAGAAGTAGCAAGAACTAGAATGACAGACAAATTGTGATTCCATTTGCACTCATAAAAAATCCGATGCACCTAGAGTGTGCATGCCAGGGCCACATTACAAGGCATGCATTTGGAACATTGTTTGTTCAACAAAACTAGTGGTGCACATTTCCATCATTGGAATGCGTCTTAGATTCTACTGCCATAGGAATGAACTTACATTGTAATTAAATAAATGCTTCGGCTAGAACTAACCTCTCTTTTCTTTCAGGAATAAAATTCAAAAGAAGTGTGGTAAGAGACCTTACTTACATAAGCAAGGGGGAACAGAGTGATGAAAGAAATGACATACCACTAAACCACACATAACACATGAATTATTCTCTACAAGGAGCTAATTCTCTCTTTATTACAAGTGCAGAAGACTTTCGAGGATTCCGAGGCTACTATGCAAGAAGAGGTATTGGAATTTCCATTACAAAGCATAGCCAAAGCCAAAGGTCATTGGTTTTGAGAGGACCAACCTACTAGAGATTACCTTTTCTTAGTGACAATAAAGATTATCGATACGAACCATTAGTTCCTAGTCATGTCCTAAGATTTCAAAGTCATACACCAACTCCCATCAACTGTGGATATAATGACAAAGGCAGGTATTCAGAAATACTTTGAGCTATTGATTTACAATTCGGACTTTCAACGATGCACTCAGGTGATGAATACCCTCCAACCGGCCTTACATAACCCATTAGTGCTAGAAGCAAGAGTCCTAGATGTGGCAAGAGAATGGGTGATCATCCAATTCACTCATGACTTGATCAAAGAAGCTTTTGGATGGGAAAAAGATGGGAACATTGACTTGAAGGATGAAAGCCGAGGAACGAAGACCCAAACATTGACGGATATCAATCGTATAGATATAGAAGAAGAAGTTCATCTGATTCATCAACACTTCTGCTTTCCAAGCATGCATCGCTACACATCACCACAAAAAAGCATTTTACAACTCTTGTCTCATGCTATTAAACAGATCGTTAATCAAGTGAACATGACACCATACATCCAAGAGCATCTTTTGAAGCTAAGAAACAATGGAACCACAAGAATTTCTTGAACGGGAGTGTAGCTATGACCATACGCATCTACCATGCACTAGGTATTGGGGAACATATAAAAGAGATGCCCTCATCTTCGGAGATGGCTAAGTATGCTAAGTTAGCAATTGTTGCAAGGAAAAAGAAGGGAGTAAAAGTGATGGAAGAGGCCGAAACCAGCTTGCAACCAAGGATGAGAGGCACCAAGAGATTAAGAGAAATAATGAAGGTAGAAGAAGCACTTACTACTTCAAAGAGGATACATGCACTTCCAAGGACAAGGATAGAAGACAACATGCCCATTACAGAAGTGGAGCTAAAAGAAGCAATGGAAGCAACTCACCAATATATGGAAGGTCAAGTAAACCTGTCGATACAAGGGCATCACTACCACTAGTCTCAAGAAGACACTAAGAAAAGAAAGAGGTTGACAAAAGCTCATGGATATAGAGAGTTGGGATTGACAAACTCTAGTTCATCTTCTGATACTTGAGAAAATCAAGAGCAATCCATGATGAATGTGGACATTAAAACGCATGAGAAAAGACTAAACTACCTCTCCAACTCACTTAATCTCTGAAAGTGTCTGGCGCAATACCACTTACAATAGTAAACACAAATTCAAATGTTTCTCCTAGCTTCGAACTCCGAATATGGCCAATAGCAGGTTCCTTTCCAAGCTCTCGACAAGACGCATCTACTAGTGGTTTTTACTCGAATTTGACAATCGCTCTTCACATTATGACCAAAATAGTGAATGGCGGGAAACACACACACTCACTTCACAACTCATACTTGCTCACACACACACTACAGTAACTCAAAAGTGATGGGGAGGGGTAGACAATAGTCCCACACACACATTCCAAGCTTCACACACACACAAAAGATCATAGAGAAGATGAAAATCTGCAAGAAACAAGCAAATTCGAAATTTTGAAGCTCTCCTTCTTCACAATGGCAAAAAGTTCTTACAAAGAGTCACAAAGTGACTTATATACATGTTCCCTAAAAATGGTCCTTTCACACAAGTGACCGACACTTTATTGGCTAATCTCTAATTTCTTACTATTTTACAAAAAATATATTACAATGATTTGGGATTATGCATCTAAACGACTCCTCTAGTGCATTTACATAGGGAATTTCCTAGGATTTTGAAGAATTGTCTCTATTGTCCCTTTACAAGCTTTTGCTTCTTGTTTGTAGCTTGTCTAAGGCTTCTGAATACACGCACCCAATGGTCAAAGAAGCGATAAGGACTCTCAGAAAATTTGTTACTTTATCTGAGGTATGTCCTTTACTTCTGTTTGCCCCTTGGTATTCCTTATATCACAAATCTGGGTTGCTGTATTAAGTCGGGCTGCCACGCACGCCATCAATGGCTAAGAATGTGATGTTCTTAGTCACTCTCTTCAACTTTTCCACCTCTACCTCTTTCTAGCTTTTGGTCTTCTCATATGTCTTTGTCTTCACACATCTCACCCTGTTGTATTGCTTGGAGCCTGTTTACTTTCTTCCATCGCAGGCCTTGATTTGCTGACCTCTACTCTCTTTTAAGAGAGCATTACATTTTAGAGGTCCTATTCTTGAATCTTCTTTGTCATCCTCTAGGATTTCTTCCATTTCTTTCCACTGCACGCATCCAATGGACAAGGAGGCAACTAGGACCTTCAAACAATTGGTTATCACATCCGATGAAGAGTCCTTCGTGTGCTATCTCTCTCCTCAACTTGTTTCGCTTCACTGCCTACTCCTGGTGGATGAGGAAGCTGTGTGCAACCTCCCATGAAATGTCCTGGTTGTTATCTTTCTTTAATTCCACCCCTCAGGACCTAGATCTTTGGCGTTGTCGCCTGATGCGTGCCCCTGTGGGGCTTTTGGCAGAGAGTTGTTCTCTTCTTTTATAATCTTCATTTATAAGCCGACAATGGGTAATTGGTACCATCCAACTTATCCTCAACAGCCAACATATAGAATACACCACTGTTTTCAGCCATGACCACTGACTAAAATACCCTGATGCAAAAAAATGATTGTATTTGAAAAAGGTGAACAGAACTACCCTAAGGAGTTCTGCTAAATCTATAGCAGAATTCGAGATGCTTATACTGGTGAACCAAAACATGTATATATCTTTGGTACAAAAAGATGAAATAGCCTACAGAAGCACTGTGATAGTGCATTTGGAGGCCAAAACAAACTCAGATTGCGATTTTGGCACCATAGAGTGAAGTAGTTTTAATCTCCTAATACCCTAAGTATGCTCACCAAATTTCATGTGATTTTGAGACTGTGACCAAAGGGGTGTTGATGATGCCCTAGATGAAGCGGCAACCTACTCTGATACCAATTGTTGGAGTTAGATGTTTGCCAAAGCACGTGAAAAGCACAAGGAAGAAGAAGAAGCTTGGAGAACAACACACAATGTTGAATGTATTACCACTAGAATGTACAAAGATACCTAACCCGTTAGGGGTATAGGCATATATACAAGCCGGGGGAAAAACCTCTTAAACAAGGAAAAAAGTGCCCCGGCCATCCAACGTGTTCACACACATCACTACCTAAATATATCAATACTAGTGAGATTGGAGAGTCTAGTAAAAGAAAAACCAAATCATGGAAAGAATCAAACAAGTGAATAAAGAGAAAGTGGTCCAAGAAGCTAGTTAAATTAGAAGGTATCCTAAAAGAGACTAAGGCAAATATTGTAGAATTGACATCCCAAGTCCTCCTAGAGACTCCATATGTCCCACAAGTCAGGTTCAATGTTAGCATATACTATCTAGGATAAGGCATGATGTTCAAGGCTTATCAGGGAAGTTTATGAGAAGGAAAAATTGTAATCGATCTAGACAAGTGCTACCCTAGAGAAGAATTAGAGGTGGAAAGATCAAAATCATGCATCAATATGGTAGAACTAGCTCCGGCCATGTTTGAAGCCTGTCAACTCATTAACCAGAGTAATCTAGTCAAACCAAGATTGCACTTTCAAGGGCTACTAAACAAATTGGAGAAAATGGTGTCCAAACATGAGAATTTGGCACCACAAAAGGCTCATGCACTTGAAAGAAAAAAAAGGAGGATTCTTGCTAGTAGATTCTTATGTTCCTAGCTAAAAATATGGTGGATTCCTCCTTCAATCGGCAAATACTCATATGAATTCTTGTAAGAGATTCAAGAAGAGAAGTGGGGTATTGAACAAATGACTCCCCCATGTATTCAAGAAGTAGACGATCTTCATGATCCATTCCCTTGGGATATTCCTTTGATCTATGGAGTGTAGGAAGATGTGCAATTAAGTGACATAGTAGTCTTTGAATCCAACTCCTTACAAGAATTGCCACACTTTAGAGGATCTTGGGAATCAAAGTTTATTCATATGAGAGCTCCGATGGTAATGATAAGAAAAAAAGAGAGAGTTATACCTAGAAACACATAAGTAGTAGAGAACACTAAAGTTTAGTGTCACCTTACTTTGTAAGAACTTTTAAAAGTAAAGAAAAGTTGTGGAAATATGTAGCAAACAATGCCACAACTTGCTAGTTCCCACTCACAAGTAGAATCCAATAGGAATTCTTTTGACATACCCATAGACAAGATAGGAGAGATGAGGGAAGGAGAAGAAGGAAACAGCTATTTTCCCATCATCTATGAAGGATATACTACAAAGAAAATCTTAGATTCAAGAGCAGTAGTTGCCATTTCCACCATTTTCGTATGAAAACATCGGGGCAAGCCAGCTTTGAGACCCACACAAATGAAACTTCAAAGGGCATATTGAAACATAGAAACCCACTAGTATTGTAAGAAGGAATCACTCTCACTACTTGTGGTGTAGAGTTTAAAAACACTTTTGCGATATGCCAATTTAAAAAGAATCATGTGCACGAAATGATCTTGGGTAGATCCTTTATGGGACTATTACAGATAGTGCAAGATTGGTGAACCAATTCTTTGTACTTATAGCATTTAGAGGTAACTACCAAGGTTAATCTTAAGGGTTAGTCCCATAGAGATGTCCCACCACTATAGTGGAATCCTATTCATAAGACACAAGGACATAGGTTCAGTACACTACATAGGTTTAGATCCCTTATGGATGCACGAGGATAGCCATTTGTGGATGTGTAAGTTTGTAGAAGAAGAAGAGATGAGATTGGAAGCCAATGATATAGGAGCAATGAAAGTTAATAGATCAATTAAGACCCAACCTATGTTAGATCATCAAGCTTACATTATGCTTGAGGTATATTTGATCTAGATCTAAAACCATCATTTGCAATGTGTCAAGGATATCCATTGAAGAGACTTCATTAGTATTAATTTCTTGGTATTTCATAAGGAAAGTTCATGGATCATCTATTCATGTAAAAGCCTAGTGTTTTATACTTGTAAAATGATAGAAAGTAAATTTCATATTCCATGAGTTTGAGGTAGTTGAATTTGATATTCAATCAATCACCCAAAAAAACATCAAATTAGATGTCTACACTTTTTCCTAAATTGTAGGAGATCGATTCCATTCATCATACCAGAATACATTTTTTGCACCATTCAATCCACCTGCTCCACATACCTTTTCTTGGGAGCATCTCTTTGGTTTGAACACTCAACTCCAACAATCCACCCAATGTGTACAATCTTCATTTTCTCCTAGTTCCACAAGCACACCACCACACACATCACAACATGTGTCGTTATTCACAATCACGAACATGCACACCTTCATGTCTAAACCAATGGACATCTCACCACCCACTATGGAACCATCACCAACACTAAACCCACCACCCCCTATCCCCCCATCACCAACATCACCCCCACTCACTAATGTATTTACATTCACATCCACATCACAAATCCTCACTCCCATACCCTATACATTTACACTAGACCTCCCTAGATTCATGTGTTTCAATCCCGTCTATAACTCATCACTTGTAGATAATTCGATTGAACAAATGATCACCTGCATGCACCAAGTGTGATAGGAATTCGCTAGTTTAGGACAACATCATGCAAATTTTCATGAGAATTCTTGAAGTTTACAATCCCAACTCAATTCTCTAAGGATAGAAAACACCTCTCTTAACACACGATACACAAAACTCAAATATACACACCATACATTAGAATTACATGTAGAAACATAGAAAACCAAGTAGCTCAAGAGATAGAAGAACAATTACATGCTCAGATTGACTGAAATGCTTGACTAACTAGAAATATAGGTCTTTTACATGGGCACCTAGTTTCGACAAGAGAAGAGAATCAGAGACTACAAGAACATACTAGAGATAATTTTGAAGTAGCAATGGACAAGCTAGGTGCCCATGTTAGCCCTACACGCTTTCAAGTAGCCTCACTAGAGAAATCCATGATCATTTTTGAAAACTACACAAGACTATTGGAAGCCCACGATAAGATCATAGAGGTGTTTGAAGCCTTATGAATGAATTAAGCTACCCTCCCTACACTTATCTAGCATGAGCCAACCACTACATGATACTACCATTCTAGAAACATCCTTGGCAAAGCTTGAAGACCTTCAAAGATAGGCCATCAAAATGAAGTCTTAAATCGCATTATGTGCTAGTCTTGATAGTCGAGAGTGACCACTTGAAGTCCTTGAGCCTGAGGAACCCGTTGAAATACATGTAGAACAATCTTATGAGGAAGAATATGAAAAGCAGAGAGCCATATGTGTGTGAGTTACTGAGGAAGGTTAGAAAACATTCAAAATCCCATGACCAGCATGGATAAAACTCATAGAGGAACTTGGATGAATCCATCTAGCTTGAGTAGAAGTGTAACTCTATTGCATGGTAGTATTTGAAA
Source organism: Ceratopteris richardii (assembly GCA_020310875.1). Classification (NCBI taxonomy): domain Eukaryota; kingdom Viridiplantae; phylum Streptophyta; class Polypodiopsida; order Polypodiales; family Pteridaceae; genus Ceratopteris; species Ceratopteris richardii. The sequence continues at coordinate 169,815,056 of CM035410.1, forward strand.
AGTCTATTTTAAAAGTTGCTTACTTTCAAGAGATAGCACTATGATGGTATATTTCAACCAATGAGCTACAGTATATGCCTAATTTCATTATTCTAGCAGAGGACAATGTAGAGATTAAGAGCATCAAGCTGCCTACTCATGCAACATAGTGCCAACCAAAAGACTTACCTCTTGAGGTGCATCGTGCAACAATTTTTTAACCTAATTGGTGAGTGAAAATCTTACAAGAATATTGAGAGAAGATGCAAAATTAGAAAAAGGCACCACTCCACATATTGTACAATCTGTGCTACGATCCTTTTTTCTAGATGATGCACATGGCATGCATTTACAATTAAAGTATAGAATCAAAAGAGATGTTAGGATTGGCTCAACTATCCTTACATTGCATCACCATAGGGACCACCAACCATAATTTATATGACGGAAATGATTCATTGTTGGCTACATGAGCTACAACAAATGATAGATGTCACAGTGCGCATGCAAATTAAAATCTATTACCTAATGCAAACAACTTTCAAGGTATTCCAAAAGGCTCAATTCCGGGTTTCAAGCATGGAAACCTTGATCTGGTTTAAGATATAAATAGGATGTTATCCATGAATCTCTGCGACATGTTGCATTACTATGTCAAGTACCTCCTAGCCTCCTACAAACAGACATTTCAAGAAATGTTCACTAACAATTTTTGGGAGTACCACTTAGAACTTTTTTTTTTCTAGGGCAACACATTTGTTACAATTCTTCATGTGTGCACAAATTCAATACTTTGTAAATTATAGGTATTCATGATCCATTAGAGCAAAAAATGACCAAAAAGAGGGTGTTGCTAATGAAGGATAAGAAAATAAGCAAATAGAGTGTTTTGACATGTACATAAATAAGCCATTATTATCTCTTTAATCCTATGAAGAAAGGCTTCTTTTTAATAGAAATCATCTAAAAGTGCGAGTAACGCCATGAAATTTCTTGTATTTAGTGCAACATTTTTTGTTTTAAAAAAAGTACCGAATATTTTTACACACTAAACAATGAAAATCATTAAATTTCCAAGAGTAAAAGATATATGAAGATATGAAATATTATTTCTTTCACAAAATTGTATGAATTCGTTTTCACACTTGATACATCAAATCAAGATTTTATGAGTCTCTGTTTTTCATAGTGTACATCAATTTTTTTTTTCTATAATACTCGTGAAGTTTGTGAGTTTTGGTTTTTTTCTTTGAACATTCTCTATTCTCTAAGTGTTCGAATGGCTTCTATTTCACATCATCATTCCAATCTCATAGCCTCATGTCAAGTTTACAAGAGAAGAGAGGATTCCTTATGGAAACTTATTTCTATGTAGATAATGATTGGATGACTATGCTATCTAGTTGTGGAGGTGCCGATAAAGCAAAGCAAGCTTAAAGAGACAGCTTCAATACTCTAATGGGGCAATTATTCACTCATGAAGCCAAGCTTGTGAAGAACAATGATAAATCAAAAGGTAATCAATCCTCTGCCCTATACAGTGATAAGAACAAGAGAAAGGATGGTAAAGGTAAAGGCAAGAAATCTGATGATGAAGCTAGTACCTCCCAAGCTAAGTTTGCAGGAAGAGGTAGAGGTACAAGAGGAAGAGGCAGAGGAGGTAGACAAGGCATGGGGAGATTCCAAAGCACCTCTCCATGTACCATATGTGGATTGACTAACCATAAAACTGAGAATTGTTTCAGGAACCCTAGAAATTAGAGAGGAAGAGGCTTCAATAGAGGAAGCTATGGAAGAGGAAGATCAAACAATTTCAATAACTACAATAACAACTACAACAATTACAATAACGAAGGAGGTTATAGATGAAGGAGAGACTACAACAGTTATACTTAAGAGCAAACACAAGAGGACTCACTTTTGTTGATGAACATGACCATGAGGCGAGGTAAAGTAGATGAGCATGTGTTCTATATAGATTCTGGTTGTTCAAATCATGTAGCAAGAAAAGTGGCATTATTATCTGACTTAGAGGATCCAAGGAACAAGCATGAGGTACAAACAGGATATGACACAAGTCACTCATTTGAAAAGATTGGAAATGTGAAGACTTTAGATAGATATATGAATCTACTCAGCAAGGTATTGTATGTACCTACCATAGCCAAGAACTTTGTTGGGGGATTCTTGGACAAGAATGGATTTGAGTGTTTGTAGGAGAAAAGGGAAAGACAAGAAGAAAGATACACACTGGAAGCCTCTGTCAATTACTTATAATAAGACAAATAGAATATTGAAGCACAATACAATCCAATGCTTCTGTGCAAAATCCCACAGAGTGCTCAATTACAAAATACCAAATACCCAAGGGACTTGTTGTTGTTGGCCTCCTCTGCAGCAAACCTCCACCTTCTCCAAGCCTGCACTTGTGCACACCTTCCTCCAAGCTTCCACTAAAGGGGAGGGATGGGTACCTTCTGTTGGCACGCACACACTTCAATAAGACCTTGGGATCCTTGGGGGACTAGCTTAGCACTTCTCTGCACACTTCCTTGGTCACTCTTCATGCACACCTTGCACTTCACTTCTCTGCATCGCACATTGTGTGTCTCTTCACTTCACTCTCTTGCCTAGCTTAGACTATGCTTTCACTTGCTTACACTCTGAATGGTCCAAGAATATTCCTTGCCTTGATTTGCGTGTTGATTCACGTACGCACTTAACTGCAAGCGTATCTTGGTGCTCACTTTGATGTCCCAAGATTGTCTTCACAAGTGTGCAGCCAACGACTCCCTGTTTGGTCATGTAGTGACTTTAGACTAAACCAAAAGTTTTAATTGGGGGGGGCATACTTTCACCTCTGCATACACTGCCACTTCACATTTTCCTTTTAAGTCTTCACTTTTGCACATAAGAGAGGGTTCACCTGAACCTTCCAAAACACTTTAAAAACACTTTGAACCTTAGGGAAATTAGAGAAATACCTCTGCAACCTGCAACCCACTTTCTCCAATTTACCCTTTGTGGACAACTAATTGTGCACTACCTATGCACTTTGACACTTGCACTTTAGCACTTTGACTTTGCATCTATTGACTTTGACTTTGACCTTGTTGACTTTGAACAATTTGACTTTGACTGTGGTTGACTTTGACCAATATGACTTTTATGGGCTCAACAGTTGCGCACCACCTAATGTGCTCTCTGTCCTGGAGAGCTAGAGCCAAAACTCTGAGCATAGAAGACACCATGATTCTCGAGCTGCAAAACTTCAAAAGGACACCTCAGCAACCACCAAGTCCACCAGAAACAGGAGAGAACAAGCACTAGAGAAGAACCCAAAAGTGGAATTGTTGCAAGGAAAAAAAGCACTAGAGAGCAATTGGAGGGTAGATAGAGGGGTAAGGGAGGGCTGAGGGGGCTGAGATGGATAGGGCAAGGAGGGTTAAGGATGTGGCTCGGTAGAAGGGTAAAGGGAGGTTGAGGGAGTAGGATTATGGGGTCTGGAGAGGGGCAAAATGATCAACAGGAGAGCTACAAAGGGGTCAGATGGTAAATTGTGAAAAATAAGGTAAAACAAAGTGAGAAGAGACCATGTGGACCATTTAGAATAATAAAAACATTTGATAAAGGGGCTTAAAACTTGTGAGTTTTGACCAAAATTAAGAGAAAAGGTGGGATTTTGGAAAAATAAATGCAAAAAATGAATCTAGAGGTGCCAAAATACATGAAAATGACTCCAAGATTGAAACAAATGGCCATCCCAGGCACAATCCAGAGCCAAAAGGTTTGAGCCATGAAAAGTAAAAAAAATAAAATAAAAGAAAAGAAAATAAATAAATAAATAAATAAATAAAAAATATATATACATATATATATATATATATATATTAAAAAATGAAAAAGATATCTCTTTCTTTCTTCTTTTTTTTTTGTAATTTGCTGAACGCATGCCATGCAAAAATACAAAATACAAAATAAGGCAAAATAAAAAAGAAAAATAAAAATAAAAAAAAAATAAACAAGAAAATAAAATTAAAAAAATAAAAAAAAGAAAAAACAAGAAAATAAAATTAAAAAAAGGGAAGGGGGGGAGGGGGCTGCGGGTGGGCGGCGGGGGGGGGGGCTGCGGGTGGGCGGGTGGCTACGGGTGGGAGGGGGGGCTGCGGGTGGGTGGGTGGCTGCGGGTGGGCGGGGGGGGAAGAGAGGGGGGGGGAGAAGGGGGGGTAGGGGGGGGGAGAGTTGTTGGAGATAGACGTCTGCGGAAGCACGCGAACAGCACAAGGAAGAAGAAGAACGATGGACCACAAACACACAATAGTGAATGTATTACTAGAGAATGTACAAACATAAGTAGCCCATTAGGGCAATAGGCTTATATACAAACCGGGGGAAAAAAACCTCCTAAAGAGGGAAAAAAGTGCCCCGGCAGTCCTAGTGTGTTCACACACATCACTACCTAAATATATCAACAAATCCCCCCTGGGAGTGATGCGGTGAACAAGGAGCTGGCACTCATGTATAAGGAAGTGCCAAACTATGTGGAAATCACTCCACAAAAGGAAGTAAGCCCAAAGCTTTGCGGAAAGCTTCAAACTTCTCCCTAGGCAGAGCCTTCGTGAAAAGGTCTGCAATGTTCTCCTGTGTGGGCACATATGCCAAGCTGATCTCCCCAGTAGAGAACCTCTCCCTGACATAGTGATAATGCACCTCAATGTGCTTAGTGCGAGCATGGAACACAGGGTTCCTCACAACTGCTAATGCGCTCTGACTATCAGTGAAGATGGTGGTGGCAGAAGACTGGCCAACACCCAAATCAGCCTTAAGGCATCTGAGCCACACACACTCAACAATAGCTGTGAAAGTTGCCCTATACTCAGCCTCACAACTGGAAGTGGCCACAGTAGGCTGCTTCTTGCTCAACCAAGATATACATGAGCTACCAAGCATGAAGCAAAAACCACTAGTGGGCACACGAGTGTCATAGCAACCAACCCAATCTGAGTCAGAAAAAGCATGCAAATCTGGTAGTATTGATCCCCCCTTGGGATAAAACAACCCAAGTAGCCAAGTACCACTCAAGTAGTGAAAGATGCGCTTAACCGCCTTCCGATGCGTGACTCCTAGGCAATGCATAAACCTGCTCATCTGTGAGACAACAAGCTGAATATCTGGCCGAGTAATGCATAAGTAATCAAGCATCCAATAGCCTGCTGATAGAGGACAACATCAAATGCATCTCCAGCATCATGAAGACTTAATCGTAAACCTGTCTCCATAGGAGTGGCAATAGGCTTACAGTCTTCAAGGCCAAAACGCTGCAATAATGTGTCAATATATTTCGTTTGACACAAAGCCATTCCACCATCAACTTGCATAAACTGAAGGCCCAAATACTGATGCAAATGCCCCAAATCAGACATCTCAAATGAGGCATGCAAATCAGCCTTGAAATCAGCAATATGCTTTTCAATAGGACCAGTGAGCAGCATGTCATCAACATAGACAACAATGATCAGAAGCACATCATTAGCACGCTTAACATATAAGGTGCTTTCAGTTGGACTGTTCTCAAAACCATGTGCAACCAGATAGGCATGTATCTTCTCATACCAAGCACGTGGTGCTTGCTTCAAACCATATAATGCCTTCTTTAACTTGCACACCTGGTTTTCATGCCCTTTCTGCACAAAGCCACAAGGATAAAAAACATACACTTCTTCATGCAAGTCACCATTCAGAAATGTTCTTTTAATGTCCAACTGATGTACATTCCAACCATGATGGGCTGCAAGTGCACAAATGCTACGAACAGTAGTCATACGGCATGTAGGTGCAAAGGTCTCATCAAAATCAATGCCTCTTTCCTGCGCATAACCCTTTGCAACAAGCCTAGCCTTATACCTGTCAACTGTACCATCAGGTTTACGCTTCAGCTTGTATACCCACTTAGTGCCAATGGCCTTCTTGCCAGGAGGCAAGTCACATAAAGACCATGTACCATTCTTCATTATAGCATCATATTCAGATTGCATAGCAGCCATCCAATTTTCTAAATTCTGTGCTTCATCAAAAGAAACAGGCTCATTCTCATCACAGAGACTAGGCGCAGCCATAGCATAGCAATCTGATGCAAAGGAGGCACTATGAGAACCTAAACGAGTACGATATGACAAAGGTGCATCTAATTTGCTGTCACGCAAAGTCTGCACCAGCCATTTTGGCATAGTTTTTGCCTCCTCAATATCAGCTCTCCCATCAACAAGTGCATCATGTAAATCTGCATCAGAAATGGAATGATCTCCATCATCATATGAAACCTGCAAAGGTTGAGAAGTTGCCTCATTAGGACCAACACTAGACTGTCCACCTGTAAAAAGAGGCATCAAAGTATCATACATGTCTTTGGAGCTAATAGATGTCTCCTTAGTACATGAAAGCAATGGCTGAATAGCATCTTCCACAAAGACAACATCACGGTTAACCAGAATGCGTTTAGTTTGTGGATGATACAGACGATAGCCTTTACTTTCAGAATTGTATCCAACAAAAATACATTTTACTGCCTTATCATCTAATTTTCTGCGATGTTGTTCAGGCACTAGTGCATATGGCAAACAACCAAAAACACGCAGATAAAAACAGATGGCTTGCGGTCATGCCAAGCCTCATATGGAGTGATAGATTGCAGCACTTTAGTGGGACACGTGTTCAGTACATATGCTGCACACATGACAGCCTCAAGCGAGAAACTATGTGGTAAAGCCTCACTCTTGACCATGCACCTCGCCATGTCCATCAGTGACCTGTTCTTTCGTTCAGCAACTCCATTCTACTGAGGTGTATACGGCACTGTGCACTGGTGTTTTATCCCATGTTCAACCAGAAATGCATTAAAATCAGAAGACATATATTTCCCCCCATGATCAGAACGAAGGGTGCCCATTTTACATGCAGACAGATTTTTAGCCAAAACCAAAACTTGTCTAAAGCACATGAACACTTCGGACTTTGCGTTGAGTGGATATACCCATGCATGCCTGGAAAAATCATCAATGAAAGTCACGAAGTAAAGGTAATTCCCAAAAGAGGGTGTCTGCATAGGACCACAGACATCACTATGTACAAGCTGTAATTTCTGTGTAGCCCGAACTGAATCATCTTTTGGAAAGGAGGAATGCTGCATTTTGCCCAAAATACAGCCTTCACAAACATGTTTTCCAGGTGCCTCAAGTTTGGGCAATGAGGACACCATTTCAGATTTCTACAGGCGTAGCAAACTAACAAAATGTAGATGACCAAAGCATGCATGCCAAAGCTTTGCAGCTGACATAGCCTGAGAATCATTTACTACACATGCAAAATCATTTACACATCTTTCATAGTCTATGAGCTTGTAGAACCCATGACATAAAATGCCAGAAGCAATAATCACATCGCCATTTGACAGATCATGAACTGTACACCTGTCATCAATAAATTTCACAACCAAGCCAATCTTGGCTAATGCAGAAACTGATAACATGTTCTTTTTTATCCCTCGCACAAATAAAGCATCTGCCAAAGTGAAAGAACTACCATCAACAGTAGTCAAAATGATCTTATCAACTCCCATAAGAGGATAAGAGGAGTTTTTGGCGCATGTAATAGTATTCCCTGTAGGGGCAGGCTCGAGTGAAGAGAAGAAACTATGCTACGAGGTAATATGTTTGGTTGCTCCACTGTCAAAATACCAAACATATGAGTCTACTGCAGACATGCACTGATCATTGGAAGATGGGTCAAAACTGCAAATAGTAGTAAACACCCATTCTTCTTCCTGCACAAGATTAGCAAACTCTGTTTTTGGTACAGAAGCTTCAGCAACAACCATTCAAGCCTCTTTCTTGTTTGCCTCTTTTGCAGCCAGTTTTGGAGAGTTCTTTATGATGTGATCATTCCATTTACAAAAATTACAAAACAATTTTTGCTTTTCTAATTTTTTCTCATCTTTGTCTTGGTTCTTTGAATGTGCAGCATTTGCAGATTTCTGCTTACTAGTAGAAGAGCTCCATTTTCCTTTGCCCTTTTGACTAGCCAGGAAAGCTTGATCTGCAACACACATAATGGACCTCTTCTGTCTGGACTGATCTTCCTGCAACAGAACAGAGACTAACTCCTCAAATGACAAGGCATTTGGATTGCCTTTCATCATCAACCAAAGAGTAGAAGTAAAACTCTGATATGAATCAGGAAGACCATTCAGAACGGTCTGCACAAGTGAGCTATCTGGTATAACCTCATCAACAGAAATCAACTGTTCCTTCAAATCTTTGATCTTTGTTAGGAAAGTGTCCATAGAATCACCTTCATTCATGTGCTCACTCTCCAACTTTTTTCGGAGGTAAGCAACACGAGCCTCATTCCTAGCTTGGTACAATGTGGTAAGTGTATCCCAAGCATCCTTAGCTGTTCTGCAAGAATGAATGTGAGGAATAATGGCACGTCTGACCGACAAAGCTATAAATGCATGTGCCTGGGCATCTCTGCCATCCGAGTGAATCTGCTCTGTAGTAGGTGCAGCAGAAACAACAGCACGAACAGGAATCTATGGAATATCATCTTCGACACCATCTTCATCAGCTCCAGCACCTATATTTGCAGTACCTATAGTCAGAGGTGTAACAGGACGTCTTTCAACACCCTACACAATGTTCCACAATCCTTTTGCAACCAACACATGTCGCATCATATAAGCCCATAATGGGTAGTTGATACCATCCAACTTATCCTCAGCAGCCAACATACAGAATACATCACTACTTTCAGCCATGGCTAGTGACTAAAATACCTTGATGCAGAAAATTTACTCTATCTCAAAAAGTTGAACGGAACTGCCTAGACGAATTCTGCTAGACCTGTAGCAGACTTTGAGACGCTTATACTGGCGAATAGAAACTGGTATATACCTTTGGCACAAAAAGATGAAATAGCCTACACAAGCGCTGCGATAGTGCGTTCGGAGGCCGAAACGAGCTAAGTATGATCACCAAATTTCGTGTGAATATGAGACTGCAAACGGAGGAGTGTCGACGGCACCCTAGATGAAGCGAGGACCTGCTGTGATACCAATTGTTGGAGATAGATGTCTGTGGAAGCACGCAAACAGCACAAGGAAGAAGAAGAAGCTTGGACCACAAACACACAATAGTAAATGTATTACTAGAGAATGTACAAAGATAAGTAGCCCATTAGGGCAATAGGCGTATAAGAGGGGGGGGAAGAGGGGAGAGGGGGAGGGGGGAAGAGGGGGGGGGGTTTGTTTTTTGAAATAATCCAAAAAAGCCAAGGGGGCTTTTTTTTTTTTGGAAAATCCCCAAAATGTGAGAAAAACCCAAAAAAAATCCCAAAAAATTGCAAAAGAATCCAGAAACAAATCTCAAAAATTTCTGAAAAAATTTTCTAGAGTTCTAGAGTAATTTTGTCACAGAAAACCACAGAGATTATTCCTCCTATTTGGCAAGAAAATGACATCGGAAAAGGATAAAAAAATGCTAGAAAAATTCTAAGAATGCTGAAAAATTCCCAAAAAATGTAATTTTGTAGAGGTTATGAAATGCCTTCTAATTTTGCTAAAACTCAAGGAACAAGCATGAAATGGATAAATAAAACTAGTAAAACTTAAGAAAAATGAAATGAGAAAGCTATGTACAACCTGGACAAATTTTGTTGGTTCCAAGTGATCCATAATTCTTTAGTTGGCTTGATGATATGCCTTGAGCCATGATCTTGATATGTTGACTCAGAGAAAGTCCTCCATAATCTCCAATTGTACTGCACTTCATTTTTTTTGTCTTTATTTTGGGCATGTTGACGACTTGATAGGGCCCCCTTAAATCCTTCCATAAAATAGTATCTCCTTCATACTGCATCTTCTGTTTCCAAAGACTTGCAGGTACTCCTTCCACATCCTTGTAAAGCCCAGCACTTACTATCATAAAAATTGGCATAATAGAAGATAGCCATACCAATATCCATAAAATGTGGCCATTGACATATGAGTTGGAATATCTTCATCACTGTTGTACTTAAGGGCTTTGCTTTTCTTCTCTTTGCTATGGCCTTTGACTGAGACTGGTTCACTCGAATTAGTATCCTGAGTGTTTTCCTCTTTTTCTTCATATGCTTCTTCTCTACTTGAGTTTGGAAAAATTCCATAACAGAAAGATGGATCTTCTGCATGGAGCCAAGCCAACATGTTTTCATCTTCATATAAATCTGCTCCTTCAAATAGATCTGCTTCTGGGTTGTCCACCAATTCTTCTTCCATACAAATACCAATTTTCTGCATCATGCTGATATGTCTTTGATTGTCTGGACCTTCTTCTAAAATTATATGCTGCAACTCTTTTCCCTCTTGCTTTACCCACATTGTGTCCTTGCCCCAATGATGCAGCACATTGGCATGCCTTAACCAAGGTCTCCCAATTAACAGGGGGAAACTTCCTTCTACCTGTGGTAGCCTTAAAACAACAAAGTCCAAGTTAAAGATGGTACCTTGTATCTTGAATGGGACTCCAGGGACCACTCCCATAGGCCTTACTATGCTTTGGTCTGCCATTGTTATAGTGAAGTTGGCAGGTCTCGAAGGGTATAGTCCAATCTTTTTCATGGTGTATTCAAGCATCAACTTAATGCCAGAACCACCATCCACAATAACTCCTTGAAACTCATGACCTTTAATGGAGACTGTTAGCTGAGGGCTCTTGTAATCTGTGAGGGGTGCTTCCCCTACACTTATATCTTTATGCACAACAACAGCCTTTGCCACAAGACTTGTTGTGGACATTTCATCAATTATCTGCAAGAGTTCTGACCTGAACTTCCCATCCATCTTTATTAAATAAAAAATACTAACCTCCTTTTTCATGGACTTGAGTAGTCTGGAAGCTTCTGATTCCTTAAGAGCCTGGGCTCCCTTTGACTTATCAAAATCCTCATGAGCCCTGTTGAATGCATGTCCAATGGCATCACTCATACCTATGCAATTTTCTTTTTGCCTTGTGTCTGCACAATTGGTGGCTTTGTTCTCAGACACACCTTTGTCTTTGTTTAATCCATTAATCATTGATTCTTGACCTATTTCCACTTGAGCCTTCCCCTTGCTTCTTGTCTGCACTGTAAAAGATTCAATTTCTTCTAACTGCACCACCTTGGTAGATGGAGATGGCACATGGACTTGATCTACCCTTTCTTCTTTGCACACAGAAGTCATTTGAATGTGGGGCCCAGATAAAGATGCTTGGTTCTTAGGAAAACAATTAGTATAGTGGTCTCTCGCCTCTGGGCAGTTCCTGCAAGGAGGGGCATTTTCTAGGAGAGTGCACCTACTTTGATAGTGCCCACATTCTCCACATCTGAAACAAAGAATTGGCCTCCTTGGCCCATTTCCAAAGTTATCCCTTTGTCTAGGTTGTAATTGTTACCTTGATTGGGTGCAACCGCCATCATGTTTGCTGGTGGTAGGGGTCCTCCTTGGGCCCAATATGTTGTTGCAGGCATTCCTCTTGATTGGCATTCCTGGGCCTCATGACGAGCTTTCCTGCATAATTGGTGAGTCACACTTAACAAAGGACATTCACTTACTATATGACCTTGCTTACTACGCATGGTACACCAAATTCCACTCTTGATGCCACCTCCTTTGAGTTCCTGCAACTCCTGTCGCAGCTGAGCCAATTCCTCTACTTGGGCCTCCTCCTCCTCCTTTTGGAGCTTTAGTGCTTCAATCTCCCTTCTCAATTGAGTAACAACATTCTCCTCCTCTTTGTAGGGCTTATTCCTTTTTAAGCCCTCCAGCTCCTTCCTTAGCTGGATTACTAGATCTTCCATTTCTGTAGAATATGGTAGTTGAGAAGAAGTTGCTCCATACTATTGTCTTATCTGTTCCAATCGTGTAGCTGTGTTGATGAATTCCTCTATGGAGGTTGTAGGTAATACTAATTCCTTGATTTGACATTGGGTGGCCACTAGAAGTGGCTTAGCTAACCATTTCTTAACAAAAAAATCATGTGGTGGGTCTGATAATTTAGCCATTAGTGCCTTGTTCCTAGTCACAAACTTTGGGAACTTTTCACCTGGACCCAATCTCAAATTCTCTAATTCCTCTATGATGATCTCTATAGTATTTCCATGCTAAAATTGATTTTTTAATGCATCTTTCATTAGGTCCCAAGTTGTAAAATGGTTCTCAACAAACTGGCTTAACCATTTATCTGCTAATCCTTCTAATGTGGCAAGGAAGAGTATCAAAAAGGCATCCTCCCTACCCATTAAGCCTCTAATTTTGCATAGTGCCAAAAACCTTCTAATATGCTCGTCCGGATCTTCTTGAGCTAGGCCTTTCAAAGAAGGAAATTTTATATTTAATCTTGATAGTAAGGTTTCCAAGTCTACCTGACCAGCCATGCTCCTTACTGATGAAGTTGATGAAAGTGGACTAGATGATCTTCTAACAACCTTCCTTCTTGTTTGCTTGCAGGTGACCCTCAATGTTTGGGACCGAGTTGTGGTCATGGACTGTTCATAGTCCTCTTAGTATGAGATAATTGATAAGAATATGTACCTCTTAGTCCACTGAAGTAGTACTCTCGACACTTGAATATTGCTTCTCCAACTACAATATATCTTCTCCTATGCTCAAATCTCCTTGGAAGTCCCACCGGGTGTGCTAAATTTTGTTGGGGGATTCTTGGACAAGAAGGGATTTGAGTGTTTGTAGGAGAAAAGGGAAAGACAAGAAGAAAGATACACACTGGAAGCCTCTGTTGATTGATTATAATAAGACAAATACAATGTTGAAGCACAATACAATCCAATGCTTCTGTGCAAAATCCCACAGAGTGCTCAATTACAAAATACCAAATACCCAAGGGACTTGTTGTTGCCGGCCTCCTTTGCACCAAACCTCCACCTTCTCCAAGCCTGCACTTGTGCACACCTTGCACCAAGCTTCCACTAAAGGGGAGGAATGGGTACCTTCTGTTGGCACGCGCACACTTCAATAAGACCTTGGGATCCTTGGGGGACTAGCTTAGCACTTCTCTGCACACTTCCTTGGTCACTCTTGATGCACACCTTGCACTTCACTTCTCTGCATCGCACACTGTGTGTCTCTTCACTTCACTCTCTTGCCTAGCTTAGACTATGCTTTCACTTGCTTACACTCAGAATGGTCCAAGAATATTCCTTGCCTTGATTTGAGTGTCAATTCACGTACGCTCTTAACTCCAAGAGTATCTTGGTGCTCACTTTGATGTCCCAAGATTCTCTTCACAAGTAGGCAGCCAACGACTCCCTGTTTTGTCTTGTAGTGACTTTAGACTAAAACAAAAATTTTAATTTGGGGGGGGCATACCTTCACCTCTGCGTACGCTGCCGCTTCACATACCTTCACATTTTCCTTTTAAGTCTTCACTTTTGCACATAAGAGAGGGTTCACCTGAACCTTCCAAAACACTTTAAAAAACACTTTGAACCTTAGGGAAATTAGAGAAATACCTTTGCAACCTGCAACCCACTTTCTCCAATTTACCCTTTGTGGACAATCAATTGTGCACTACCTGTGCACTTTGACACCTACACTTTAGCACTTTGACTTTGCACCTGTTGAATTTGACCTTGACCTTGTTGACTTTGATTGCAGTTGACTTTGAGCAATATGACTTTTATGGGCTCAACAAACTTGATAAGTTTCAGACAAATTATAGAAAAAGCATTGCAGGTAAGATTCACGAGAAATGGAGATTTGTTGAAGATCCTCAACAAGGGTTCAAGAAGATTTCAAAAGGACAAAAGAAAGGTAGACTCTTTACATTTGAGTTACAAGATACTAGAAATATAGCACTTTTCAATTATGGAGGACAAACCTTATCAGAATTAGAAATGTGGCATAGAAGATTAGCTCACATAGGTGAAATGAGTTTGAAGCAAATATGTAGGGATCAGAGTGTGCTTGGGCTGCCAAACATATCCAAGCAACACATGATATATAAGTGCAGTGCATTGCAATTTGAGAAGTCTCATAGACAACGTTTTATGAAGAATGGTTACATTCATGGTGATCTATTGGAGCTAGTCCACACAAATGGTTGGGGATCTAGCAAAGACCCTTCAATTTCAGGATCCGGGTACTATGTATCATTCATTGATGATTGTAGCAAATGGACTATACTCTACTTTATGAAGCACAAGGATGAAGTGTTCATTTTTTTCAAAAAATACCTTGCTCTTGTTGAAAATCAAATAGGGAAAACCTTGAAAAGGCTAAGGTCAGATGGAGGGGAGAATACTTCTCCCATGAGTTTGATGCATATCTCAAAGATAGAGGCATCAAAAGATAGATCACTACCAGGTATACTCTAAAACAAAATGGAGTAGCAGAAAGGAGGAATAGGACCATTGCGGAGGCAGCAAGGTCCATGATAAATGAGAAAAAATTACCAAACTATCTATGGGAAGAGGCTGTGTCTACAACCACTTGGTCCTAGTGTGTTCACACACATCACTGCCTAAATATATCAACAAATCCCCCCTGGGAGTGATGCGGTGAACAAGGAGCTGGCACTCATGTATAAGGAAGTGCCAAGCTATGTGGAAATCAATCCACAAAAGGAAGTAAGCCCAAAGCTTTGCGGAAAGCTTCAAACTTCTCCCTAGGTAGAGCCTTCGTGAAAAGGTCTGCAATGTTCTCCTGCGTGGGCACATATGCCAAGCTGATCTCCCCAGCAGAGAACCTCTCCCTAACATAGTGATAATGCACCTCAATGTGCTTAGTGCGAGCATGGAACACAGGGTTCCTCGCAACTGCCAATGCGCTCTGACTGTCAGTGAAGATGGTGGTGGCAGAAGACTGGCCAACACCCAAATCAGCCATAAGGCATCTGAGCCATACACACTCAACAGTCGCTATGAAAGCTGCCCTATACTCAGCCTCACAACTGGAAGTGGCCATAGTAGGCTGCTTCTTGCTTAACCAAGAAATACATGAGCTACCAAGCATGAAGCAAAAACCACTGGTGGACACACGAGTGTCATAGCAACCAGCCCAATCTGAGTCAGAAAAAGCATGCAAATCTGGCGGTAGTGATCCCCCCTTGGGATAAAACAACCCAAGTAGCCGAGTACCACTCAACTAGCGAAAGATGCGCTTAACCGCCTTCCAATGTGTGACACTTGGGCAATGCATAAACCTACTCATCTGTGAGACAGCAAACTGAATATCTGGCCGAGTAATGCATAAGTAAATCAAGCATCCAACAGCCTGTTGATAGAGAACACCATCAAATGCATCTCTAGCATCATGAAGACTCAATCGTAAACCTGTCTCCATAGGAGTGGCAATAGGCTTACAGTCTTCAAGGCCAAAACGATGCAATAATGTGTTAAATGTTTCATTTGACACAAAGCCATTCCACCATCAACTTGCATAAACTGAATGCCCAAATAGTGATGCAAATGCCCCAAATCAGACATCTCAAATGAGGCATGCAAATCAGCCTTGAAATCAGCAATATGCTTCTCAATAGGACCAGTGAGAAGCATGTCATCAACATAGACAACAATGATCAGAAGCACATCATTAGCATGCTTAACATATAAGGTGCTTTCAATTGGACTGTTCTCAAAACCTTGTGCAACCAGATAGGCATGTATCTTCTCATACCAAGCACGTGGTGCTTGCTTTAAACCATATAATGCCTTCTTTAACCTGCACAGCTGGTTTTCATGCCCTTTCTGCACAAAGCCACGGGGCTGAAAAAACATACACTTCTTCATGCAAGTCACCATTCAGAAATGCTGTTTTAATGTAAAATTGATGTACATTCCAACCATGATGGGCTCCAAGTGCACAAATGCTTTGAACAGTAGTCATACGGCATGTAGGTGCAAAGGTCTCATCCAAATCAATGCCTCTTTTGCCACAAGCCTAGCCTTATACCTGTCAACTGTACCATCAGGTTTACACTTCAACTTGTATACCCACTTAGTGCCAATGGCCTTCTTTCCAGGAGGCAAGTCACATAAAGACCATGTACCATTCTTCATTATAGCATCATATTCAGATTGCATAGCAGCCATCCAATTTTTTGAATTATGTGCTTCATCAAAAGAAACAGGCTCATTCTCATCACAGAGACTAGACGCAGCCATAGCATAGCAATCTGATGCAAAGGAGGCACTATGAGAGCCTGAACGAGTACGATATGACAAATGTGCATCTAATTTGCTATCACGCAAAGTCTGCACCAGCCATTTTGGCATAGTTTTTACCTGCTCAATATCACCTCTCTCATCAACAAGTGCATCATGTAAATTTGCATCAGAAATAGAATGATGTGCATCATCATATGAAACCTACGAAGGCTGAGAAGTTGCCTCATTAGGACCAGCACTAGACTGTCCACTTGTAAAAAGAGGCATCAACATATCATACATGTTTTTGGAGCTAACAGATGTCTTCTTAGTACATGAAAGCAATGGCTGAATAGCATCTTCCACAAACAAAACATCATGGCTAACCAGAATGCATTTAGTCTATGGATGATACAGACGATAGCCTTTACTTTCAGAACTGTACCCAACAAAAATACATTTTACTACCTTATCATCCAATTTTCTGCAATGTTGTTCAGGCACTAATGCATATGCCAAACAACCAAAAACACGCAGATGAGCAACAGATGGCTTGCAGTCATGCCAAGCCTCATATAGAGTGATAGACTGCAGCGCTTTAGTGGGGCACCTATTCAATACATATGTTGCACACATGACAGCCTCAAGCCAGAAACTATGAGGTAAAGCCTGACTCTTGACCATGCACCTAGCCGTTTCCATGAGTGACCTGTTCTTTCGTTCAGCAACTCCATTCTGTTGACGTGTATATGGCACTCTACACTGGTGTTTTATCCCAGGTTCAACCAGAAATGCATTAAAATCAGAAGACATATATTCCCCCCCTCGATTAGAACGGAGGGTGCCCATTTTACATGCTCACAGATTTTCAGCCAAAACCAAAACCTGTTTAAAGCACATGAACACTTCGGACTTTGCTTTGAGTGGATATACCCATGCATGCGTGGAAAAATCATCAATGAAAGTCAAGAAGTAAAGGTAATTCCCAAAAGAGGGTGTCTGCATAGGACCAAATGTTGATGTATAAAACACCACAAGAAATGAATTAAGGTGACACTAGAACACCTCTATGGTCACCATTAACTCATTGCCACTCCAAACTTTGAGAAATGATAGCCTAAAGTGAGAACTTTGCTTTGACAGAAATTCCTAGTCACCGAAATGACATACCTTCAGTATTTTGCTAATTTCTCCTAGCTCAAGTATTATTTCTCCATGAAATTTATAGGCTGAAACTAGAAGAGTAGAGCTTTTCAACAAGCTATCATATGCATCAAACGGAGCTCTAGAACTCAAGTTATGGCCTTCACAAGATGACCCTGTATGACCTTCCAAAACTGGAAA
Organism: Ceratopteris richardii; assembly: GCA_020310875.1. Classification (NCBI taxonomy): domain Eukaryota; kingdom Viridiplantae; phylum Streptophyta; class Polypodiopsida; order Polypodiales; family Pteridaceae; genus Ceratopteris; species Ceratopteris richardii. Next base: position 169,832,552 of record CM035410.1, read on the forward strand.
ATTTGCCTGTTTTAGTATTCCTGGTGTCCAAAAATAAAAAATTCGATGCCTAGCATCGAATTTCAGTGAAGGTCGATGCCGGGCATCGACTTTGAGCTTTTTTAGGCCCTTTTTCTGCACCAGAAACAGCTTCTTTTACACACACATGAAGAAGATGACTTATATGCTAGAAGTCGATGCCGGGCATCCATTTTATCTGGAACTCGATGCCAGGCATCGAGTTGCTCCACAAACTTCATATTTTTAGAAGATTCAACAACCGTTAACACACAGAGAATGAAAAAATGACTTATTAGCCAAGATTCGATGCCAGGCATCGAATTGCTCAGAAAACTTGAACTTTTGAATTCATCACACAGTAGGCAAGCATGGAGATGATGGAGAGAGACTCATACACAGAACTTTACTCAGTTCTTTCTCATAGCTATGAAAACTCAGAAGTTTTACAGATGCCTTCTCGCTCAGAGAAGCCCGACTATACACAGTCGTATAAAATGAACTCCTTCTTCTACTTCTTCTCTCTTGCTCTCTCTCTCTCTCTCCGCGTCAGTTGATACAAACTAACTTATATAGATTTTCGTATCTCGTGATTTTAAAAAACTTCTAGAACTAAAGGGAACTAACTTTACAAATATGATACACTTGTGAATTTGTCCCTTCACATAGGCATGGGGTTTTCTTCCTAAGATTTGACCTTCAAATATATAACCAATTAGTGATTGTTTCTCCAACAGCTCCCCCTCAATCACTAATTGACATTCTCTGTTGCTTCATATCATCTTCTTTTCTTTTACTCCTGCCATGCTTTTGAATCTGCTGGTCTTCACACCATCCAAGCTCTTTGTCATTATGTCTGCTAACTGATCTTTAGTAGAAATGTACTCCACTTCAATCTCCTTCTCCATGACCTTTTCTCTGAGAAAATGATACTGTATCTCTATGTGCTTTGTCCTTGCATGAAATACTGGATTTGCTGCAAGATAAAGTGAACTCATATTATCTCCATGTATTGTAGGTGTACCTTGATCAATGCCTAAGCTCTTGAACAATGTCTTCATCCATATGACTTCCTTAGCTGCTTCCACAAGTCCTTTGTACTCTGCTTCAGTTGATGATAATGCTACTGTATGTTGTTTCTTTGAACACCAACTTACAAGCTTATCACCAATGTATATCATGTAACCATGAGTTGATCTTCTGTCATCCTGGTTACCTGCCCAATCTGAATCACTATAGGCTCTCAACTTCAAATCTTATGTAAAAGGATAATATAATCCTTCCTTTATAGCTCCTTTGATATATCTGAGAACTCTTTGACCTGCAATCCAATGTGGGTCCTTTGGACAATGCATGAATTGTGACAAAACTCCCACTGCATAACTAAGATCAGGTCTTGTTAGTGTAGCATAAATCAAACTACCCACAAGAGATTGATACTTCCTCATATCTTTGTAGTCTGCACCATCATATTTACTGAGCTTGTGATTAACTTCAAGTGGAGTTGAAGCTTCTCTGCAATTTTCCATATCAAACTTCTTCAACAAGTTCAGAAGATACCTTTCTTGTGACACATATATGCCATGATCTGTATAAGTGACTTCCATTCCAAGAAAGTATGATAACTTTCCTAGGTCACTAATCTTGAATTCTTTTTCAAGTAATCTCTTTACCTCCTTGATTCCTTCATCTGAAGTACCTGTGATTATAATGTCATCTACATAAATACAAATGTAGATTGTACCTTCCTCTGTTCTTCTGATAAGTAGACTTGGGTCTGCTTTTGAACTTTGATATCCAAGATCATTGAGATACTTCACCAGTCTATAGTTCCAAGCTCTTGGAGCTTGCTTCAATCCATACAATGCTCTTCTCAACCTGCAAACAAAATTTGGATACCTGGAATCTATAAACCCTTGAGGTTGTTCCATGTATACCTCATCTGATATGTATCCATTCAAGAATGCATTTTTTATATCCAATTGACTTAGAGTCCATCCTTTTGAAGCTGCAATAGCAATGATTGTCCTTATAGTTGACATCTTAGCTACGGGACTGAATGTCTCATCATAATCTATGCCATAGGTCTGGGCATAGCCTTTCACCACCAATCTAGCTTTGTATCTGGCTATACTTCCATCTGCAAGCTTCTTCACTTTATAAACCCATTTATTTCCAATTACTTTCTTACCATTTGGTTTAGGAACAAGTTCCCATGTCTTGTTCTCCTCCAGTGCATTGAACTCTTCCTTCATTGCTTCTTCCCATTGCTTCTTACCTTTAGCTTCATCATAGTTCTGAGGTTCTTCATCATCTTTGACCATATATGCATAGTTCTTCTGAGTTATGTAAGAAGTATCATAAGAATACCTTTCTGGTTGCCTTCTAGTCCTGCTTGACCTTCTTGGTTCACATTCTTCATAAGTGTCTGGATACACCTCTTCATCAAATATAGGAGCTTCTTCATTCCTTCTTGTTAATCCACTTCTAGATGTACTTGCTTGCATATAGTCTTCATCTCTATTTACCTGCACAATTGATTTTCCTTTCTCACATCTTGTTACCTCTTCTTCAAATTCTTCAGCTGTACTACTTTGATCTGCATACCAGCTTTTCTGTTCATCAAATGTAACATCTCTAGAAACAATAAATTGTTTGGTTAGAGGATTCCACAATCTGTAACCCATCTGCTTTTCATCATAACCAATGAACACATATTTTTCTGCCTTTGGTTCAAGTTTATGCCTAAGCTGTGATGGCACATAAGCATATGCAATTGATCCAAACACTCTACAATGATCCAGTGTTGGTTTCTTACCCCACCAAGCTTCATATGGAGTCATTCCATTCAGAGCTGCACATGGTAATCTATTCACAAGATATGTGGCTGTATTTACAGCCTCAGCCCAAAGATAATTTGGACAGTTCTTCTCCTTTAGCATAGCTCTAGCAAACTCAACCAAAGTCCTGTTCCTTCTTTCTGCTACACCATTTTGTTGTGGTGTATACCTGCATGTTATTTCTCTCTTAATACCTGCATTCCAAAGATAATCATTGAACTCTTGGGAGAAGTATTCTCCCCCTCCATCAGACCTCAGTCTTTTAAGCTTTTGACCTGTTACTCTCTCTGCATATGCATGAAAATGCTTGAAGGCTCCAAACACTTCTGATCTTTCCTTCAAAACATATAATGTTATCCATCTTGTAGCATCATCAATAAAAAGAACATAGTACCTTGAGCCACTGATAGATCCTTCTTTTGTTGGTCCCCATACATCTGTATGAATGAGCTCAAGTACTCCATCATGTTTGAATCCTTTCTTCTGAAATGGTAACCTATGTGCTTTACCCATTTGACATGCTTCACATTTATAAACCATATGTTGACTTTGCACATTTGGTAATCCTAGTACAGACTGATTAGCAACCATAGCTTTAATTCCTCTTTCATTGAAATGACCTAATCTCTTATGCCAGAGATCAAGTTCTGTAATCACTGCTTCACCATGTGTGAGCAAAGCTTGACCAATGTTTCCTTGCACTCTTAAAGTAAAGAGTCTACCTTCTTTCTTACCAGAAACAATCTGATTATATCCATTCTCTGGATCTTCAACAAATACTCCTTCATTTGTAAACCTGACTTGAAAACCTTTTTCAACTATCTGTCCCACACTAATCAAGTTTTTAGGTATTGTGGGAACATACAAAACATTGGTTAGCAAATCTGCTCCACTCTTGCATTTCACTTTTCCAATTGAATGTACACTATGTCTTGTATTATCACCAGTTTGAACTGTGTGACTAGAAATGCCTTTTTCCAATTCTGACATCAATTCTATGTTTCCTGACAAATGATTAGAACATCCAGAGTCAATGTAGAATACCTTTAGATCTTCTTTATCTGATGTACTGATTGAGTTCATCATCAATGATGTGTGACTTTCATTCTGTGTGTCATTTGCATAGTTGTAGTAGGTGGTGTTGTAGGATTGATTTTGTCCCCAACTTCTTCCTCCACCTCTACCACAGCCTCCTCTTTGACTTTGTCTACCTCTTTGAAAATTACTTTGATATCTTCCACCTCGGCCTCTGCTATTGTTATTTTGATTCTGGTTTGATCCTTGTTGGTTGTGCCAACAGTCATGAGCCAAATGATTACTCAATCCACAGATCCAGCAAGCCTTCTTGTTGTTATTTTGATTACCTCTTCCTCTTCCAAATCCTCTTTCTCTTCCTCTACCAGTGCCTTTACCTCTTGTATAATAAGCTTGAGAACTAGACTCCTCTTCATCCTTTGCTTTACCTTTATCTCCTTTCTTCTTGTTCTTTACGTACATTGCAGAACTTTGTCCTTTATCTCCATCTCCCTTCAAGTCTTGCTCATATGTGAGCATCAAACCAAGCAACTGGTTCAAATCTGGAACATAATGATTTAACGAAAGTTCTGTTGATAAGACAAAAGGTTTCCACCTTTCATCCCCTCTCAAACCTGCAAGTAGCTGAGCAATCAATCTGTGATCTTCAACATCTTCATCTATGGATCCAAGACTGTCTGCAAGATCCTTCATCTTAGTGACATAATCACTAATGGTTTGACTTGGCTTCTTCTTGAATGTTGTAAACTCTGACCATAGACTTGCTTTCCGTGCTTTAGTAGTGCTTTGGAAATGATACTCCAATGCATTCCATATATCTTCAGATGATTCCAATCCTCTGATGTGTGGTAGCAAATGATCAGAGATTGTATTGTAGATGTATGCTTTTGCACTTGCATCCTTCTTCTGCCAATGCTTTAAAGCATCTAGTTCTTCTTTCTTTGGTCGGCTTTCATCTTCGAATACTGGCTTCTCTTCTTCACCTGTAACATATATCATGAGATCCTTACTCATAAGTAAGGCTTCCATTCTCATTACCCATGCGGGGTAATTATGTCTGTCCAGTTTGTCAATGGAAATATGATCTGCCATAGTTCTTTCCTTCTGCTGCAACCTGTGAGCTTAAAGGATAAAGGATAATACCTTTTGAAGTTCTTTGTGTATGAGGATAATTTTGAAGTAACCTTTTGATGCCTTGTGTCTTCAAATGCTTCACCTTTCAAACTTTATTGGAAAACTTTACAAAACTTCTCGTACCTTTGTCGTCTTCTGCTCTCGAGAATCTTTCTGCTCTGATACCACTTGTTGATGTATAAAACACCACAAGAAATGAATTAAGGTGACACTAGAACACCTCTATGGTCACCATTAACTCATTGCCACTCCAAACTTTGAGAAATGATAGCCTAAAGTGAGAACTTTGCTTTGACAGAAATTCCTAGTCACCGAAATGACATACCTTCAGTATTTTGCTAATTTCTCCTAGCTCAAGTATTATTTCTCCATGAAACTTTATAGGCGAAAACTAGAAGAGTAGAGCTTTTCAACAAGCTATCATATGCATCAAACAGAGCTCTAGAACTCAAGTTATGGCCTTCACAAGATGACCCTGTATGACCTTCCAAAACTGGAAAATTTGCCTGTTTTAGTATTCCTGGTGTCCAAAAATAAAAAATTCGATGCCTAGCATCGAATTTCAGTGAAGGTCGATGCCGGGCATTGACTTTGAGCTTTTTTAGGCCCTTTTTCTGCACCAGAAACAGCTTCTTTTACACACACATGAAGAAGATGACTTATATGCTAGAAGTCGATGCCGGGCATCCATTTTATGCTGGAACTCGATGCCAGGCATCGAGTTGCTCCACAAACTTCATATTTTTAGAAGATTCAACAACCGTTAACACACAGAGAATGAAAAAATGACTTATTAGCCAAGATTCGATGCCAGGCATCGAATTGCTCAGAAAACTTGAACTTTTGAATTCATCACACAGTAGGCAAGCATGGAGATGATGGAGAGAGACTCATACACAGAACTTTACTCAGTTCTTTCTCATAGCTATGAAAACTCAGAAGTTTTACAGATGCCTCTCGCTCAGAGAAGCCCGACTATACACAGTCCTATAAAATGAACTCCTTCTTCTACTTCTTCTCTCTTGCTCTCTCTCTCTCTCTCCGCGTCAGTTGATACAAACTAACTTATATAGATTTTCGTATCTCGTGATTTTAAAAAACTTCTAGAACTAAAGGGAACTAACTTTACAAATATGATACACTTGTGAATTTGTCCCTTCACATAGGCATGGGGTTTTCTTCCTAAGATTTGACCTTCAAATATATAACCAATTAGTGATTGTTTCTCCAACACCAAAGACATCACTATGTACAAGCTGCAATTTCTGCATAGCCCGAACTGAACCATCTTTTGGAAAGGAGGAATGCTGCATTTTGCCCAAAATACAGCCTTCACATACATGTTTTCCAGGTGCCTCAAGCTTGGGCAAAGAAGACACCATATCAGATTTCTGCAGGCGTAGCAAACTAGCAAAATTCAGATGACCAAAGCGTGCATGCCAAAGCTTTGCATCTGACATAGCTTGAGAATCATGAATTGCACATGCCGAATCATTCACAGATCTTTCATAGTCTATGAGCTCATACAGCCCACGACATAAAATGCCAGAAGCAATAATCACATCGCCATTTGATAGATCACGAACTGTACACCTGTCATCAACGAATTTCACAACCAAGCCAATCTTGGCTAATGCAGAAACTGATAACAGATTCTTCTTGATCCCTAGCACAAATAAAGCATCTGACAAGGTGAAAGAACTACCAGCAGCAGTAGTCAGAATGATCTTACCAACTCCCATAACAGGATAAGAGGAGTTGTTGGATATGTGACAGTATTCCCTATAGGGGCAGGCTCGAGTGAAGAGAAGAAACTGCGCTGGGAGGTAATATGTTTGGTCGCCCCACTCTCAAAGTACCAAACATCTGAGTCCACTGCAGACATGCACTGCTCATGAGAAGATGGGTCAAAACTGCAAACAGTAGTAAACGCCCAGTCTTCTTCCTGCACAAGATTAGCAGACTCTGTTTTCTCTGTAGAGGCTTTTGCAATAACCATTCCAGCCTCCTTTTTCTTTACCTCTTTTGCAGCGAGTTTTGGACAGTTCTTTATGATATGATCATTCCCTTTACACTACTTGCTAAACAATTTTTTCTTTTCTGATTTCTTCTCATCTTTATCCTGGTTCTTCGAATGTGCAGCATTTGCAGATTTCTGCTTACTAGTAGAAGAGCTCCATTTTCCTTTGCCCTTCTGACTAGCAGACATGCATTGCTCATGAGAAGATGGGTCAAAACTGCAAACAGTAGTAAACGCCCATTCTTCTTCCTGCACAAGATTAGCAGACTCTGTTTTCTGTGTAGAGGCTTCTGCAACAACCATTCAAGCCTCCTTTTTCTTTGCCTCTTTTGCAGCTAGTTTTGGACAGTTCTTTATGATATGATCATTCCCTTTACAGTACTTGCAAAACAATTTTTGCTTTTTCTGATTTCTTCTCATCTTTATCCTGGTTCTTCGAATGTGCAGCATTTGCAGATTTCTGCTTACTAGTAGAAGAGCTCCATTTTCCTTTGCCCTTCTGACTAGCCAGGAAAGCTTGATCTGCAACACGCATAATGGACATGTTCTGCCTGGACTGATCTTCGTGCAACAGAATTGAGACTAACTCCTCAAATGATAAGGCATTCGGATTGCCTTTCATCATCAACCGAAGAGTAGAAGCAAAACTCTGATATGAATCAGGAAGACCATTTAGAACGGTCTGCACAAGTGAGCTACCTGGTATAACCTCATCAGCAGAAATCAACTGTTCCTTCAAATCTTTGATCTTCATTAGGAAACTGTCCATAGAATCACCTTCATTCATGTACTCACTCTCGAGCTGTTTTCGGAGGTAAGCAACACGAGCCTCATTCCTAGCTTGGTACAATGTGGTAACTGTATCCCAAGCATCCCTAGCTGTTCTGCAAGAGCGAATATGAGGAATAATGGCACGTTTGACAGAAAAAGCTATCAATGCATGTGCCTGGGCATCTCTGCCATCCCAACGAATCTGCTCTGCAGTAGGTGCAATAGAAACAGCAGCACGAACAGGAATCTGTGGAATATCATCTTCGACACCATCTTCATGAGCTCTAGCACCTGTATTTGTAGTACCAGTCGTTACAGGTGTAACAGGACGTCTTTCAACACCCTGCACAATGTTCCACAATTCTTTTGCAACCAAAACACGTCGCATCATATAAGCCCATAATGGGTAGTCGGTACCATCTAACTTATCCTCAACAGCCAAAATATGGAATACATCACTGCTTTCAGCCATGGCCGGTGACTAAAATACCTTGATGCAGAAAATTGACTGTACCTCAAAAAGTTGAACAGAACTGCCTAGACGAGTTCTGCTAGACGTGTAGCAGACTTCGAGACGCTTAAACTAGCGAACAGAAATTGGTATATACCTTTGGCACAAAAAGACAAAATAGACTACACAAGCGCTACGATAGTGCGTTCGGAGGCTGAAACAAGCTCAGATCGCGATTTCGGCACCACATAGCAAAGCTGTTTTGATCTCGGAAACACGCTCAGTATGCTCACCAAAATTCGTGCGATTCTGAGACTGCAAACGAAGGAGTGTCGACAGCACCCTAGATGAAGCGACGACCTGCTCTGATACAAATTATTGGAGTTAGACGTCTACGGAAGCACGCGAACAGCACAAGGAAGAAGAAGAAGCTTGGAGCACAAACACACAATACTGAATGTATTACTACAGAATGTATTACTACAGAATGTACAAAAGATAAGTAGCCCATTAGGGCAATAGGCGTATATACAAGCGGGGGGAAAAAAACCTCCTAAAGAGGGAAAAAAGTTCCCCGGCGGTCCTAGTGTGTTCACACACATCACTACCTAAATATATCAACATCAAGTAGCGAAAGATGTGCTTAACCGCCTTCCAATGCGTGACTCCTGGGCAATGCATAAACCTGCTCATTTGCGAGACAGCAAACTGAATATCTGGCCGAGTAATGCATAAATAAATCAAGCATCCAACAGCATCATGAAGAATCAATTGTAAACCGATCTGCGTAGAAGTGGCAACAGGCTTACAATCTTCAAGGCCAAAACGCTGCAATAATATGTCAATATATTTTGTTTGACACAAAGCAATTCCACCATCAACTTGCATAAACTGAATGCCCAAATGGTGATGCAAATTCCCCAAATCAGACATCTGAAATGAGGCATGCAAATCAGCCTTGAAATCAGCAATATGCTTCTCAATAGGACTAGTGAGCAGCATGTCGTCAACATAGACAACAATGATCAGAAGCACATCATTAGCACGCTTAACATATCAGGTGCTTTCAGTTGGACTGTTCTCAAAACCATATGCAACCAGATAGGCATGTATCTTCTCATACCAAGCACGTGGTGCTTGCTTTAAACCATATAGTGCCTTCTTTAACCTGCACACCTGGTTTTCATGCCCTTTCTGCACAAAGCCACGGGCTGAAAAACATACACTTCTTCATGCAAGTCACCATTCAGAAATGCTGTTTTAATGTCCAACTGATATACATTCCAACCATGATGGTCTGCAAGTGCACAAATGCTCCAAAACAGTATTCATACGGCATGTAGGTGCAAAGGTCTCATCAAAATCAATGCCTCTTTCTTGCGCATAACCCTTTGCAACAAGCCTAGCCTTATACCTGTCAACTGTACCATCAGGTTTACGCTTCACCTTGTATACCCACTTAGTGCCAATGGCCTTCTTGCCAGGAGGCAAGTCACATAAAGACCATGTCCCATTCTTCATTATAGCATCATATTCAGATTGCATAGCAGCCATCCAATTTTCTGAATTCTGTGCTTCATCGAAAGAAATAGGCTCATTCTCATCATAGAGAGTGGATGCAGCCATAGCATAGCAATCTGATGCAAAGGAGGCACTATGAGAGCCTGAACGAGTACGATATGACAAAGGTGCATCTAATTTGCTGTTACACAAAGTCTGCACCAGCCATTTTGGCATAGTTTTTGCCTGTTCAATATCAGCTCTCTCATCAACAAGTGCATCATTTAAATCTGCATCAGAAATGGAATGATCTGCATCATCATATGAAACCTGCAAAGGCTGAGAAGTTGCCTCATTAGGACCAGCACTAGTCTGTCCACCTGTAAAAAGAGGCATCAAAGTATCATACATGTCTTTGGAGCTAATAGATGTCTCCTTAGTACATGAAAGCAATGGCTGAATAGCATCTTCCACAAAGAGAACATCACGGCTAACCAAAATTTGTTTAGTCTGTGGATGATATAGACGATAGCCTTTGCTTTCAGAACTGTACCCAACAAAAATACATTTTACTGCCTTATCATCCAATTTTCTACGATGTTGTTCAGGCACCAGTGTTGGTGTAGGACAATCACCAATTGATGTTTTGACATGGAAATGAAGTCAAGGATTTGAGAAGAGAACAATTTGTGAAGCATGAAGGAAGGACACATTCAGAATTTGGAAGATGTGTACACATATGTACATTATGTCAGAGATAGTTCACTTATATCTTTGAGTAGTCATAAGCTTGTAAATTTTTGTCTATATATACTTTGGAAAATGTCGGGACAAGTATAAGAGAGCATGAGAATAGAGTAATCAGGAGTTGTAAGAGTCATTAGACATCTTAGAAGTGAATCGAGACTCTCTCATCACTCGTTGAGAGGTAAGCCGTCTACGGCTAAAAGCATTTGCTTAAACGGGTTCTAGTTTTGGAGAACCATGTCTTAGAAGTTGCAGGTGTCAAAGTCGACTATACAGAGAGACAGTTTCAGACATAGGTAGATTGTTTGAATCATTTCTCATAATCTACTCAAGCTTTTGAAGTGTTTTAACTTGGAGGAGGTGTGCAATCACTAGGCAAAACATTCTACAAAGTTTTATCAAAAACTTTACACGAATGATTAGTCAATGAGTGATTAACGTTGAGCAGACTTTTCTGAGAAATGACTTTCTTCACAGTTAGCTAATTTCTTGATAATTTGGTGCTTGTCTTCCAAAATTGGTTGGAGTTTAAAGTTATTCTTGATATAGAGGTGGTCTAACATCAAGGATAACTTGTTCTTTTGGAGATTAACACTCTCCATCAGTGGTATCAGAGCAGGTTGTATCAAAATTGAGGAAAGGAAGACTTCGACTGCGACAGACATACAAAATTCAACATCTGAAGGTTCAAAAGGTGAAAGGTTGAGGGCAAAGCTTGAGAAGGAGGTCATACGGCACCAAGAAGACAAAAGGAGTGTCATTCAAAGTAAAGGTAACCTTATACTTTATAAAGATTGAAGAATTCAATATACAGGTGAAGAAAAGATGGGAGATTCTCTTGAGATAGAGAAATTGGATAGAGAGAACTATCTAGCATGGTCAATGAGGATGGAAGCTCATCTAATGAGCAAAGACTTGATAGGTTATATTATAGGTGAAGAAGAAAAGCCTCAATTCAGAGATCCTAGTGTTCCAACTAGGGAGGAATTATCATATTTGAAGAATTGGATGAAGAGAGATACTCAAGCTAGGAGCATTACCTATATGGCAGTCAATGATTGCTACCTCACATTAGAGGTCTTGAAAGTGCAAGTGATATATGGAATGCTTTGGAGGAGCATTTCCAAAATACCACAAAGTCTAGGAAGGCATCCTTGTGGGCAGAATTTACTACATTCAAGAAGAAGGCCTCTCAATCCATCTCAGATTATGTAACCAGAATGAAGGACATTGCAGATGCATTAGGAGTTGTTGATGAAGACATTGAGGAGGATAAATTGGTAAGGCAAATCCTCACAGGTTTGAGAGGTGATGACAAATGGAAGCCATTCATTCTATCTACTGAATTATCACTTGATCATTTTACTCCTCACTTAAATCAATTGCTAGGACATATGTTAACCTTTGAGCAGGATGTCAAAGGTGAAGGTGACAAGAGTACAGGTCATGCAATGTACTCAAAGGATAAGAAGAAAAATAGCAAAGGAAAACAACAAGCAAATGAATATGAAGGCACAACTAGTCAAGCCAACTTCCTAAGAGGAAGAGGAGGTGGCAAAGGTAGAGGAAGAGGAAGGAATAATAAAGATGGAGTCAAAGCTTGCTGGATTTGTGGTAAGACAAATCACTTAGCTAATGATTGTTGGCATAATACTCAGAGTAATGGTGGATATAATCAGAACTTTAATTCAAGAGGAAGAGGTGGCAGAAATCAAAGAGGTAACTTCAGAGGAAGAGGTAGTAGGGGTTACTTTGGAAGAAATGCAGGTAGAGGATTCCAAAGTCAACAATACAATAATACTTACTACAATTATGCTTCATATCAGAAGGAGGATTCAACATTGATAATGAATGCAACTTGTGAAAGGCAAAGTGAAGACCAAAGAGTCTTCTATATTGACTCAGGGTGTAGCAATAACCTGAGTGGTAACATAGCATTGATGACTGATTTGGAAAATAAGGTATCTAATCATGTTGTTCAAACAGGTGACAATACAAAGCATAATGTGAAGTCAATTGGATCAGTGAAGGCCAAGGATGGAAGTACTCTCTTAAGTAAAGTCTTGTATGTTCCTCCAATTCCTAAGAATCTGATAAGTGTAGGACAAATTGTTGAAAAAGGTTATGAAGTTAGATTCACTAATGAAGGAGTGTTTGTGGAAGACCCTAGCAATGGGTATAAACAAATTATTTCAGAGAAGAAAGAAGGAAGGTTGTTCACATTGAAGATTCAAGGTAATGTTGGTCATGCCTTGTTCACTTATGGAGGACATAAGATCTCTGAGTTAGATCTTTGGCACAAGAGGCTTGGACACTTCAATGAAAGAGGTATCAAAGATATGATTAACAATGGTTTAGTGCTTGTATTGCCTAATGTTGCAGGTCAACATATGACATACAGATGTGAGGCATGTCAATTAGGTAAGGCTCATAAGCAATCTTACTCCAAGCATGGTTTCATGTATTCAGAGAAGCTTGAGTTGGTACACACAGATGTGTGGGGACCATCAAAGGATTTCAATATCAATGGTTCAAGGTACTATGTGATTTATGTTGATGATGCTACCAGATGGATCACTATCTATGTGATCAAAGATAAGTTAGAAGTATTCAATACATTCAAACATTATCATGTGTATGCAGAAAGAATTACAGGTCATAAATTGAAGAGACTAAGGTCAGATGGAGGGGGAGAGTATTTCTCTAATGAGTTCAGTGATTACTTGTGGAATGCATGTATAAAAAGGGAAATCACTTGCAGGTATTCTCCTCAACAAAATGGTGTAGCAGAGAGAAGAAATAGAACTCTTCTTGAGTTTGCAACGTCAATGATGAAGGAGAAGAATTGCCCAAATTATTTGTGGGATGAGGCTATAAATACAGCTACTTATTTGGTCAATAGGCTACCATGTAAATCTTTGCAGGGTATGACACCATATGAGGCATGGTGGGGTAAGAGACCTACCTTGGATCATTGCAAAATATTTGGATGTTTGGCATATGCATATGTGCCATCACAATTAAGACACAAGTTAGAACCTAAAGCTGAAAAGTATGTATTCATTGGTTATGATGACAAGCAGATGGGTTATAGATTGTGGAGTCCATCTACAAAGCAATTCATTGTGTCCAAGGATGTTACATTTGATGAGCAAGGTACTTGGTATGCAGGTACAATCAATATTAATATAGGTGATGAAGAAGTTGTGAGTCAAAAGAAAGGTAAATCAAAGGTTCAGATATTTGATGAAGAGGAGAATAATGAAGTGCAGATTGAAGTTGAAGAAATGCCAAGATTTGATCCTGAGTGTGAAGAACCAGAAACCTCAAGGAGTGGAGAACCTAGAAGGTCATCAAGACACAAGTGGCAACCTACAAGGTATAGCTATGATACTTCTTTTTTGGCTACCAAAGATTATGCTTACATGATAAAGGCAGATGAATACCCTTCTACATATGAAGAGGCAAAAGGTAAGGAAATTTGGGAGAAAGCTATGCATGAAGAATATGATGCATTAATGGAGAATCAAACATGGGATTTGGTTTCTAAACCAAATAGTCAGAAGATCATTGGATGCAAATGGGTCTACAAGACTAAGAGGTTTTCAGATGGAAGTGTGTCTAGGTATAAAGCTAGACTTGTTGTGAAAGGGTTTGCTCAAACATATGGTATTGATTATGATGAGACCTATAGTCCTGTGGCAAAGATGACAACCATCAGGACACTCATAGCTATTGCTGCATGTAAAGGTTGGAAATTATGTCACTTAGATGTGAAGAATGCTTTTTTAAATGGTTACATTTCAGATGATGTTTTCATGGAGCAACCTCAAGGATTCAGAGATAGAAGCTATCCAGATCATGTATGTAAGCTCAAGAGAGCTTTGTATGGGTTGAAGCAAGCCCCAAGGGCATGGAATTATAGACTTGTGAAGTTCTTGAAAGAACTTGGATTTCAAGTATCTAAAGCAGATAGTAGCTTGCTTGTTAAAGCAAGTGATGATGGGTTCATTTACATGTGCATATATGTTGATGATATAATTCTTACAGTTATAGATGAGAAAGGCATTCAAAGTCTAAAGAAGCAAATGAAGAAAGAGTTCAAAATCAGTGATTTGGGAGACTTGTCATATTTCTTGGGCACGGAGATTTCATACACTCAACATGGAGTGTATGTGACTCAAGAAAGGTATTTGAGAAACTTGTTAATCAAGTTTAAAATGAATGATTGTAGGGTAGCACCTACTCCAATGGAGGTAAATCACAAATTGAGTAGATATGGTGGAGAAGAATTCAAGGATATGAAGCTATATCAGAGTTTGGTTGGTAGTCTTATCTATGCTATATTAACTAGGCCTGATTTATCATATGCAGTTGGAGTTTTGTCTCATATCATGCATTGTCCTAGGAAAGAACATTGGATTGCAGGTCAAAGAGTGTTGATGTACATTAAGGGTACACTCAAAGAGGGTTTGTATTATGGTTTTACATCAGATACAAACATCAAAATATATAGTGATGCAGATTGGGCAGGTAATCCTGATGATAGAAGATCAACATATGGATACTTGTGTTATGTGGGAGATAAGTTAATCTCTTGGTGTTCAAAGAAGCAACACACAGTTGCTTTATCATCTACAGAAGCTGAGTACAAAGGTACGGTTGAAGCTCCAAAGGAAGTGATATGGCTTAAGACTCTCATGAAGACTTTTGACACCATACAGAGTACACCTATCATTTATGGAGATAACATGAGTTCATTGTATTTAGCTGCTAATCCTGTGTTTCATGCAAGGACTAAACACATTGAGATTCAGTATCACTTTCTGAGAGAGAAGGTGATGGATAAAGAGATTGAAGTCATACATACTTCAACAAAAGATCAGATAGCTGATATGCTTACCACAAGCTTGGATGGACCAAAGCTACAGAAATTCAAAGACATGGCAGGCATAAAGAAGATAGAGAAAACCTCAATTGATGATTAAGGGGGAGCTCTTGGTGTAGGACAATCACCAATTGATGTTTTGACATGGAAATGAAGTCAAGGATTTGAGAAGAGAACAAGTTGTGAAGCATGAAGGAAGGACACATTCAGAATTTGGAAGATGTGTACACATATGTACATTATGTCAGAGATAGTTCACTTATATCTTTGAGTAGTCATAATCTTGTAAATTTTTGTCTATATATACTTTGGAAAATGTCGGCACAAGTATGAGAGAGCATGAGAATAGAGTAATTAGGAGTTGTAAGAGTCATTAGACATCTTATAAGTGAATCAAGACTCTCTCATCACTCAGATGTAATTTTTCAAGAAATGAAGAGAAGTTGCACCCGATGTTTCTATGCATTCTCCTTCTATGCTTGATCATTTCAAGAATCCTTTTGTAGATGTTTAACTCCATAGTTAATGAGTCTATGGTTAAATTTTGAGGGCCTAATTGTAAACAGGCTGTGAGAATTATGAGTAGGAACATTCATATGTAAAAGAGTGTTCACAATTTTCTGAAACAGGCGCATTTTGGATGGTCAACGATTTGATCATTTCTTACTGTACAGATTAAAGTTTTGTATGAGTGAATACTTAAACTCTAAGTTGAGAGGTAAGCCATCTATGGCTAAAAGAATTTGCTTAAACGGGTTCTAGTTTTGGAGAACCATGTCTTAGAAGTTGCAGGTGTCAAAGTCGACTATACAGAGAGACAGTTTCAGACATAGGTAGATTGTTTGAATCATTTCTCATAATCTACTGAAGCTTTTGAAGTGTTTTAACTTGGAGGAGGTGCACAATCACTAGGCAAAAGATTCTACAGAGTTTTATCAAAAACTTTACACGAATGATTAGTCAATGAGTGATTAAGGTGCAGCAGACTTTTCTGAAAAATGACTTTCTTCACAGTTATCTGATTTCTTGATAATTTGGTGCTTGTCTTCCAAAATTGGTTGGAGTTTAAAGTTATTCCTCATATAGAGGTGGTCTAATATCAAGGATGACTTGTTCTTTTGGAGATTAACACTCTCCATCAACCAGTGCATATGCCAAACAACCAAAAACACGTAGATGAGCAACAGATGGCTTGCGGTCATGCCAAGCCTCATATGGAGTGATAGACTGCAACGCTTTAGTGGGACACCTGTTCAGTACATATGCTGCACACATGACAGCCTCAAGCGAGAAACTATGTGGTAAAGCCTGACTCTTGACCATGCACCTCGCCATCTCCATGAGTGACCTGTTCTTTCATTCAACAATTCCATTCTGTTGAGATGTATACGGCACTATACACTCGTGTTTTATCCCACGTTCAACCAGAAATGCATTAAAATCAGAAGACATACATTCCCCCCTCGATCAGAACGGAGGGTGCCCATTTTACATGCTGACAAATTTTCAGCCAAAACCAAAAACTGTTTAAAGCACATGAACACTTCGGACTTTACTTTGAGTGGATATACCCATGCATGCCTGGAAAAATCATCAATGAAAGTCACGAAGTAAAGGTAATTTCCAAAAGAGGGTGCCTGCATAGGACCACACACATCACTATGTACAAGCTGCAATTTCTATGTAGCCCGAACTGAACCATCTTTTGGAAAGGAGGAACGCTGCATTTTGCCCAAAATACAGCCTTCACAAACATGTTTTCCAGGTGCCTCAAGTTTGGGCAAAGAGGACACCATTTCAGATTTTTGCAGGCGTAGCAAACTAGCAAAATTCAGATGATCAAAGCGTGCATGCCAAAGCTTTGCATCTGACATAGCCTGAGAATCATTTAGTGCACAAAAAAATCATTTTCAGATCTTTCATAGTCTATGAGCTTATACAACCCATGACATAAAATGCCAGAAGCAATAATAACATCGCCATTTGACAGATCATGAACTGTACATCTGTCATCAAAAAATTTCACAACCAAGCCAATCTTGGCTAATGCAGAAACTGATAACAGATTCTTCTTGATCCCTGGCACAAATAAAGCATCTGACAAAGTGGACTCTGCAACAACCATTCCAACCCCTTTCTTCTTTGCCTCTTTAGCAGCCAGTTTTGGACAGTTCTTTATGATATGATCATTCCCTTTACAGTACTTACAAAACAATTTCTACTTTTTTTATTTCTTTTCATCTTTATCTTCCTTCTTCGAATATGCAGAATTAGCAGATTTTTGCTTACTAGTTGAAGAGCTCCATTTTCCTTTTCCCTTCTGACTAGCCAGGAAAGCTTGATCTGCAACTCGCATAATGGACCTGTTTTGCCTGGACTGATCTTCCTGCAACAGAACAGAGACTAACTCCTCAAATGACAAGGCATTTGGATTGCATTTCATCATCAATCGAAGAGTAGAAGCAAAACTCTGATATGAATCAGGAAGACCATTCAGAACGGTCTGCACAAGTGAGCTATCTAGTATAACCTCATCAGCAGAAATCAATTGTTCCTTCAAGTCTTTGATCTTTGTTAGGAAACTGTCCTTAGAATCACCTTCATTCATGTGCGCACTCTCCAACTGTTTTCGGAGGTAAGCAACACGAGCCTCATTCCTAGCTTGGTACAATGTGGTAAGTGTATCCCAAGCATCCTTGGCTGTTCTGCAAGAGCGAATATGAAGAATAATGGCACGTTTGATAGACAAAGCTATCAATGCATGTGCCGGGGCATCTCTACCATCCCAACGAATCTGCTCTATAGTAGGTGCAACAGAAACAGCAGCACGAACAGGAATCTATGGAATATCATCTTCGACACCATCTTCATCAGCTCCAACACTTGTATTTGTAGTACCTGTAGTCAGAGGTGTAACAGGACGTCTTTCAACACCCTGCACAATGTTCCACAATCCGTTTGCAACTGATACATGTCGCATCATATAAGCCCATAATGGGTAGTTGGTACCATCCAACTTATCCTCAACAGCCAACATGCGGAATACATCACTGCTTTCAGCCATGGTCGGTGACTAAAATACCTTGATGCAAAAAATTGATTGTATCTCAAAAAGTTGAACAGAATTGCCCCAACAAATTCTGCTAGACCTCTAGCAGACTTCGAGACGCTTATACTGGCAAACAGAAACAGGTATATACCTTTGGTAAAAAAAGACGAAATAGCCTGCACAAGCGCTGCGATAATGCCGAAACACTCTAAGTATGCTCACCAAATTTCGTGCGAATCTGAGACTGCAAACGGAGGAGTGTCGACGGTGCCCTAGATGAAGCGACGACATGCTCTCATACCAATTGTTGGAGATAGATGTATGCGGAAGCACGCGAAAAGCACAAGGAAGAAGAAGAAGCTTGGAGAACAAACACACAATACTGAATGTATTACTAGAGAATGAACAAAGATAAGTAGCCCATTAGGGCAATAGGCGTATATACAAGCCCGTGGAAAAAAACCTCCTAAAGAGGGAAAAAAGTGTCCTGGCGGTCCTAGTGTGTTCACACACATCACTACCTAAATATATCAACAACAGTTAGGAGCGTACGTGAATCAACACACTCAAATCAAGGCAAGGACTATTCTTGGACCATTCTAGTGTAATCAAGAGAAGCATAGTCTAAGTGAAGCAAGAGAGGGAAGTGCAAAAGACACACAATGTGCGACGCGAGAAGTGAAGTGCAAGGTGTGCATGAAGAGTGACCAAGGAAGTGTGTAGAGAAGTGCTAAGCTAGTCCCCCAAGGATCCCAAGGTCTCATTGAAGTGTGCGCATGCGGACAGAAGGTATACATCCATCCCCCTTAGTGGAGCTTGGTGCAAGGTGTGCACAAGTGCAGGCTTGGAGAAGGTGGAGGTTTGATGCATAGGAGGCCAGTAGCAACAAGTCTCTTGGGTATTTGGTATTTTGTAATTGAGTCCTCGATGGGATTTTGCATAGAATCATTGGTTAGTATTGTGCTTCAACATTGTATTTGTCTTATTGTAATCAATCGGCAGAGGCTTCCAGGGTGTATTTTCTCTTCTTGTTTTTTCCTTTTCTCCTACAAACCCTCAAACTCCTTCTTGTCCAAGAATCCCCCAACAAAGTGTTCATGAAGGAGAACCAATTGAAGACATTACAAGCTACCAAAGTCTAGTTGGAAGCTTGAACTATGCCGCCCTAATTAGGGTTGATATCTGCTATGAAGTAAGTGTGCTTAGACAATTCATGCACACTCCTAGGAAAGCTCACATGGGTGCATCCAAAATGATATTAAAGTATCTAAAGGGAATCGATTATATTTCCCTTACACATCTGATTTAACTGTAAAGCTTTTCACTGATGCAGATTGGGTAGGATCAAAAGATGATAGGAGAAGTACATCTAGATATCTATCTTTTGCAAGTACAAAGCTCATTTCTTGGTCTTCCAAGAAACAACCTACTGTGGAACTCTCCTCAACTAAAGCTAAATACAAAGGATTGGCAAATGAAACTTAGGAAGCAATGTGGATCAAGACCCTATATACAGATTTAGGGTTGGATTTTGGCACTCCATATATATTTGGAGATAATATGAGTTCATTGCATTTAGCTATGAATCCTATCTTTCATGCTAGGACTAAGCATATAGAAGTCCATTATCACTTTTTCAGAGAAAAGATTGCAAGCAAAGAGATACAATCATCCTATGTATCTACATAGATGCAATGTGCAGACATGATGACCCAATCACTTGATGGAAGCAAACTCAACAGGTTCAAATCAATGATTGATTTGCAGGAGATACCTATGGAATGAAGACTCAAGCATCTTAGGCTTGAGGGGGAGTTGTTGGTACATTTGGCAAGCATTGATGCTTGACCAAATATCAAAGGTTTACTTCACAAATTGGGTGTTACCATCCATAAATCACATATGAACACCTCTTGTAAAATTCATGAGTTTAACTCAAGATAATTGTAAAAGAGAGTAATAGAGAGAATATCATGACTTTAAAAGTTGCAATTCATACTAACCAAGTAGTTAGAATCAAATCAATTAGAATACTAAAAGGTAGGATCACTTTTAGACATCAGATTCAAAATTCAAATTGAAGACACATCTATAAAAGAGCTGAATTTTAGTCGCAGGTAGTAGAGCAAGAAGAAGGAAACATTGAGCTTCAAGCTTGTTTGTACACTTAGCCCACACATGGATGTGTAAGCCTACATCATCTCCCTTGTATCATACATTCATAATAGTATACATTTGATTCATTTTATACAAGTCATTTGGTATCCACAGTTGTCTGCTACCAGGTGCTCATTTTAGTGAATTTGTTTTGAAAAGTTTTCTCTGAATACTTATCCAATCGATGTGATTAAACTTGGGATATGTAGCTGAGACCTTCTAGTTTTTAGGTTTCAATGCTCATATCATTTGATTTATTACTTTGTGAGAAAAGTCCTCTGCAAGTCACCTATGTCTCCTCACTATCATCTTCCTTAAAAGTCGAGATTACTCCCCTTACTTCATAAGTTATTTCTCATCATATAATTATCCTAAATTAGTGAAATAACTTCCTACAAAAAGCTTAGGAGTCTAATTAGCTATGTCTAAAAGCTTTTGGGTAAATTGCAATCAGTGAGAGAGCACTGAGTGAATTATTGATCAGGACCAAGTCTCAAAATAGCAAGTTTTTAAAGTCTCCAATCTTGAAGTTATCTATTATGACATAACTATTTGAGGGTGATGCTCCAAGGTACATTATGGATCCAAATGCATATTTGGGAAGCTAATGGTGTCTACTAAGGTACTTTGAAGCTACATTGGCAAGTGTAGGGCATGATTTGTGCAGCACCACCTCATCTCTGGAGTGTATCCAACCATCTCCTCACAGCAAGTGCTACACACTCTTGAAGGTGATCAAGGAGGAGGTCTTCTACTTGGAGGAAGTGTTCTTACACACGTAGAGGAGGTCAGCTCTACTCTTGGAGTTATCTGGAGGAGTTTGGTTCATCCAATCACCAACATCACTTGCTTAGTTACTATGAGTAACAAGTCTATTTCCATTGTTACTATTTAGTTTAGTTTTTTATTTAGGTTAATCAAAATTCGGGTTTTCTATAAAACAGTTCTAAACTATTCGTATTCTCCATATTCTCACACACACACACAAACACACTCTTCATATCTCTTAGGGACACAATTTCTTGTATGTAGTTCCTATTTCTTCCTAGATTCAGGTATTGTTAGTTTGTATCATATTCACACATTGTAATTTGACATCGGAATATATGTTGGTAAAGGTGAGCATTCTAGCTTATTGTACACTTTGAAAAGTTGTCTAATCTCTCTATATCTCTCAGTCATCATCTTTTTGAGTATTAAGGTGGGTATGATAAGGTTCATGTGTTGGAAGATCCTCTAAACCTATGATTAATATTGTTATTGGGGCCCATTCCAGTTCCAACATCTGTATTAGAGCATAGTTGACATACACCCTTAACAAAATGAGTGATTATAGACTTGATAATGAAGACAAGCTTGAGGGAATGTCTAACTATTAATGTGGATTCTTATGACAATGAATTTTTTATTATCAACGGACTTATGGAATATTTTCAATGGCATGTATCAAAGGCCAAGAAAAGTCTAAGAAGAGGCTACTTCATCTTCTAGAAGAACCACTATTCCTATTTCTGCTCAAAAGGAGATTAGTGAAGAAGAAGGAACCACTTCATCATCAGGAGTCCATGGTACTACTAGATTACTTCCTATAGAGTAAAAATCCAAATTGGATTTAAGGGATGCACAATCACTTTCATATATTGCTTTTAGGGTCAAGAGGCATATTATACTCCAAATTCAGTAATGCAAAACCTCTTGACATGCTTCGTTGGAGTTGAACACTCTCTATGAGAGTAGAAAGCCTACTAGCAAAGCTCATCTAAGGAGACAACTAGCCAACACAAGGATGAAAGTTGGTATGTTCAGTCACATATTTTGAAGCTCAAAGATATACGAGACTAATTAATTGATGTTGGAGTGAAAACTTGAGATGATGAGATGGTAAATACACCTCTAAAATAACTTCCATCTTCATATCATGATTTTGATACTTCTTTATCTCTCTCTATAATAGATAGAGAAATTTCATTTGAAGAGCTACAGTTCTTGTTGCTTCAAGATGAAGATCAATAAAAGAGTATGGAAGAGAATGATGAGGCCATGATATCATCGCCGGAGGGCAAGAAGAAGAAGGTGCCAGCAAAGAAGGAGAAGAAGATTCAACAAAATAAGAAGGAAAGTAAGTCTTCTAATCCTAAGTCTTATAGTCCTTCCCCTAATGCCTCCTCTACATCCAAAGAGAAGTCTTTGAGTACATCTTATTTAATGAAAGAAGTATGCCATTACTGTAAGAAACCAGATAATTTCATAGTAGAATGCGGAACAAGGATTTTTAATGAGAAGAAGAAAGCATCAGGTAATGGTGCTGAAGATGAATCAAAATCTAAATCTTCAAAGGTAGATTCATATGCATGTGTTACTATTGAAGAAATATCTTATTATCAGGCAATATTAAATGCAATCTCAGATAATCCTTGGATTTTTTATTTTGGAGCTATTAAGCATATGATAGGTTGTAAAAAGGTATTTCCTTCCCTTTCTAACTCTTCAGGTAGAAGAGTGACCATTGCAAATGATCATGATTTGGATGTTTTCGGTGTTGGAGAAGTAAATCTTAAGTCAAGAGCAGGTGGAATTTCACAATTTCAAATGTTCTTTATGTTCTAGAGATGAAGAACAATTTTCTCTTTATCTCTACTTTCTTGTCAAATGGTTGTAAAGTTACTTTTGGCAAAGATTCATGCGAGATACTCTCTAATGATGAGGAGCATTGTCTACTTCAAGGTGAAAACAAAAGTGGCATCTTTGTGTTATCCAAAATTAGTCATGCTAATATTGCTAGGTCTACAACACCTAAGGAGAACATGAAGTTATGTCATGCTAGATTTGGCCATATCAGTTACATAGCTCTCAAGCATATCAAAGATCAAGGTATGGTGGAGAGTTTGTTTAGTTTTTCTTTACGAGATGATGCAAAGTCATGTGAAGGATTTCTTGAAGGAAAGCTTCACAAACTTTCTTTCAAGAAGCA
The DNA here is from genome assembly GCA_020310875.1 of Ceratopteris richardii. NCBI lineage: Eukaryota > Viridiplantae > Streptophyta > Polypodiopsida > Polypodiales > Pteridaceae > Ceratopteris > Ceratopteris richardii. The sequence continues at coordinate 169,856,112 of CM035410.1, forward strand.
TGGATACATCGTAGCCACAAGGAAGTTGTAGATCATACATACATATGTGAATGGTCTTATGAGAACATATTCTATTCAAGGGTTCAGGTACTTTGTTACTTTCATTGATGATTTCTCAAGATATTCATGGATTTACAATCTTAAAGTCAAGCCAAAAGTTCAAAATGAAAGTCAGCCAAAATATGAGACATTGAGAAGTGATAGAGGAGGAGAATATATGTGAGAAGACTTTAAGTCTTTTCTTGAAGACAAAGGTATCTCTCATCAACTCACTATTGCTTACACTCCATAACAGAATGGTGCTGCAGAGAGAAAGAATATGATACTTATTGAGATGAAGCATAGTATGATGTCATCCAAAAATCTTTCTCCCAAGTTTTGGTTTGATGCACTACATATAGCTAATCACATTTTGAATAGGTCTTTCACAAAATATTTAAAGTTCATCACACCTTATGAAGCTTATTATGGGAAGAAACCCAATTTGAGTTACTTCAAAGTATTTGGTTCCCTAGCTTATGTTCACATTGAAAAGTAGGATTGTGGTAAGCTTGATGTAAAAGCCATTAAGGCTATCTTTATTGCTTATGCAATTGAAAGAAAAGGATACAGATTTTATGTTCCAGATACAGGTGATATCCTACTCTCACACAATGCATATATTGCAAAAAGTCAAATTTATGATAAGAAGGAAGAGATTCCAAAACTCATAAAAGTAGATTACTATGCATTTTTTAGAAGGAATTTGGATTCTTACATTCATCCATACATGGGGGGTGACGAACCTTCTCAAACCCTAAGAGGTGTAAGTGAAGAGAGAGTTTCATTATCTACATCAGTACCTAATCCATCATCAATACCTCTTAATAATCTGACTTATGAAGTTTGCAAAGGTTCCAGATTTCTAGAAGAAAGAGATACTAAAGAGCCAGAAAGGATTCCACCACTTTTCAAGAATACAACAAAGTCATTATATCAAACCTAGAAGGATAGTGGTATAAAGGAATACACTAGAAGAACCAAAAGTCAAACAAGGAGACAACAAACAAACCAGGTAAATTATGCACAACATTTCAGATTCATAATATTTTTAGCTCTTATTTCAATTGAGAATGAACCACATAGTGTTCAAGATGCACTACATATTCCTATATGGAAGAAAGCTATGCAAGAAAGATTGATTCTATTCATAAGAATCAAACATGAAAGCTTTGTCAGTTACCAAAAGGTAAGAAAGCTATTGGTATTAAGTGGATCTTCAAAATCAAAAGAAAAGCATATGGTACCATAGACATGTATAAATCAAGATTAGTTTTCGAAGGTTATTCACAAAATAAAGGTATTGACTATGATAAGACTTTTGCACCTACATCTAGAATGATAGTAGTCAGGACAGTACTTTCTTTTGGTGCATTCTTTGGTTGGAAAGTATACCAGTTAGATATCAAGACTTCATTTCTTAATGGTGATCTACATGAAGATTTTTATGTTCAACAATGAGAAGGTTTTGAAGAGATAGGTAAAGAAAATTTAGTATGCAAGCTTATCAAAGATTTTAATGGACTAACGCAAGCACCAAGAGCTTGGTAGGTGCAGATACATCTCTATCTTATATCCATTGATTTTGAAAACTCCAATGCAGCTCCCACTCTTTATGTTAAAAGTGAGAAAGATGTTTTGATTATTATTATCATATATGTTGATGATATGATTATCATAGGTCCCAAAGATTCTGACCTTCATTTGTTTTAAGAAGAGCTTAATCATACATTTGATGTGAATAATTTAGGCATTTTGTATTATTATCTTGGGATTGAATTCATATAAAAAGATGAGTGTATCTACATGACCAACTAGAAATACATTGAGAAAGTATTGGAAAGGTTTGAGATGACAAATTCCAAGCCTAGGCAGATACCTATGGATGTCAATGTGTGAGTGCAGTCGGAAGAAGATTCAGAACCATTTGATGCTACATTATATGTACATGTAGTTGGTTGCTTAATATATCTATGTAATACACATTTGGACATTCAAATTACATTTTCGCGAGTATCCAGGTTCATGCACATGTTGGAGATATACGTCTGCGGAAGCACGCGAACAGCACAAGGAAGAAGAAGAAGCTTGGAGCACAAACACACAATACTGAATGTATTACTAGAGAATGGACAAAGATAAGTAGCCCATTAGGGCAATAGGCGTATATACAAGCCGAGGGAAAAAAACTTCCTAACGAGGGAAAAAAGTGCCCCGGCGGTCCTAGTGTGTTCACACACATCACTACCTAAATATATCAACAAATCCCCCCTGGGAGTGATGCGGTGAACAAGGAGCTGGCACTCATGTATAAGGAAGTGCCAAGCTATGTGGAAATCACTCCACAAAAGGAAGTAAGCCCAAAGCTTTGCGAAAAGCTTCAAACTTCTCCCTAGGCAGAGCCTTGGTGAAAAGGTATGCAATGTTCTCCTGCGTGGGCACATATGCCAAGCTGATCTCCCCAGCAGAGAACCTCTCCCTGACATAGTGATAATGCACCTCAATGTGCTTAGTGCGAGCATGGAACACAGGGTTCCTCGCAACTGCCAATGCGCTCTGACTGTCATTGAAGATGGTGGTGACAGAAGACTGGCCAACACCCAAATCAGCCATAAGGCATCTGAGCCACACACACTCAACAGTCGCTATGAAAGCTGCCCTATACTCAGCCTCACAACTGGAAGTGGCCACAGTAGGCTCCTTCTTGCTCAACCAAGATATACATGAGCTACCAAGCATGAAGCAAAAACCACTAGTGGACACACGAGTTTCATAGCAACCAGCCCAATCTGAGTCAAAAAAAGCATGCAAATCTGGCGGTAGTGATCCCCCCTTGGGATAAAACAACCCAAGTAGCCGAGTACCACTCAAGTAGCGAAAGATGCACTTAACTGCCTTCCAATGCGTGACTCCTGGGCAATGCATAAACCTGCTCATCTGTGAGACAGCAAACTGAATATCTGGCCGAGTAATGCATAAGTAAATCAAGCATCCAATAGCCTGTTGATAGAGAACAGCATCAAATGCATCTCCAGCATCATGAAGACTCAATTGTAAACCTGTCTCCATAGGAGTGGCAATAGGCTTACAGTCTTCAAGGCCAAAACACTGCAATAATGTGTCAATATATCTCGTTTGACACAAAGCCATTCCATCATCAACTTGCATAAACTGAATGCCCAAATAGTGATGCAAATGCCTCAAATCAAACATCTCAAATGAGGCATGCAAATCAGCCTTGAAATCAGCAATATGCTTCTCAATAGGACCAGTGAGCAACATGTCATCAACATAGACAACAATGATCAGAAGCACATCATTAGCACGCTTAACATATAAGGTGCTTTCAGTTGGACTGTTCACAAAACCATGTGCAACCAGATAGGCATGTATCTTCTCATACCTAGCACGTGGTGCTTGCTTTAAACCATATAATGCCTTCTTTAACCTGCACACCTGGTTTTCATGCCCTTTCTGCACAAAGCCACGGGGCTGAAAAACATACACTTCTTCATGTAAGTCACCATTCAGAAATGATGTTTTAATGTCCAACTGATGTACATTCCAACCATGATGGGCTGCAAGTGCACAAATGCTCCGAACAGTAGTCATACGGCATGTAGGTGCAAAGGTCTCATCAAAATCAATGCCTCTTTCCTGCGCATAACCCTTTGCAACAAGCCTAGCCTTATACCTGTCAACTGTACCATCAGGTTTATGCTTCAGCTTGTATACCCACTTAGTGCCAATGGCCTTCTTGCCAGGAGGCAAGTCACATAAAGACCATGTACCATTCTTCATTATAGCTTTATTTTCAGATTGCATGGCAGCCATCCAGTTTTTTGAATTCTATGCTTCATCAAAAGAAACAGGCTCATTCTCATCATAGAGACTAGACGCAGCCATAGCATAGCAATCTGATGCAAAGGAGGCACTATGAGAGCCTGAACGAGTACGATATGACAAAGGTGCATCTAATTTGTTGTCACGCAAAGTCTACACCTGCCATTTTGGCATAGTTTTTGCCTGTTCAATATCAGCTCTCTCATCAACAAGTGCATCATGTAAATTTGCATCAGAAATAGAATGATTTGCATCATCATATGAAACCTGCAAGGGCTGAGAAGTTGCCTCATTAGGATCAGCACTAGATTGTCCACCTGTAAAAAGAGGCATCAACGTATCATACATGTCTTTGGAGCTAACAGATGTCTCCTTAGTACATGAAAGCAATGGCTGAATAGCATCTTCCACAAAGACAACATCACGGCTAACCAGAATGCGTTTAGTCTGTGGATGATACAGACGATAGCCTTTACTTTCAGAACTGTACCCAACAAAAATACATTTTACTGCCTTATCATCCAATTTTTTGGAATGTTGTTCAGGCACTAATGCATATGCCAAACAACCAAAAACACGCAGATGAGCAACAGATGGCTTGCAGTCATGCCAAGCCTCATATGGAGTGATAGACTGCAATGCTTTAGTGGGACACCTGTTCAGTACATATGTTGCACACATGACAGCCTCAAGCCAGAAACTATGTGGTAAAGCCTCACTTTTGACCATGCACCTCGCTATCTGCATGACTGACATGTTCTTTCGTTCAAAAACTCCATTCTGTTGAGGTGTATACGGCACTGTACACTGGTTTTTTATCCCACGTTCCGCCAGAAATGCATTAAAATCTGAAGACATATATTCCCCCCCTCGATCAGAACGGAGGGTGCCCATTTTACATGCTGACAGATTTTCAGCCAAAACCAAAAACTGTTTGAAGCACATGAACACTTCGGACTTTGCTTTGAGTGGATATACCCATGCATGCCTGGAAAAATCATCAATGAAAGTCACGAAGTAAAGGTAATTTCCAAAAGAGGGTGTCTGCATAGGACCACAGACATCACTATGTACAAGCTGCAATTTCTGCGTAGCCCGAACTGAACCATCTTTTGGAAAGGAAGAACGCTGCATTTTGCCCAAAATACAGCCTTCACAAACATGTTTTCCAGGAGCCTCAAGTTTGGGCAAAGAGGACACCATTTCAGATTTCTGCAGGCGTAGCAAACTAGCAAAATTCAGATGACCAAAGCGTGCATGCCAAAGCTTTGCATCTGACATAGCCTGAGAATCATGAACTGCACATGCCGAATCATTCACAGATCTTTCATAGTCTATGAGCTTATACAGCCCACGACATAAAATGCTAGAAGCAATAATCACATCACCGTTTGAGAGATCATGGACTGTACACTTGTCATCAACGAATTTCACAACCAAGCCAATCTTGGCTAATGCAGAAACTGATAACAGGTTCTTTTTGATCCCTGGCACAAATAAAGCATCTGACAAAGTGAAAGAACTACCATCAGCAGTAGTCAGAATGATCTTACCAACTCCCATAACAGGATAAGAGGAGTTATTGGCGCATGTGACAGTATTCCCTGTAGGGGCAGACTCGAGTGAAGAGAAGAAACTGCGCTGCAAGGTAATATGTTTGGTCGCCCCACTGTCAAAGTACCAAACATCTGATTCTACTACAGACATGCACTGATCATGAGAAGATGGGTCAAAACTGCAGACAGTAGTAAACGCCCATTCTTCTTCCTGCACAAGATTTGCAGACTCTGTTTTTGGTGTAGAGGCCTCTGCAACAACCATTCTAGCCTCTTTCTTCTTTGCCTCTTTTGCAGCCAGTTTTGGACAGTTCTTTATGATATGATCATTTCCTTTACAGTACTTGCAAAACAATTTCTGCTTTTCTGATTTCTTCTCATCTTTATCCTAGTTCTTCGATTGTGCAGCATTTGCAGATTTCTGCTTACTAGTAGAAGAGCTCCATTTTCCTTTGCCCTTCTGACTAGCCAGGAAATCTTGATCTGCAACACGCATAATGGACCTGTTCTGCCTGGACTGATCTTCCTACAATAGAACAGAGACTAACTCCTCAAATGACAAGGCATTTGGATTGCCTTTCATCATCAACCGAAGAGTAGAAGCAAAACTCTGATATGAATCAGGAAGACCATTCAGAACGGTCTGCACAAGTGAGCTATCTGGTATAACCCCATCAGTAAAAATCAATTGTTCCTTCAAATCTTTGATCTTCGTTAAGAAACTGTCCATAGAATCACCTTCATTCATGTGCTCACTCTCCAACTATTTTCGGAGGTAAGCAACACGAGCCTCATTCCTAGCCTGGTACAAAGTGGTAAGTGTATCCCAAGCATCCTTTGCTATTCTGCAAGAGCGAATGTGAGGAATAATGGCATGTTTGACAGACAAAGCTATCAATGCATGTGCCTGGGCATCTCTGCCATCCCAGCAAATATGCTCTGCAGTAGGTGCAACAGAAACAGCAGCACGAACAGGAATCTGCGGAATATCATCTTCGACACCATCTTCATCAGCTCCAGCACCTGTATTTGCAGTACCTGTCGTTACAGGTGTAACAGGACGTCTTTCAACACCCTGCACAATGTTCCACAATCCTTTTGCAACCAGTACATGTCGCATCATATAAGCCCATAATGGGTAGTTGGTACCATCCAACTTATCCTCAACAGCCAACATATGGAATACATCACTGCTTTCAGCCATGGCCGGTGACTAAAATACCTTGATGCACAAAATTGACTGTATCTCAAAAAGTTGAACGGAACTTGCCCAGACGAGTTCTGCTAGACCTGTAGCAGACTTCGAGACGCTTAAATTGGCGAACAGAAACTGGTATATACCTTTGGCACAAAAGGACGAAATAGCCTATACAAGCGCTACGATAGTGCGTTTCGAGGCCAAAACGAGCTCAGATCGCGATTTTGACACCACATAGCAAAGCTGTTTTGATCTCGGAAACACCTTGAGTATGCTCACCAAATTTCGTGCGAATCTGAGACTACAAACGGAGGAGTGTCGACGGCGCCCTAGAAGAAGCGACAACCTTCTCTGATACCAATTGTTGGAGATAGACGTCTACGGAAGCACGCGAACAGCACAAGGAAGAAGAAGAAGCTTGGAGCACAAACACACAATACTGAATGTATTACTAGAGAATGTACAAAGATAAGTAGCCCATTAGGGAAATAGGCGTATATACAAGCCGGGGGAAAAAAACCTCCTAACGAGGGAAAAAAGTGCCCCGGCGGTCCTAGTGTGTTCACACACATCACTACCTAAATATATCAACAGCACAATCACCTCAAGGCCCAGTGGAAATCAGTTAAGAGATATATTTACAGAGTCTCATGAAGTTTTGTAGGTTATTAGACCTTGTACCATTATGAAATTGAAGGGGGGATTGTTGGAATCAATGTCTGTATAGTTCAACCACATCAGTTCAAGTTTTACATTTTGTACAACTATTCAACAACAAAGCAAGTGGGCAGCGTGGTCTACAACAAACAACTTGCAAGCTAACAACCAGGGATTGAATCTCATCACAATAGTGCACAACACGAATGCTTTTTATTAATTGTGCCTATTGTTTCGTATACGATAAAGTATCATTGTAGCTTTTGCATTTAACTCATCATCGGAGCATGAATATACAACATAAGAAGGACCTTAGGTCATTATGCACTAATCACTCAAGAAGCACTAGAAAGTGCTACACACTCTTGAAGGTGATCAAGGAGGAGGTCCTCTACTTAGAGGAAGTGTTCTTACACACTTGGAGGATGTGTGCTCTACTTTTGGAGTTATTTGGAGGAGTTTGGTTCAACCAATCATTAGGAATACTTACTAAATTACTATGAGTAGCAAGTCTATTTCTATTCTCACTCATTCATTCACTAGTTTCAAATTTAGGTTCATCAGAATTTGGGTTTGTTGTAAAACAGTTCTAAACTATTCATATTCTCCATATTCTCACACACACACTCTTCATACCTTTTAGGCATACAATTTATTGTATCTCATTCCTATTTTTTCCTAGATTCAGATATTGTTAGTTTGTATCATATTCACACATTGTAATTTGACCATGGAATTTAAGTTACTATAGGTGAGCATTCTAGCTTACCCTACACTTTGAAAAATTGTCTAATCTCTCTCTATCTCTCACTCATCATCTTTTTGGGTATTAAGGAGCATATTCTAAGGTTCATGTGTTGGGTGATCCTATAAAGGTATGATTAATATTGTTATTACGGTGCACCTCACTTCCAACAAAAGCATTTAAGGGAGGAAGCACATCAAAATGATAAATCTTGGATTCAATACAAGATACGACCAATTCAAGAAATTAGGACTATATAAATTTCTTGTATTGCTCTATTAACTTGAATTGCTTGTGTCTTTTTTTTTACAATATATTAGTTTATATAGGCCACAAACTACAATCCAAAGATAAAAAATTCAAGATATAGCATTTGAGGGAAGAAATAAATGGAAAAACACTTAAGATATAAATTGATCTCATAAATGGAAGGCACATGACAAAACCTTCCTCTATTTGAGAAAAATGTAAGGACACCAACATTTAAAAGTTGAAACTATGATTTCAATATAGACACATGAATTACAAACATACTATATTTAGGATCAAGATGGAATGGCATGATTTCTAATTACATCGTTCTATAAATATTGCTTTGAAGGGTTCTTTCTACATAGAATGTGTATGCACAACGCAAGAGAGCAAAAAGATATCTTCCAAGATATGTTGTAAATAGAAAGGCTTGCTATTTAGTGCTAATCATACATATGGAAAATTGTACATCTACGTTTTCTTCTTATGCTTTTCCTTGTTAGAGTCTTCACCTTTTTGTTTTTTCTTTGGAACATGAATTAATGGAGAATGAATAGGATAACCTTTCTTATTATCGTGTTCTTCTTATCTGCTAGTGGTGGAGGTAAGTTTGGATCAAATGGACATATAACATCTCTCATGATGTTATGAATTGTGATTTCTCTCACCAAAAGGATCCATGCCTCTGGATAATTAGATAGATTTAAATCATGACTCTAAGAACTACATGCTAAGAACCTTATTGCATTGGAAATTACTTTTGATCCACATGATATAGTGTCTTTTTGTAATGGCACATGTATTTACATATAAGAAATTTTTTTAGCTTCATTCACTTTGCAAATGTGTGGATAGTTTTTATCACACTACATCTTCAAAAGCTTGGCAGCATTGCAAAGCAAAAAAATATCAGAATGCATGGAGATGTGGTGATACAAAAGTGCATCAAAATAACGTAATACATGAAAATACATTGGAACTTACAGTTTTCAATTTTCATGTTGTGATTGAATGGAATTCATAAATAAATCTTCGTATTTTTAAACTCTAATGACCCTTAAAATTTTAATCCCTACTTGTTTGTAAAACTTCAAGCTTAAAAAAGGAATGACTATATATAGAAATATAATGAAAATTGAGCTATGTTGGCAATGTTGTTAGAGATTTCAACATTGAAATCTCTCAACATCTAGTTGTCTTCAGGCCTAATGTGAAGCAAGTAATCTTCCCATAGCATTGAAACTTTCACAATAATTTGGACGTCCGCATTCTTTAATAGTTCTAAATTTGCTTTTCTCAACCTTTGAAGATCTTCAAGGACAACAACTTCTTTTGACATAAGATTCTTGTTTCTTTGCTCCTCACCAATTTGTGCTGCATTTCTTGTAATGTGATCATGAATAGAGATCTCTTCAATCTTTAATGTAGATGGATTAGGTTTTCTTGTGAGAGGAATATTGAGAATATAAAAATTAATTTGACCATTGATATCTAGTGTTACTATTGATATGTCAAATTTGTACCTAAGCCTTGACACAACAACATACTCTTCACCATAATTATGAATTTGTGAAAATGTGCAACACATAAATAAGCAGCATTCATGAAGTCAATTATGAAGTCTTCTATAGATTTTTGCAAGCATAGAAGAGCTTGGATTTTCCATTAGACATTCACAACTGAGCTTGTGTGCATCATTGAGAAAAGATTTAAGGGAATGTCTTTGACAACTCTCAAGAATGGAAGGCTTGGAGTGAGGAGTCCCACAGACTTCTATGCTCTTGTGATTTCCCTAAATGATTTAACATCATATTTTACCTTTCTCTTAGTATACACCTTTTGAGAATCACTCTGATTCTAGGTAGTTGTGGTTTGATCCTCATTACCCTGGTTCTCTATAGTAGTTCCCCCTTGATTTTTCTCTTTGCATGTGTAAAGATTTATAGTAGTTTGTTTTGTCTTCGCCATGATCTATCTCACACAAGGAAATAGAGAGGGATCATTAACCTTATAGATATAAAAGAAAAAATCAAGAAAATGGAAGGATTGAATACATGATCAATTCAAACAATAAGGGCCATCCAAAGTTGTCTAATTGCCCATATTGCTTGAATTGGTCATGTCCAAAAAGGCAAGTCGTTAAAGATCTCTCATGTATTTCATGACAAAAATCCATGTTCAGAGATGTCTTATATTCAAATAAGCAAATATATATCGAATGAAAGTTTTGAATGGAGATGACTGATTAAAGTGACTAGGGCCATCCAAAGTTCTCTGCTTGCCATTATCCTTTGAATAGGTCATGTCAAATAATACAAGCTATCAAGTGCTTTCATGTGTATTCCATGACATAAATCAATGATAAGGCATTCCTAATACTCAAAAAAAGCAAATATACATAAAAAATGTGCTTTCAATGTAGACAACGGATTCAAGTGATTAACACCAACTGTGGTTCTCTGATGGCTCTCATCACTTGAATCAATGGTATCTTGTTTCTCCATCAACAATTTGTGGCATGTGAAACTCATTACATGAACAAAGAAGAAAGACTCTTTATAATGAGGAAAACAAAATAATCATCATATACTTGTTCTCTTTGGACACAACCAATTCAAAAAATTAGGGCCATCCGAGCTTATTTGATGGCCCTACTTGCATGAATCGATCGTCTCCAAAGAAGTTTCATATTTCTAGTTATATGAATGAATGCTCCAGATATAACAAGATAAAAAGAGACTTAAAAAAGAAAAAAAATGCATATCTCACCTTGCATTCCAAGAGACTTTGACAAGCAATGAGTTCAATTTATTTCTTGCATAAGAGAGTCAAAAAAATGCGATGAAGAATATGGGGAGCAGACTGAGACTAGAGAGAGCACACAAAAATGCCATAAACGCAATTAGGAGTTTATATAGGGTCTCTAGGATGTGTTGACCTTGATTCCATGTGGGACCTTTTGATTGGGATCAATTCAAGTGATAGCACCTGTTTGGCCATCTTTGATTGCCTCTATTCGCTTGCATTAGTCATCCCTTGCATCTAAATTAAGGCCCTCAAAGATCTTGAAATGGAGGAGAAAAATGCAATTCTCATGGTTTTTCCATATGAGAAATGACTTGATTTCATGGTTCAAGAGGGTTTGGGACTCAATCAGTTTCCAGATGCAATGAAGATGTTCCACCCCTCCTTTGATTTTGAAACACTTGTAGAAAAAACTAAGCCATTTTTAAGGATGGGTGGAATAGTTTTCTAAGGATAGTCAATGGATAAGAAGTGGTAATCTCTGGAAAGAAATATATTCATCCAAGCATATTTGGGAAGGATCCTCTAAAAAATTCCAAAATTACTAGAAAGTGTAGAAAGGCTTCCCCCTTGCCTAGGAGGGTGGATTTTTGCCCACACCATGAAAGTGGTTGTTGTTTACTTCCATTGAATGTGGGCATTTTGATTTGTCTTGATCATTCATCTAGTGACAATATCGAACAAAAGGACCTTGATGAAGGGAGACGAAATTCATTAGACCTTTCTCTTGAGAAATATTGAGCTATTGATGTTAAAGAATTTGTTGAAGAGATAGGCCTTCAAGCATGATTATAAGAGTTTAAAAATTTCGATTTGACAACTTTTAGAGCAAAGACAACCATTAGAGATTCAACAAAATATGTAAAAATCTAAGAAAAATCACTTCTTCTCTTGAGCCGTCCATATTACTTTATCTCTAGGAAGGCGTTCATTCCTCTCTATTGCATACAAGATCTCTTCAATATAAGAGAAGACTATCATCTTGCAGTAGTAGTTGAATTTGAACAAACTACAAAGAAGTTTATAAATGAGGAGGAAGAGAGTAAAGAGGAGTTTTTCAACCTTGATTTGAGTTTTTCAAATGATGCATTTGAATATTAATACAAAGGACTATCTAGCTCCTATAAGAGGGTACTTGAAGAGGACCCAACAATTCCAAACAAAGATTTTGATAAGCGAAAGAAGGGGCTTGGAATATACTTATTTGAATGAGGATACCCATTTGTGGAAGTTGTTGAGGACAAAGGAACAATAAGAATTGATTCAAGATAAGGATGAGGTTAAGGTATGTTCAAAACCACGTCGCCTTCATTTGTGACTCTATTCAAGTGATTAGGCCCATCGAACATTTTTGAGAGCCTAATCGTTTGAATTGTTTGTGTCCTAGATTCATTCAAATACTTGAGTTTTTTTGTTTTCTCCTTATGCAATCCCCTTATTGCTCATCATTCATAGATATTTACTACATCAAAAACAAAATTATTTGAATCATCATGTGGAACCTATAAAGGCTAAGAAATCACCTCATTCAAACTAGCACTAGACTGTCCACCTGTAAAAAGAGGTGGCAAAGTGACATACACATCTTTGGAGCTAACTGATGTCTCCTTAGTACATGAAAGTAATGGTAGAATTGCATCTTCTAAAAAAAACAACATCATGGCTAACCAAAATTTGTTTAGTCTATGGATGATACAGATGATAGCCTTTGCTTTCAAAACTATACCCAACAAAAATACATTTCGCTACATTATCATCCAATTGCTTGCATTGTTGTTTAGGCAGTAATGCATGCCAAACAACCAAAATACACAAATGAGCAAAAAATGGCTTGCAACCATGCCAAGCCTCATATGGAGATATAGATTATAGTGCTTTGGTGGGAGACATGTTAATTACATATGTTGCACAAATAACATCCTGAAGCCAAAAGCTATGTGGTAAAGCTTAAATTTTGACCATACACCTCACCATATCCATGAGTGACCTATTCTTCCTTTGAGAAAATCCATTCTCTTAAGGTGTATACAACACGTGATGATGCTTTATCCCATGTTCAACCCAAAATGCATTAAAATTAGAAGACATGTATTCCACACCTCAATCATAATGGAGGGTTCCCATTTTGCATGCTGGCAACTTTTCATCCAAAACTAGAAACTGTTTGAAGCACATAAACACTTTGAACTTTGCTTTCAGTGGAGACACCCATGCCAGCCTAGATAACTCATCAATGAAAATCAGAAAGTAAAGCTAGTTCCCAAAAGAGGGTGTCTGCATAGGACCACATACATCACTGTCAACAAACTACAATTTTTGAGTAGCTCAAACTGAACCATCTTTTGGGAAGGAGGAATGCTGCATTTTGCCCAAAATATAGCCTTCACAAACATGTTCACTAGGTGCCTCAAGTTTTTGTAGGGAGGATACCATTTGAATTTTTTGCAAGTGTAGCAAACTAGCAAAATTTAGAGGACCAAAGCATGCATGCCAAAGCTTTGCATCTGTCATAGCAAAAGAATCTTGAACTACACATCTGAATCATTCAAAGATTTTGCATAATATATGAGCTTATACAACCCACAACATAAAATGCTAGAAGCAATAATGACATCACCATTTGACAAATCATGAACTATACATATGTCATCAACAAGTTTCACAACCAAGTCGATCTATTTTTAGGGAAGTGATTGCAATGACTACTTCATCACCTGAGTCTAGGATTGCTTTGATGGTGTAACCTTGGTAGGAGATAGGCGAATAAGTATTTCCCTCTTCTCCTTCACTCATGTCTCCAATCCTTTCAATGGGTATTTCTAGCACTTTCTTGTGTGAACCTTCCTGAAAGTGGGTAGTAGCTGTCTTTGGTAAATTTTTTGCAACATGCTTCCACAACTCGGGTTTAACTTTCAACAACTCTTCTAAAGTGAGATGACACAACACTTTAATGTTCTTTATTGCATCAGTGTTACTAGGAACAATTGGTTCTTCATTTCTTACTAGTACGATGGGTGCTCTCATAGTAATCGACTTTGCTTCCCAAGGACCAATGAAATGAGGTAATTCTTGCAAAGAATTAGATTCATAGTTAGTATGTTCACTAGGCTGCTCCTCGTCTTATTCACCATGTATAGAGGATATGTCATGTGCGAATTGTTCTTGGAGATCCTCTATCTCTTGAACAGGTGGGTGAGTTTCTTGCTCCAACATCCATTTCTCTTCTTGAATTTCTCTTGAAAATCCTTGTGAGTACTTATATATCAAAGAAAGATTCTCCCAATTCATAGTATTAGGCAGTCGTGATAAGGATGTTTTAGTATCTTCCTGTGCTTTTGGGATAGTATAGGTCCTCTTTAGGATCATTCTTCTCCGTGTTGGAAATCAAGTGTTCTAATTTCTCTAGTAATCCTTGAAAGTGAGATGTTTAAAACATGGTTTGAGCCAATTGCACCATTTTAAAACAGAGCTTGGTTCTCTTGATTTCTAGGTCTGTTCTGGGATAGTTCTTACTTAATTCTCCCAGCTGGGGTCCTTCTCTTAGTCTTGCTTGGTATGCTTTGAACATCAGGTCTAGATCCTCAAGCATATGCTCAACTAGAACAAATCCTAGTTTTGGAGTTTGGTTCTCTTGATTTGACTCTTGTGATGATAATTCTAAGATTTTGGCTCTAGTCTCCTTTAAGCATTCTTCTAGTTAATTTATTTTCTTACTCCTTTTTCTCTTAAGTCTTTCTCCTGAATCCTTCCAAGATCTATTTTTACTTCCTTTTTAATTTTTGACTTCCCTACTCTTAGCTATCTTATCATGGTTTGGTTGTTGATTTTGTAGCAATGCCTCGGCTCTCATCACAGCTTGGATAGGTACATAGGTTGTGGATCCCTATGAAGCATGCACAATGACTATCACATTAATGGGGGTTAGTTTAGAGGACTTGTCGGGGTTTTTAGGACATTCTCTTGTGACATGTTCTTTACCATGTTGTTATGCCTAACATAGCTTGTGTGGATCCCTATGAAGCACGCACAATGCCTATCACATTAATGGGGTTTACTTTAGAGGACTTGTCGGGGATTTTAGGACATTCTCTTGTGACATGTTCTTTACCATAATGGGAATAAAAGCCTTGAAATTATAATATTGTGGTTGTCCCGCTAGTGGAGGATGTGGATACTCCCTTATATAGTGATTTTCTTGACACCTAAAGCATGGTCCTTTAGGGCCTTGTCACTCTAGAACAATGGCAAGTACCAATGTGAGGACATCCACCCCATAATTGTCAATCTGGGAAGATGTGAGGAGGGTGTCATGACCGTGAGCAAGTGAGATGCACAAGTGCATGAGTGAGAAGCACACTAGCATGCACACATATATACACACATGTGCACACATGAAAAGACAAAGAGATGGAGCAATGGAATATTTAATTATGCAAAAACAAGATTACAAGCTCTTTTTCACTTCAATTCCCAATTTCCTAACCCCAAAAATGAGATCTCTAGCCCCTTTTATAGTTTTTGACTACCTTTTGGCCTTGTTCAGAGTTAGTGTCCAGCCTAGTTAAAAGTTAGGTTCCAATGCCTATTTGAGGGCTCAAACCGAGTCTAAAAATTATGAAAATTGATACATAGGTACTTCTAATACTCCTCAAGCTAAAGGACTCCTTAGCTTGAACAAAATGGAATCTAATATACCAAAAATGGTATTCACAATGTTAATAATCCAAAGATCTTGCAATGATCAAGTGATGGCGTTCTACAATGCCATGCTTCATATGGGGTCATCCCATCAAGTGATTTGGATGGCAACCTGTTTACAAGATAAGTGGCAGTAGATACACTCTCTGCCCACAAATAATTAGGCAATTTCTTCTCATTTGGCATTGACCTAGCTGTTTCAACAATTAACCTATTTCTCCTCTCTGCCACCCCATTTTGCTCAGGTGTATAGCTTGTTGTAATCTCCCTTTTAATTCCTCTATCTGCAATAATGCATCAAACTCATTTGAGAAGTACTCACCTCCTCCATCTGACCTTAGTCTTTTAGGCTTCTTCGTGTTTAGTTTTCCACAAGTGGAAGATACTTCTTAAAGCAAGTGAACACTTCATCTTTCTGCTTCATAAAATATAAGATAGTCCACCTACTAAAATGATCAATGAAAGATACATAATACCTTGATCCAAAAATTGAGGGATCCTTACTTGGTCCCCATACATCTATATGTACAAGCTCCAAGTAGTCCTCATGCATGTAGCCTTTCCTTGAGAAGGGTAACTTGTGAGATTTTCCAAACTGACGAGCACCACATTTATAGATCATGTGTTGCTTGGATACATTAGGTATCCCAAGCACACATTGATCTCTACATATTTGCTTTAAGGTTCTCTCACCAATATGGCCTAATCGCTTATGCCAAATCTCAAGCTCTGACAATGTTTGATCTTTGTAGTTATAAAGTGCAGTATTCTTTGTATCTTCAAGTTCAAATGTAAATAGGCTACCTGTCTTTTCTCCTTTGGAAATTCTTTTGAACCCATGTTGGGGATCCTCCACAAATGCTCCATATTTATTGATCCTAACCTGCAAACCCTTTTCCACAATATGTCCAACACATCAAATTCTTGCTGATTGTAGGTACATATAGAACCCTGCTCAACATATTTCTATTTCCATCAGAGGTTTTAACATTTCCTACCTTCACCACTGAATGCTTGGTTTCATCACCTGTTTGCACTTGGTGCTTTCCCTTAGGTTCCTCAAGATCAGAGAGAAGAGATACATTGCCTACCACATGGTTTGAACATCCTGAGTCAATGTAGAAGAGATGGTCATCATTCATACCTTGCTTTGAAGTCATATTCATAATCAAAAGGGAATCCTCTTGTTCCTCTGTGTAGTTGTATTAGTCTTTCCTTGATTTTTAGCCTCCTTGGTAGTTGTTATTGTAATTGTTGTTGTAGTTGTAGTTGTTATTGTAGCCTAGATGATGGTTGAACCTTCCTCTTGATTGTGATTAGCCACCTCTTTGGAAACCTCTATCTCTTTGATTCTTGAAGTTCCTATAACACTTATCTATAGTGTGATTTGATAACCCACAACTATTACATGGGGAATTTTTGAAGGGTCTCCCCCTACCTTGCTTTCCTCCTTTGCCCCTACCTCTTGAGTTCCTACCTCTCCCTACATAGTTAGCTTGAGAAGTAGTACCTTCATCCACAATTTTTTGCTTTTCCTTTCTCTTTAGACTTGCCTTTATTTGTGTATAGGGAAGAAGAGCTATTACCTCTTGATGAATCTCCATTTTTGTTGAGCTTGGCTTCATGGGTAAAGAGCTGCCCCATGAGTGTGGTAAGATCTAGAATCTGCATGTCCATGTACAAGTCCATGGCAGTTGTGAAGCTTTCCCATTTGTCATTTGCCTTGATGCCATTGATTACTTGCCTTACTATCTGCTCCTCTTCAATCTCCTCTTCTATGCTAGCAAATTGGTCAGCCACATCCTTGACTTTGGTCACATATTCTAAGATGATTTGTTTGGGTTGCTTTCTTTGAGTGGTAAACTCAATACACAATTGGTTCTTCCTAGCCCTTGTGTTGGAAGAAAAATATGAAGGCAATGTATCCCAAGTCTCTTGGGGTGTCTTATAGTTCTTAATGTGTGGAAGAAGAAATTCATAGATAGAGTTAAGTAAAAATGACCTTGCTAATGCATCTTTGGCACACCATGGATTGAGTCTATCATGCTCCTCTCTTGTAGGTTGTCCTTTGCTTCTGAAAATGGGCATCTCCTCATCTCCTGAGATGTATCCATAGAGACTCCTTCCTTGCAAGTATTTCTTCATCCTTAAGGACCATGCTTGATAATTGTTCCTGTCCAATTTATCAATGAAAGAAGGAAAACCATCTCCCATTTTACCTTAGCTTGCTTTGATACCACTGTTGGGAAAGATGGATGGACACTCCAAGAAATGAGTTGGTAATGATAATCCCTGCTTTCTACCTGCCACCTTTCACTTCAGAGTTGAGTTGTAGGCCCTTTTATCTTTCCAATGACACTAAATAAGTGCCTATGTACTTTGGAGATGATGCATGTAATGATTAATCCAAAACAAATAACTTCACAAGTCACAAGTCACCAAAAAACTTTCTATTTTGGTTCTCACACCTACTGCTTGTTAAGATTAGTGCTCCCAACATAGTAAGAATTAGGAAAATTCCTTCTCAAGATATCTAATTAGCTTAAAGAGCTAATGATTCCAAGTGGAATCACTCAAAATGATTGACTATAGACAGAGCAATCAATTTAGCAACTGAAACATTACCCCCGACTTTGTAGGACTTTTGTAGAGAATGACTAGTGACCACTTCGAGATGCTTTTCTCCCAATTCCCTAATTGAAATGTCTTCAAAATTTTTCAGAATTTAGTAGGCTTAGAGTAGATTCCAAGGAGCCATAGAACATTGAAAATGCTAGAGAAATGACTGTGATATGATCAAGACAAGAACAGTGTTTTGAGTGAGAATGATAGAGAGACAAATAGAGATGATCAATGAACTGTTGTATTATATGACAATGTTATACATCATCATTGGCATGACGAACAATGCCCAATGATAGTGAGAATTGTAGGCTATAGAGTGAGCCACACACTCTCTACAATGTGATCAACTAAGGCACTAGAATGGAGAGGATATCCCACGAGATTTTACAAGAGCTTTTATATATGCTTTGTTCAAATTTAAATTTGAATTCAAACTTGGCTCTCTCTAAAAACGTGATCCCTTAATCTAGGAGATATTCGCTCAAAGAAACTCATACCAAGAGATTCTCCTAACACCACAAGTTTAGTAGCATTTACAAAGATTCTTTTAAGTCAAGTTACTTTTACAAGAGTTAATGGTAAAACCATAAGCAATGGTTCTTATGGGTCTTCAAGCATTTTCACATTAAGACTTCCAATGCATAGCCAAGTGTGAAGGCTTGGCACTTGCACCACTAGTGTCTTGGGAGGCATAGTGTGAATGGGCAATGTCAACGTGGGGGGTGACATCTAGGGTTAAAGTGGCTCTTGGTGGTTGAGCACATGGTATTGCTCCTAACATCCTTTGTGATGGGGGTCATGAGGATGTTCGGCCTTTGAATTGTTATACCCTATTCCACATTGGAGCCCTCTAAATTGGAATTTCATAAGCCAAACACCAATGAGTGATCCTGGTTAGGGCACAACATCCATACAATACCAACTTGCACGGCCATCGTTTGTGTGCCAAGTGGATTTGATCAATAATCCGGTGAGGTAGGTTAGTCATTAAGTCTGTGTCTACAAGATATAAATTGAACCATACCTTCTTATGTGGCATGGTGAACCTGTCTTGTGCTAGAAAGACAAAATGCTACATGCACATTCTAAGGTGATGCACATCCCTCTCATATCCAAAGCATCTTAGACTAGGTTATTGGTTCGCTTAAAGCGCTTCAATTCATTTCCTCTGGTTAGCAATGGAAGCACAAACATGTTATAGGGTTTGGGATTCTTGCTAGGATTCAGGGTGGTGATAAGATAATAGCATCGCATAAAGTTGGGTTTGGGAAGCTCAGCACCAAAGCATGCATCTAATCCTTCTTTTTGCCACACTAGGCATAACTCTTTTGCATTCTATAACTTCTCAAACTCTCATGTAATGAAATGGTACTTTCCCCACTTGCCATTGAACTTTAGCTCTGCCTGCAAAGGTATGAGCCCTCTTCTAATGGTCCTACTACTTCACTAAACCAATAGGAGGTTTTGCCTACCAGCAAGGTATGGCCACTCGGGGGGTCTTTTATGGCTATGATCTATATGGCCTGCAAGTCCTCCGGACATTCATTCATCTCATGGATGATCCCTAAGCTCTCCATATCAATAGCCTACTGACTTATGCCTACCTAAGAGTTAGTTCCTCCTACTTCAACCATGATAGTGTCCGATGATTGTGTATGATGATTGCTTATTTGCTAGAAGAATAAAAACATATTAGCATTGCATAGGAAACATGATAAGACCGTGTCCCCTCTACAATACCAACATGTTGTTCGTTGAGGTTAGAGTTTAGTCAAATTGGTGTATTGTGTTTACTTTAGAGGACTTGTCAGGGATTTTAGGACATTCTCTTGTGACATGTTCTTTACCATAATGGGAATAAAAGCCTTGAAATTATAATATTGTGGTTGTCCCACTAGTGGAGGATGCGGATACTCCCTTATATAGTGATTTTCTTGACACCTAAAGCATGGTCCTTTAGGGCCTTGTCACTCTAGAACAATGGCAAGTACCAATGTGAGGACATCCATCCCATAATTGTCAATGTGGGAAGATGTGAGGAGGGTGTCATGACCGTGAGCAAGTGAGATGCACAAGTGCATGAGTGAGAAGCACACTAGCATGCACACATATATACACACATGTGCACACATGAAAAGACAAAGAGATGGAGCAATGGAATATTTAATTATGCAAAAACAAGATTACAAGCTCTTTTTCACTTCAATTCCCAATTTCCTAACCCACAAAATGAGATCTCTAGCCCCTTTTATAGTTTTTGACTACCTTTTGGCCTTGTTCAGAGTTAGTGTCCAGCCTAGTTAAAAGTTAGGTTCCAATGCCTATTTGAGGGCTCAAACCGAGTCTAAAAATTATGAAAATCGATACATAGGTACTTCTAATACTCCTCAAGCTAAAGGACTCCTTAGCTTGAACAAAATGGAATCTAATATACCAAAAATGGTATTCACAATGTTAATAATCCAAAGATCTTGCAATGATCAAGTGATGGCGTTCTACAATGCCATGCTTCATATGGGGTCATCCCATCAAGTGATTTGGATGGCAACGTGTTTACAAGATAAGTGGCAGTAGATACACTCTCTGCCCACAAATAATTAGGCAATTTCTTCTCATTTAGCATTGACCTAGCTGTTTCAACAATTAACCTATTTCTCCTCTCTGCCACCCCATTTTGCTCAGGTGTATAGCTTGTTGTAATCTCCCTTTTAATTCCTCTATCTGCAAGAATGCATCAAACTCATTTGAGAAGTACTCACCTCCTCCATCTGACCTTAGTCTTTTTAGGCTTCTTCGTGTTTAGTTTTCCACAAGTGGAAGATACTTCTTAAAGCAACTGAACACTTCATCTTTCTGCTTCATAAAATATAAGATAGTCCACCTACTAAAATGATCAATGAAAGATACATAATACCTTGATCCAAAAATTGAGGGATCCTTACTTGGTCCCCATACATCTATATGTACAAGCTCCAAGTAGTCCTCATGCATGTAGCCTTTCCTTGAGAAGGGTAACTTGTGAGATTTTCCAAACTGACGAGCACCACATTTATAGATCATGTGTTGCTTGGATACATTAGGTATCCCAAGCACACATTGATCTCTACATATTTGCTTTAAGGTTCTCTCACCAATATGGCCTAATCTCTTATGCCAAATCTCAAGCTCTGACAATGTTTGATCTTTGTAGTTATAAAGTGCAATATTCTTTGTATCTTCAAGTTCAAATGTAAATAGGCTACCTGTCTTTTCTCCTTTGGAAATTCTTTTGAACCCATGTTGGGGATCCTCCACAAATGCTCCATATTTATTGATCCTAACCTGCAAACCCTTTTCCACAATATGTCCAACACATCAAATTCTTGCTGATTGTAGGTACATATAGAACCCTGCTCAACATATTTCTATTTCCATCCGAGGTTTTAACATTTCCTACCTTCACCACTGAATGCTTGGTTTCATCACCTGTTTGCACTTGGTGCTTTCCCTTAGGTTCCTCAAGATCAGAGAGAAGAGATACATTTCCTACCACATGGTTTGAACATCTTGAGTCAATGTAGAAGAGATGGTTATCATTCATACCTTGCTTTGAAGTCATATTCATAATCAAAAGGGAATCCTCTTGTTCCTCTGTGTAGTTGTTGTAGTCTTTCCTTGATTTTTAGCCTCCTTGGTAGTTGTTATTGTAATTGTTGTTGTAGTTGTAGTTGTTATTGTAGCCTAGATGATGGTTGAACCTTCCTCTTGATTGTGATTAGCCACCTCTTTGGAAACCTCTATCTCTTTGATTCTTGAAGTTCCTATAACACTTATCTATAGTGTGATTTGATAACCCACAACTATTACATGGGGAATTTTTGAAGGCTCTCCCCCTACCTTGCTTTCCTCCTTTGCCCCTACCTCTTGAGTTCCTACCTCTCCCTACATAGTTAGCTTGAGAAGTAGTACCTTCATCCACAATTTTTTGCTTTTCCTTTCTCTTTAGACTTGCCTTTATTTGTGTATAGGGAAGAAGAGCTATTACCTCTTGATGAATCTCCATTTTTGTTGAGCTTGGCTTCATGGGTAAAGAGCTGCCCCATGAGTGTGGTAAGATCTAGAATCTGCATGTCCATGTACAAGTCCATGGCAGTTGTGAAGCTTTCCCATTTGTCATTTGCCTTGATGCCATTGATTACTTGCCTTACTATCTGCTCCTCTTCAATCTCCTCTTCTATGCTAGCAAATTGGTCAGCCACATCCTTGACTTTGGTCACATATTCTAAGATGATTTGTTTGGGTTGCTTTCTTTGAGTGGTAAACTCAATACACAATTGGTTCTTCCTAGCCCTTGTGTTGGAAGAAAAATATGAAGGCAATGTATCCCAAGTCTCTTGGGGTGTCTTATAGTTCTTAATGTGTGGAAGAAGAAATTCATAGATAGAGTTAAGTAAAAATGACCTTGCTAATGCATCTTTGGCACACCATGGATTGAGTCTATCATGCTCCTCTCTTGTAGGTTGTCCTTTGCTTCTGAAAATGGGCATCTCCTCATCTCCTGAGATGTATCCATAGAGACTCCTTCCTTGCAAGTATTTCTTCATCCTTAAGGACCATGCTTGATAATTGTTCCTGTCCAATTTATCAATGAAAGAAGGAAAACCATCTCCCATTTTACCTTAGCTTGCTTTGATACCACTGTTGGGAAAGATGGATGGACACTCCAAGAAATGAGTTGGTAATGATAATCCCTGCTTTCTACCTGCCACCTTTCACTTCAGAGTTGAGTTGTAGGCCCTTTTATCTTTCAAATGACACTAAATAAGTGCCTATGTACTTTGAAGATGATGCATGTAATGATTAATCCAAAACAAATAACTTCACAAGTCACAAGTCACCAAAAAACTTTCTATTTTGGTTCTCACACCTACTGCTTGTTAAGATTAGTGCTCCCAACATAGTAAGAATTAGGAAAATTCCTTCTCAAGATATCTAATTAGCTTAAAGAGCTAATGATTCCAAGTGGAATCACTCAAAATGATTGACTATAGACAGAGCAATCAATTTAGCAACTGAAACATTACCCCCGACTTTGTAGGACTTTTGTAGAGAATGACTAGTGACCACTTCGAGATGCTTTTCTCCCAATTCCCTAATTGAAATGTCTTCAAAATTTTTCAGAATTTAGTAGGCTTAGAGTAGATTCCAAGGAGCCATAGAACATTGAAAATGCTAGAGAAATGACTGTGATATGATCAAGACAAGAACAGTGTTTTGAGTGAGAATGATAGAGAGACAAATAGAGATGATCAATGAACTGTTGTATTATATGACAATGTTATACATCATCATTGGCATGACGAACAATGCCCAATGATAGTGAGAATTGTAGGCTATAGTGTGAGCCACACACTCTCTACAATGTGATCAACTAAGGCACTAGAATGGAGAGGATATCCCACGAGATTTTACAAGAGCTTTTATATATGCTTTGTTCAAATTTAAATTTGAATTCAAACTTGGCTCTCTCTAAAAACGTGATCCCTTAATCTAGGAGATATTCGCTCAAAGAAACTCATACCAAGAGATTCTCCTAACACCACAAGTTTAGTAGCATTTACAAAGATTCTTTTAAGTCAAGTTACTTTTACAAGAGTTAATGGTAAAACCATAAGCAATGGTTCTTATGGGTCTTCAAGCATTTTCACATTAAGACTTCCAATGCATAGCCAAGTGTGAAGGCTTGGCACTTGCACCAATAGTGTCTTGGGAGGCATAGTGTGAATGGGAAATGTCGACGTGGGGGGTGACATCTAGGGTTAAAGTGGCTCTTGGTGGTTGAGCACATGGTATTGCTCCTAACATCCTTTGTGATGGGGGTCATGAGGATGTTCGGCCTTTGAATTGTTGTACCCTATTCCACATTGGAGCCCTCTAAATTGGAATTTCATAAGCCAAACACCAATGAGTGATCCTGGTTAGGGCACAACATCCATACAATACCAACTTGCACGGCCATCGTTTGTGTGCCAAGTGGATTTGATCAATAATCCGGTGAGGTAGGTTAGTCATTAAGTCTGTGTCTACAAGATATAAACTGAACCATACCTTCTTATGTGGCATGGTGAACCTGTCTTGTGCTAGAAAGACAAAATGCTACATGCACATTCTAAGGTGATGCACATCCCTCTCATATCCAAAGCATCTTAGACTAGGTTATTGGTTCGCTTAAAGCGCTTCAATTCATTTCCTCATGTTAGCAATGGAAGCACAAACATGTTATAGGCTTTGGGATTCTTGCTAGGATTCAGGGTGGTGATAAGATAATAGCATCGCATAAAGTTGGGTTTGGGAAGCTCAGCACCAAAGCATGCATCTAATCCTTCTTTTTGCCACACTAGGCATAACTCTTTTGCATTCTATAACTTCTCAAACTCTCATGTAATGAAATGGTACTTTCCCCACTTGCCATTGAACTTTAGCTCTGCCTGCAAAGGTATGAGCCCTCTTCTAATGGTCCTACTACTTCACTAAACCAATAGGAGATTTTGCCTACCAGCAATGTATGGCCACTCGGGGGGTATTTTATGGCTATGATCTATATGGCCTGCAAGTCCTCCGGACATTCATTCATCTCATGGATGATCCCTAAGCTCTCCATATCAATAGCCTACTGAATTATGCCTACCTAAGAGTTAGTTCCTGCTACTTCAACCATGATAGTGTCCGATGATTGTGTATGATGATTGCTTATTTGCTAGAAAAATAAAAACATATTAGCATTGCATAGGAAACATGATAAGACCGTGTCCCCTCTACAATACCAACATGTTGTTCGTTGAGGTTAGAGGTTAGTCAAATTGGTGTATTGTGTTTACTTTAGAGGACTTGTCGGGGATTTTAGGACATTCTCTTGTGACATGTTCTTTACCATAATGGGAATAAAAGCCTTGAAATTATAATATTGTGGTTGTCCCGCTAGTGGAGGATGTGGATACTCCCTTATATAGTGATTTTCTTGACACCTAAAGCATGGTCCTTTAGGGCCTTGTCACTCTAGAACAATGGCAAGTACCAATGTGAGGACATCCACCCCATAATTGTCAATCTGGGAAGATGTGAGGAGGGTGTCATGACCGTGAGCAAGTGAGATGCACAAGTGCATGAGTGAGAAGCACACTAGCATGCACACATATATACACACATGTGCACACATGAAAAGACAAAGAGATGGAGCAATGGAATATTTAATTATGCAAAAACAAGATTACAAGCTCTTTTTCACTTCAATTCCCAATTTCCTAACCCCAAAAATGAGATCTCTAGCCCCTTTTATAGTTTTTGACTACCTTTTGGCCTTGTTCAGAGTTAGTGTCCAGCCTAGTTAAAAGTTAGGTTCCAATGCCTATTTGAGGGCTCAAACCGAGTCTAAAAATTATGAAAATTGATACATAGGTACTTCTAATACTCCTCAAGCTAAAGGACTCCTTAGCTTGAACAAAATGGAATCTAATATACCAAAAATGGTATTCACAATGTTAATAATCCAAAGATCTTGCAATGATCAAGTGATGGCGTTCTACAATGCCATGCTTCATATGGGGTCATCCCATCAAGTGATTTGGATGGCAACCTGTTTACAAGATAAGTGGCAGTAGATACACTCTCTGCCCACAAATAATTAGGCAATTTCTTCTCATTTGGCATTGACCTAGCTGTTTCAACAATTAACCTATTTCTCCTCTCTGCCACCCCATTTTGCTCAGGTGTATAGCTTGTTGTAATCTCCCTTTTAATTCCTCTATCTGCAATAATGCATCAAACTCATTTGAGAAGTACTCACCTCCTCCATCTGACCTTAGTCTTTTTAGGCTTCTTCGTGTTTAGTTTTCCACAAGTGGAAGATACTTCTTAAAGCAAGTGAACACTTCATCTTTCTGCTTCATAAAATATAAGATAGTCCACCTACTAAAATGATCAATGAAAGATACATAATACCTTGATCCAAAAATTGAGGGATCCTTACTTGGTCCCCATACATCTATATGTACAAGCTCCAAGTAGTCCTCATGCATGTAGCCTTTCCTTGAGAAGGGTAACTTGTGAGATTTTCCAAACTGACGAGCACCACATTTATAGATCATGTGTTGCTTGGATACATTAGGTATCCCAAGCACACATTGATCTCTACATATTTGCTTTAAGGTTCTCTCACCAATATGGCCTAATCGCTTATGCCAAATCTCAAGCTCTGACAATGTTTGATCTTTGTAGTTATAAAGTGCAGTATTCTTTGTATCTTCAAGTTCAAATGTAAATAGGCTACCTGTCTTTTCTCCTTTGGAAATTCTTTTGAACCCATGTTGGGGATCCTCCACAAATGCTCCATATTTATTGATCCTAACCTGCAAACCCTTTTCCACAATATGTCCAACACATCAAATTCTTGCTGATTGTAGGTACATATAGAACCCTGCTCAACATATTTCTATTTCCATCAGAGGTTTTAACATTTCCTACCTTCACCACTGAATGCTTGGTTTCATCACCTGTTTGCACTTGGTGCTTTCCCTTAGGTTCCTCAAGATCAGAGAGAAGAGATACATTGCCTACCACATGGTTTGAACATCCTGAGTCAATGTAGAAGAGATGGTCATCATTCATACCTTGCTTTGAAGTCATATTCATAATCAAAAGGGAATCCTCTTGTTCCTCTGTGTAGTTGTATTAGTCTTTCCTTGATTTTTAGCCTCCTTGGTAGTTGTTATTGTAATTGTTGTTGTAGTTGTAGTTGTTATTGTAGCCTAGATGATGGTTGAACCTTCCTCTTGATTGTGATTAGCCACCTCTTTGGAAACCTCTATCTCTTTGATTCTTGAAGTTCCTATAACACTTATCTATAGTGTGATTTGATAACCCACAACTATTACATGGGGAATTTTTGAAGGGTCTCCCCCTACCTTGCTTTCCTCCTTTGCCCCTACCTCTTGAGTTCCTACCTCTCCCTACATAGTTAGCTTGAGAAGTAGTACCTTCATCCACAATTTTTTGCTTTTCCTTTCTCTTTAGACTTGCCTTTATTTGTGTATAGGGAAGAAGAGCTATTACCTCTTGATGAATCTCCATTTTTGTTGAGCTTGGCTTCATGGGTAAAGAGCTGCCCCATGAGTGTGGTAAGATCTAGAATCTGCATGTCCATGTACAAGTCCATGGCAGTTGTGAAGCTTTCCCATTTGTCATTTGCCTTGATGCCATTGATTACTTGCCTTACTATCTGCTCCTCTTCAATCTCCTCTTCTATGCTAGCAAATTGGTCAGCCACATCCTTGACTTTGGTCACATATTCTAAGATGATTTGTTTGGGTTGCTTTCTTTGAGTGGTAAACTCAATACACAATTGGTTCTTCCTAGCCCTTGTGTTGGAAGAAAAATATGAAGGCAATGTATCCCAAGTCTCTTGGGGTGTCTTATAGTTCTTAATGTGTGGAAGAAGAAATTCATAGATAGAGTTAAGTAAAAATGACCTTGCTAATGCATCTTTGGCACACCATGGATTGAGTCTATCATGCTCCTCTCTTGTAGGTTGTCCTTTGCTTCTGAAAATGGGCATCTCCTCATCTCCTGAGATGTATCCATAGAGACTCCTTCCTTGCAAGTATTTCTTCATCCTTAAGGACCATGCTTGATAATTGTTCCTGTCCAATTTATCAATGAAAGAAGGAAAACCATCTCCCATTTTACCTTAGCTTGCTTTGATACCACTGTTGGGAAAGATGGATGGACACTCCAAGAAATGAGTTGGTAATGATAATCCCTGCTTTCTACCTGCCACCTTTCACTTCAGAGTTGAGTTGTAGGCCCTTTTATCTTTCCAATGACACTAAATAAGTGCCTATGTACTTTGGAGATGATGCATGTAATGATTAATCCAAAACAAATAACTTCACAAGTCACAAGTCACCAAAAAACTTTCTATTTTGGTTCTCACACCTACTGCTTGTTAAGATTAGTGCTCCCAACATAGTAAGAATTAGGAAAATTCCTTCTCAAGATATCTAATTAGCTTAAAGAGCTAATGATTCCAAGTGGAATCACTCAAAATGATTGACTATAGACAGAGCAATCAATTTAGCAACTGAAACATTACCCCCGACTTTGTAGGACTTTTGTAGAGAATGACTAGTGACCACTTCGAGATGCTTTTCTCCCAATTCCCTAATTGAAATGTCTTCAAAATTTTTCAGAATTTAGTAGGCTTAGAGTAGATTCCAAGGAGCCATAGAACATTGAAAATGCTAGAGAAATGACTGTGATATGATCAAGACAAGAACAGTGTTTTGAGTGAGAATGATAGAGAGACAAATAGAGATGATCAATGAACTGTTGTATTATATGACAATGTTATACATCATCATTGGCATGACGAACAATGCCCAATGATAGTGAGAATTGTAGGCTATAGAGTGAGCCACACACTCTCTACAATGTGATCAACTAAGGCACTAGAATGGAGAGGATATCCCACGAGATTTTACAAGAGCTTTTATATATGCTTTGTTCAAATTTAAATTTGAATTCAAACTTGGCTCTCTCTAAAAACGTGATCCCTTAATCTAGGAGATATTCGCTCAAAGAAACTCATACCAAGAGATTCTCCTAACACCACAAGTTTAGTAGCATTTACAAAGATTCTTTTAAGTCAAGTTACTTTTACAAGAGTTAATGGTAAAACCATAAGCAATGGTTCTTATGGGTCTTCAAGCATTTTCACATTAAGACTTCCAATGCATAGCCAAGTGTGAAGGCTTGGAACTTGCACCACTAGTGTCTTGGGAGGCATAGTGTGAATGGGCAATGTCAACGTGGGGGGTGACATCTAGGGTTAAAGTGGCTCTTGGTGGTTGAGCACATGGTATTGCTCCTAACATCCTTTGTGATGGGGGTCATGAGGATGTTCGGCCTTTGAATTGTTATACCCTATTCCACATTGGAGCCCTCTAAATTGGAATTTCATAAGCCAAACACCAATGAGTGATCCTGGTTAGGGCACAACATCCATACAATACCAACTTGCACGGCCATCGTTTGTGTGCCAAGTGGATTTGATCAATAATCCGGTGAGGTAGGTTAGTCATTAAGTCTGTGTCTACAAGATATAAATTGAACCATACCTTCTTATGTGGCATGGTGAACCTGTCTTGTGCTAGAAAGACAAAATGCTACATGCACATTCTAAGGTGATGCACATCCCTCTCATATCCAAAGCATCTTAGACTAGGTTATTGGTTCGCTTAAAGCGCTTCAATTCATTTCCTCTGGTTAGCAATGGAAGCACAAACATGTTATAGGGTTTGGGATTCTTGCTAGGATTCAGGGTGGTGATAAGATAATAGCATCGCATAAAGTTGGGTTTGGGAAGCTCAGCACCAAAGCATGCATCTAATCCTTCTTTTTGCCACACTAGGCATAACTCTTTTGCATTCTATAACTTCTCAAACTCTCATGTAATGAAATGGTACTTTCCCCACTTGCCATTGAACTTTAGCTCTGCCTGCAAAGGTATGAGCCCTCTTCTAATGGTCCTACTACTTCACTAAACCAATAGGAGGTTTTGCCTACCAGCAAGGTATGGCCACTCGGGGGGTCTTTTATGGCTATGATCTATATGGCCTGCAAGTCCTCCGGACATTCATTCATCTCATGGATGATCCCTAAGCTCTCCATATCAATAGCCTACTGACTTATGCCTACCTAAGAGTTAGTTCCTGCTACTTCAACCATGATAGTGTCCGATGATTGTGTATGATGATTGCTTATTTGCTAGAAGAATAAAAAAATATTAGCATTGCATAGGAAACATGATAAGACCGTGTCCCCTCTACAATACCAACATGTTGTTCGTTGAGGTTAGAGGTTAGTCAAATTGGTGTATTGTGTGTGTGAGAGTGAGAGTTACCAAGTGACTAATGTTCCTATATGCATACTATGGTTGTGCATTGTACTCAAATGCATCTATTCCTCTGCACAATAGTTTACAGGGTTGAGCCAGGGGGTTTATTGTAGGTTTTAACTCCCCAAATTTTCCTTATGAGGATGCATCTTTTGGCTGTGATGATCTTTACATGTTTCTGAAATATGTCTTCTTGGATTGGGACTTTTTGGCCACCCATTCTGAGACAATCCTACATGTGATTTTAGGTGTGGAGGAGTTGTTTGAAAATGTTTTCCATGAAATGTATGATGTGGGTGTTTACAGGTGGTGATTCGAGCTTATGAGCCTATTTGCAGCTATCTGAGCTAGTAAGCAAGTCTTAGGCACCTGAATTTGTCATGCATTGGGCTCAACCTTCATCGATTGCTTTGGAATCCAAATAGAAATAGTTTGGCTCGGTCGATTCTTGGCATACTCCTTCATTGTAATCTTTGACTGAGTAGTTTTTCTATTGCATCTTTGTGATTTTGTCATTAGACTAGAGGGTTGTTTGCCCTTGCATATCCAAATTTGCCTCACTCCATGAGGTGTGTTGTTTTGCCCTGATTGTTGAGACTTCAACTTGGTTGTCTGAGTAACCCAATGCCTATGTCATCTTGGTTGTTTCGCTTGGGCCGTCTTTGGAAAAGAAGGGAGTTTCATTTTGGCTGCCACAACTCCTTCATGAGTGGCCTCGTTCTACATCATATAACTTTTGATGACATTAACATCATTATCTTCAAGTGTGTTCATAGAAGGACCATGAGTGGGTGTCTTTCCTATTTCCTTGAGTGCATGATTTTGGAGCTCAACTATGATGTGGTTTTGATCCACCCAGACCTAAAGAAGTCCACTTCTTAGGCTCAAGTTGACTGCATGTTCATAGATCTAGTCTTGACCCAAGACAAGAGGTTTAGTGAGATCCTCATCTTGACACACTAACACCTTCACTATCATAAGAATATCCTGAATGCATATGGAAAGCTCCACCTCACCAATGCAAGGGGTTTTCACACCTCCCAATCCTATGAGATATTCTTCTATAGAATTGACTTTTTATTGCAAGTCTTGACAGTAAGAAAGCTGAACTGCACTAGTGGTTGCACCTGAGTCAATCAATGCTCTTATGGTCTTAGCATTTTCTCATGTCCTACCTCTAAGGTCACAAAAGGATGTCCGTCGACTATTGCAGGGAAACTTACACCCAATTCTTGACACATCGCCATGTGATATTGTGTAGCACCATGAGTATCTGACCTAGGGTGATCTTTACCCTATCTTCTCCATTTCATTCCTGAGATGTGTTCTAAGGCTTCTACTTGTGCTTCTTCTTGAACTCAATTTTCTTCTTCCTTATGTTTCTTTGTACTATTGAGTCAATTTAGCATTTCATCTATGAGGCGTTCTTGATATATTTTCACTCTGCATCCACTAATGTAACTAGGTGGAACATCACCTTCTAGAGTAGCTAATTGAACTGCTCCACTTATTGAGATCCTATTGGTGATCATAGGTCCATAGCCTCGCTTCTCCAGCTTTCGTGCATGTTTTTCCAATGTGCATACCAAGACTAAGTCTCCGGCTTTCAAGCCCTTATCTTTCACATGGGCATCGAAGTATGCGTTTTTTTCTTTTCTTGGCTATGTATATTCTTGAAGCTGCACTTAATCTTGTTTCACCTAATCATTCAAGATCAAAAATTCGGGACAAAAGCTCATGACTAGTATTCTTGTGCTACTTTCAATGTAGGTATCAAGAAGTCTAACAAATAAAAATCAAGAACATCATTTGATACTCCTTGAGGGGACTCTCTTGAAGTTAGTCTAGAAAGATGATCTTCCCTAAGGTGATTCCAAAATTTCCTAACCACAAATTCAAAGTCATACTCCATTAGTAAGAGGAACCATCTTATTAATCTACTAGTACAACAAGGTTTGTTCACTAGATAGTGCTGGATGGTTTGTAAAACATTTAAACTTATTTGAAAGCAAAAAATGTCTAAACTTCTTAACCACATATACCATGCCTAATCCTTCTCTTTCAGTAGTGGTGTAACTTTGTTCAGCCACATTCAATTGTCTACTGGCATAAGCAATGGGAAAATGTTACCTTCACCAATAGGTTGTTGTAACACACACCCAATGGTGTAATTGGATGCATCCACATGAACATGGAATGGCTTGTCCCAATCGGGAGTGGTCAAGATTGGTGCTGAACATAATCGTTCCTTAAGCTCATCAAAGGAGTTCTCACATTCCTTCGTCCACTCAAAATTAGTCAATAGGTTGTAGGTAGGCTTTGCAATAATTGCATACATATGAATGGAACGTCACTAGTAGCCGCAATACCCCATGAAAACTTGTAGCTCCAGCTTGTAGCTCCTTGACATTCTTTGGCCTAGATAGTTGTACAATAGCTCTAAAACTATCCTCATCCGTGAATATGCCATTCTTTGACACTATGTGTCCTAGAATCTTGCCTTGCCTAACCATAAAAACATACATTTCTAGGTTTAAGTAGATCAGATATTCTCTACATTTGTCAAAGATTTATCTTAGTTCATGTATATGTGTTTGTCTAATGTTGCAATGAGCATAGATATCATCAACATAGACTTCCAAGTTTTTCCTCAGGAACTCTTTGAGCACATGGCACATCAGCCTGTGAAAGGTAGCTGGTGCATTGGTGAGCGTAAATGGCATTACCTAAAAATCGAATATGTGTTGGGGATGTAAATATCATGTGACCTTATCCCTATATTCATATATATACATCATGTATAGAGCATTGCCTCAAGAGAGATCATTATGTGGGTTTCAAGGCTTCCATGCATGTGTGCGCATTTCTCCTCTTCTGTCTCTCTTCCTATATCTTCTCCTTGCTCCTCTTGTTCTACACAACAAAGCCCTTCATTGGTATTCGAGCCTGTTGAAGGCTAGTGTGCAAGAAGCTTCAATGCAGGCTTAGGTCACAAGAGGTGAATATGCAGGTTGTTGGTGCGACTGATAAAGCCTACACATTTGGCTTAGCATGGAAGACAATGTGTGCAACTACCACTTGATGTTGCATGTGAACATTTGCTTGTAATCACTTGGTCATTTACCAATTGTAAAAGATTAAAACCTTGAAGAATCTTTCAATAGCCTATATCTCATGGAGTTAGGAGGAATATTAGTTACGCGATTCAAATGATGGACCAACTCCTAAATCAAGGGAGTCACTTTTAGTTGGAGCCAAGTTTGAATTCAAATTCAAACTTAGAAGGAAACTCTTATAAAAGGGATTTGTAAATCGTGCAGTTATGTGGCCTCATTCAACTCTCTACTTGATCATTTGTAGAAGCTAAGTGGCTCACAACATAGCTCACTCAATCCATCATCATTGAGCATCATTACAACAATGATCTTGTACAATCATGATGTATAATACATATAGTTTATTAAACATCTCTGTCTACTTCTCTGCTATGACTACTCACAACAATCAAGTTTCTCTGGTCATATCGCAGTGAACATCAACCATTTGTCATATTCTTTGGCTTTTTGGGAACCAAATTTAAGTCTACTTTGTGGTTTCAAAATCTCAAAGCATTTGTTTCAGCTATTTGGGAGAAATCGTTGTCGAAGTGCTCACTAGTCATCTACTGGTTAGTTCCTAAAAAATCGAGGGTAACATTTGGATTGCTAAACTTATTTCTCAGAGCATAGTTTATCATTTTAGATGATTCCACTTGCAATCATTATCTATCTAAGGTAATGTAATTCTCTCAAAAGGAATCTCATCAATTATTACTATATTGTGAGCTTTGAGCATAAGAACCAATAGGTGTATGGTCAAAAATAGCAAGTTTTGTGACAGTAGCTATTCTTGAAGTAGTCTGTTTTAATTCAATTGTTTCAAGCATCAACTCTAAAGTACATAGGTACCTTCTTGTTGTCATTTGTAAGCTAAAAGGGCCTACTATCAAACTCTGAAGTGTATTAGGGCAAGTACAAAGCAGGTTTTAGCAGTACCACCTCACTTCTTGGAGGTATCCATCCATCTCTTCCAACAGTGGTATCAAAGCAAGTTGAGGTAAAATGGGAGATGGTTTCCCTTCTTTCATTGATAAATTGGATAAGAATTATCCAGCATGGTCCTTGAGGATGGAAACCTATTTACAAAGAAGGAGTCTCTATGAATACATATTAGGAGATGAGGAGATATCCATATTCAGAAGCAAAAATCAACCTACAAGAGAGGAGCAAGAAAGAATCAACTCATGGTGTGCCAAAGATGCTTTGAAGTTCTCACATTCCTTCGTCCACTCAAAATTAGTCAATAGGTTGTAGGTAGGCTTTGAAATAATTGCATACATATGAATGAAACGTCACTAGTAGCCGCAATACCCCATGAAAGCTTGTAGCTCCTTGACATTCATTGGCCTAGATAGTTGTACAATAGCTCTAAAACTATCCTCATCCGTGAATATGCCATTC
This sequence comes from Ceratopteris richardii, assembly GCA_020310875.1. Classification (NCBI taxonomy): domain Eukaryota; kingdom Viridiplantae; phylum Streptophyta; class Polypodiopsida; order Polypodiales; family Pteridaceae; genus Ceratopteris; species Ceratopteris richardii. Next base: position 169,890,958 of record CM035410.1, read on the forward strand.
TTTGACACTATGTGTCCTAGAATCTTGCCTTGCCTAACCATAAAAACATACATTTCTAGGTTTAGGTAGATCAGATATTCTCTACATTTGTCAAAGATTTATCTTAGTTCATGTATATGTGTTTATCTAATGTTGCAATGAGCATAGAGATCATCAACATAGACTTCCAAGTTTTTCCTCAAGAACTCTTTGAGCACATGGCGCATCATCCTGTGAAAGGTAGTTGGTGCATTGGTGAGCCTAAATGGCATTACCTAAAAATCGAATATGTGTTGGGGATGTAAAGATCATGTGACCTTATCCCTATATTCATATATATACATCATGTATAGAGCATTGCCTCAAGAGAGAGCATTATGTGGGTTTCAAGGCTTCCATGCATGTGTGCGCATTTCTCCTCTTCTCTCTCTCTTCCTATATCTTCTCCTTGCTCCTCTTGTTCTACACAACAAAGCCCTTCATTGGTATTCCAACCTGTTGAAGGCTAGTGTGCAAGAAGCTTCAATGCAGGCTTAGGTCACAAGAGGTGAATGTGCAGGTTGTTGGTGTGATTGATAAAGCCTACACATTTGGCTTAGCATGGAAGATAATGTGTGCAACTACCACTTGATGTTGCATGTGAACATTTGCTTGTAATCACTTGGTCATTTACCAATTGTAAAAGATTAAAACCTTGAAGAATCTTTCAATAGCCTATATCTCATGGAGTTAGGAGGAATATTAGTTACGAGATTCAAATGATGGACCAACTCCTAAATCAAGGGAGTCACTTTTAGTTGGAGCCAAGTTTGAATTCAAATTCAAACTTAGAAGGAAACTCTTATAAAAGGGATCTGTAAATCGTGCAGCTATGTGGCCTCATTCAACTCTCTACTTGATCATTTGTAGACGCTAAGTGGCTCACAACATAGCTCACTCAATCCATCATCATTGAGCATCATTACAATGCCAATGATCTTGTACAATCATGATGTATAATACATATAGTTCATTAAACATCTCTGTCTACTTCTCTGCTATGACTACTCACAACAGTCAAGTTTCTCTGGTCATATCGTAGTGAACATAAAACATTTTTCATAGTCTTTGGCTTTTTGGGAACCAACTTGAAGTCTACTTTGTGTTATCAAAATCTCAAAGCATTTGTTTCAGCTATTTGGGAGAAATTGTTGTCGAAGTGCTCACTAGTCATCTACTGGTTAGTTCCTAAAAAATCGAGGGTAACATTTGGATTGCTAAACTTATTTCTCAGAGCATAGTTTATCATTTTAGATGATTCCACTTGCAATCATTATCTATCTAAGTCAATGTAATTCTCTCAAAAGGAATCTCATCAATTATTACTGTATTGTGAGCTTTGAGCATAAGAACCAATAGGTGTATGGTCAAAAATAGCAAGTTTTGTGACACTAGCTATTCTTGAAGTAGTCTGTTTTAATTCAATTGTTTCAAGCATCAACTCCAAAGTACATAGGTACCTTCTTGTTGTCATTTGTAAGCTAAAAGGGCCTACTATCAAACTCTGAAGTGTATTAGGGCAAGTACAAAGCAGGTTTTAGCAGTACCACCGCACTTCTTGGAGGTATCCATCCATCTCTTCCAACAGTGGTATCAAAGCAAGTTGAGGTAAAATGGGAGATGGTTTCCCTTCTTTCATTGATAAATTGGATAGGAATAATTATCCAGCATGGTCCTTGAGGATGGAAACCTATTTACAAGGAAGGAGTCTCTATGGATACATATTAGGAGATGAGGAGATACCCATATTCAGAAGCAAAAATCAACCTACAAGAGAGGAGCAAGAAAGAATCAACTCATGGTGTGCCAAAGATGCTTTAGCCAGGTCATATCTACCTAACTCTATTTCTGACTTCCTTCTTCCTCATATTACACATTGAAAAACTTCCCAAGAGACTTGGGATACTCTCTCTTCATATTTTTCCTCCAATACAAGAGCTAGGAAAAATCAATTGTGGATGGAATTTACTACTCAAAAGAAGCAACCTAAGTAGAATGTTTCTAAGTTTGTGACTAAGATGAAAGATGTAGATGATCAATTGGCAAGCATAGGAGAGGAGATTAAAGAAGAGCAAATAGTGAGACAGATAATCAATGGCCTCAAGGCAGATGATAACTGGGAATCTTTCACAACTACAATGGATCTTTATATGGATATGCAAATTCCTGATCTAACCACTCTCATGGGGCAACTCTTCACCCATGAGGCCAAGCTCAAAAAAAATGGAGAACCATCAAGAGATAACAATTCTTGTGCCCTCTATATACATAAAGGAAAGTCTAAGGATAAAGGAAAAGGCAAGAAAGTTGTAGATGAAGGTACTACTTCTCAAGCTGACTATGCAGGGAGAGGTAGAAATTCAAGAGGAAGGGGCACATGAGGTAGGCAAGATAGTGGGAGACCTTTAAACTCTTCCCCATGCAATATATGTGGACTATCTAATCACACAACAGATAATTGCTATAGGAACTTCAAAAACCAGAGAGGAAGAGGATTTCAAAGAGTTGGCTACTCACAATCAAGAGGAAGATTCAACCACAATCAAAGATACAACCATGGCTACAACAACAATTATCAAGGAGGATATAAATCAAGAAAATACTTCAATAACTATACAAAGGATCAAGAGGATTCTCTTCTCATTATGAACATGACTTCAAAACAAGGTATGAATGATGAGCACCTCTTCTATATTGACTCAGGTTGTTCAAACCATGTAGCAGGCAATGTAGCTCTCCTTTCTGATCTTGAGGAGCCCAAAGGAAAGAGTCAAGTGCAGAAAGGTGATGATACCAAGCATTCAGTTCTCAAGGTAGGAAATGTCAAAACTCTGATGGGAATAGGAATCCGTTGAGCAGAGTTCTTTATGTACCTACTATCACAAAGAATTTGATGAGTGTTGGATAGATAGTGGAAAAGTGTTTGCAATTTAGGTTCAATAAATTTGGAGCTTTTCTGGAGGACCCACAACATGGATTCAGAAGAATTGCCAAGCAAGAGAAAACAGGTAGATTGTTTACATTTGAGCTTGAGGACACTAGAAACATTGCACTTTATAATTATAAGAATCAAACTTTCTCTGAGTTAGAGATATGGCACAAGAGATTAGGGCACATTGGTGAGAGACCATTGAAGCAGATATGTAGAGATCAATGTGTACTTGGGATACCTAATGTATCCGTGCAACATATGATCTATAAATGTGGTGCATGTTAGTTTGGTAAATCACACAAGTTACCCTTCACAAAGAAAGGTTATATGCATGAGGAGTATTTCAAACTCGTTCACACATATGTGTGGGGACCAAGAAAGGACCCTTCAATTTTAGGTTCAAGGTACTATGAGTCATTTATTGATGATTTCAGTAGGTGGACTATCTTGTATTTCATGAAACATAAGGATGAAGTGTTCAGCTGTTTCAAGAAGTATCTTGCACTTGTGGAAAACCAAACAGGAAAAAGCTTAAAGAGGATAAGGTCATATGGAGGAGATGAGTACTTCTCCAATGAATTTGATGCATATTTGCAGGACAGAGGTATCAAAAGCGAGATCACTACTAGGTATACTCTTGAGAAAAATGGAGTAGCAGAGAGGAGGAACATATTGATTGTGGAAGCAACTAGATCAATGCTAAATGAAAAGAAGTTTCCTAATTACTTGTGGGCAAAGAGTGTTTCTACTGCCACTTATCTTATTAATAGGTTACCTTCTAAATCCCTTGATGGGATGACCCCCTATAAGGCATGGCATGGTAGGAGACCATCACTTGAACATTGTAGAATATTTGGTTGTGTTGCTTATGTGCATGTTCCATCTCAAATCAGAGGTAAGTTAGACCCTAAGGTAGAGAAATGCATCTTCATAGGGTATGATACAAATAAAAAAGGATACAGGTTTTATAATGCATCCAACAAAGCATTTATGATCAGTCGAGATGTTGTGTTTGATGAGAATGTTTCTTGGTTTGAAAGTGAATGCAGGAAGGTCAAATTACCATATGACTTGGAAGAAATTTTTCAAGCCTCACCAAGAAGGAGCCAAACACAATTGAAGACATCAAATCAGATGATGATGACACCATCAACTTGGAAGAGTTCAAAGCATGGAAATCAAAAGGCAAGGTCAAGATGAAGAGGTTGGAGGACATACCTGAGTCATCCAACGAAGCCTTAACGAGATCACAAAGAGAGAGTAAGAAGCCAATCAGATATGAGTATGATACTTCATTATCACAAAGCATTCTATTTATCTTGCTAAGGATTTACCACTTGAAGAACCTTCTTCATATAAAGAAGAAAGTACCAAAGAAAAATGGAAGGTGGCTAAGGATGAAGAAATAGAAGCACTCCAAGAGAATGACACTTGGGATTTAGTACCCAAGCAAGCATCAATGAAGGTAATAGGTTCTAGGTGGATTTACAAAATCAAAAGGAACTCAGATGGATCCATAAATAGGTATAAACCTAGTCTTGTGGCTAAGGGTTTTGCACAAACCCAAGGAGTAGATTATGAAGAAACATTTTCACCTGTGGCTAAGATGCCAACCATTAGAGTATTGGTAAGTGTAGCTGCATCTAGAAATTGGAATATGTATCAAGTAGATGTGAAAAATGAGTTTCTCAATGGGTGGATTTCAGAGGACGTTTATATGGCTCAACCTCATGGCTATGAAGATCAATGAAAGGTAAATCATGTATGCAAATTGAAGAAAGATCTTTATGGATTGAAGCATGCACGTAGGGCATGGAACCGTAGGTTAACAACCTATCTTCAAGACCAAGGATTCATGATGAGCAAGGCATATTCTTCTCTGTTTGTCAAGAGGCGTAATTTAGAAATGATATATTTATGTGTATATGTGGATGAAATTATTCTTATAGGAAGTGATGCCAATGGCATCAAACAAATAAAAAACCAGATGATGTAGGAGTTCAAAATTAGTGACCTGGGGTTTCTAAAATATTTTCTTGGACTTAAGTTAGTATACACAAAATTTGGAATCTACATCACTCAAAGGAAATATGTGCAGGACATGTTGAAGAAGTTCCACTTGGAGGATGCAAAAGTAGCTAGTGCCCCTATGGAGGTAAATCATAAATTAAGTGCTCATGAAGGTGATTTGCTTGAAGCCATTGTAGGTTATGAAAGCATAGTTGGGAGTCTAAACTATGCAACCTTAACAAGGATTGACAGATGTTATGGAGTAAGTGTTCTGAATCAATTCATGCATAAACCTAGAGCACCTCACTTGGAAGATGCTAAAAAAATTTTGAAGTACCTCAAGGGTACTCAAAATCAAGGTCTTTACTTCCCATACACATCAAACTTGGATATAAAATTATACTCAAATGCAGATTGGGCAGAATGTAAGGATAATAGAAGAAGTACTTCTAGATATCTATCTTTTGCAGGTGATAAGCCCATCTCATGGTCTTCTAAAAAGCAACCAACAGTTGCTCTATCTTCAACAGAGGTTGAATACAGGGGATTAGCAAATGCTACACAAGAAGCTATTTGGATTAGATTGCGCTACTCAGCTTTGGGACTTCATACCCATTCACCAAATATCTTTGGTGATAACACGAGTTCTTTGCATCTTGCAGCCAATCCCATTTATCATGCAAGAACCAAGCATATAGAAGTGCACTACTAATATGTTAGAGAGAACTCTTGAGCAAAGAGATTCAACTAGCGTATGTATCTTCAAATATGCAGTGTGCTCATTTGCTAACCAAAGCACTTGATGGTACTATACTTTGCAGGTTTAAAACCATGATTGGATTGTAGGATATTCAAGAAGATTGATGAAGCAATGTAAGCCAAGATGTTTGGCTTGAGGGGGATCTATTGGTGTAATTGATCAAGCCTACACATTTCGCTTAGCATGGAAGACAATGTGTGCAACTATCACTTGATGTTGCATGTGAACATTAGCTTGTAATCACTTGGTCATTTACCAATAGTAAAAGATTAAAACCTTGAAGAATCTCACGAGCCTATAGTTTGTGGAGTTAGGAGGAATATTAGTTATGAGATTCAAATGATGGAATAACTCCTAAGTCAAGGGAGTCATTTTTAGTTGGAGACAAGTTTGAATTCGAATTCAAACTTAGAAGGAAACTCTGTAAATCTCATGGTTATGTGGCCTCATTCATAGCTCTCTCCTTGATCATTTGTAGACGCTAAGTGGCTCACACCATAGCTCACTCAGTCCATCATCATTGAGCATCATTCCAATGCCAATGATCTTGTACAATCATGATGTATAATACATATAGTTCATTAAACATCTCTGTCTACTTCTCTACTATGACTACTCAGAACAGTCAACTTTTCTGTTTTGATTCAATTGTTTCAAGCACCAACTTCAAAGTACATAGGTACTTTATCGGTGTCATTTGCAAGCTAAAAGGGCCCACTATCAAAATCTGAAGTGTATTAGGGCAGCTACAAAGCACGTTTTAGTAGTACCACCTCACTTCCTAGAGATATCCATCCATCTCTTCCAACACAGGTTGATGCCTCTCGATAGTTGTTTGATATTTTGACCATAACTCAAGTGAGGAAGCTCCGATTGGTGAGTTTTAATTTTTTGTGCATAGCTAAGAAAAAAGCTACAATTTATAGAAGGGAGCTAAACCTGGTTGATAGTGCTAAATCACCAAAAACTCAAAAACATAGACTAATGTAGAAGATGAATCTGCAATCACTTGGACAACAGGTCAATCTTTGGGCTATAATGTAACTTTTACAAGTCCAATTTGAGCGATTCAAGTTGTTGTCTGTAGCTTGGAAAAGAAGCTACAATTTTTACAAGAGCACAAGTCCAAATTTTGAGTGCTAGGGCAGTGAAATTACAAAATGTAGAGCAATAGTGTTATAGGTGAAATTGATAGCAGATGTTTGTTTTGTGTATGTCTTGAGGTACACACTTCTAACTGAGGCATTTTATATATCATTAGGTAGTCAAGAAAAATTTCTTGAAGTTTGTTGAAAAGGAAGAAAAAAATCAAAGGTTTATCATCTTTGAAACAACAAAACACAGAGCAACATATTTTCACGAGAAGATCCCTAACTGCTTTTGGATATTCATTTTGTTGTAGAACTTCTGAGAGAGAGATGTTTTGGTGTGTGAGCTCTTATTTTTAGAGTTTGAAGGCATTATCCATGTATGATTACTATGCTAGCTCCTCCATATGAGAGTAGAGCATGATCTTGTCACATGTTTGGCATGTGACATGACATTGTGGTATACCATTTTTTTTTACTTTTATGTCATCTTGAGTTTGATCGTAGCATAGGTATTGGATGTAGAGTGGCATTGTGGTCTATATCTTGCTTGTGCCACTTCGTTATGGATTTACTTGCCAGCTGCACATAATTTTATGAGAGTTAATTTTGGATCTTGGTTGGTACTTGTGTCCTTGTTTTTCTTTATAGGTACATGATCCAAATTGGAGCCCTATTTGCACATCCGTTTGTCACCTTGATTCTCTATTCTATTAGCATATGGCCTTGATTTGATAATTTATTTTCATGTGTGATTCTTGACACATGTGGATGGTGATTCCCACATAGTTATTTTGGTTCGGAGTCCATTTTATAGAGGAGATGCTGTCGAAATTTTGATGGTTTTTATGCTAGAAGAGAACTCTAGTAGATCTTGAAGCTTGTTGTTGATATATTTAGGTAGTGATGATTTTGTGTGTGAACCCACTAGGACCGTCGGGACACTTTTTTCCCTCTTTAGAAGTACCCCCCCCTTGTATATATGTCTATTGCCCTAATGGGCTACTTATCTTTGTACATTCTCTAGTAATACATTCAGTATTGTGTGTTTTGCTCCAAGATTGTTCTTCTTCCTTGTGCTATTTGTGTGCTTCCGTAGACGTCTAACTCCAACAATTGGTACCAGAGCAGGTCGCCGCTTCATCTAGGGCCTCGTCGACACTCCTCCGATTGCAGTCTCACATTCGCACGAAATTTGGTAAGCATAGTCAATGTGTTTCGAATATCAAAACGGCTTCGCTCTGTTGTGTCAAAATCATGATGTGAGCTCGTTTCGGCCTTTGAATGCACTATCATAGCGCTTCTACTGGCTATTTCATCTTTTTGTGCCAAAGGTATATACCTATTTTAGTTCGCCAGTATAAGCTTCTCGAAGTCTATTACAGGTTTAGCAGAACTTGTCTAGGTAGTTTTGTTCAACTTTTTGAGATACAGTCAATTTTCTGCATCAAGGTATTTTAGTCACCGACCATGGCTGAAAGCAATGATGTATTTTGTATGTTGGTTATTGAGGATAAGTTAGATGGTACCAACTACCCATTGTGGGCTTATATGATGCGACATGTATTGGTTGCAAAAGGACTGTGGAACATTGTGCAGGGTGTTGAAAAAATTCCTATCACACCTGCAACTGTTACAACTGTAGGTACTGAAGCTGTTGCAAAAGGTGTCAAAGATGATGATATTCTGCATATTCATGTTCCTGTTACAGTTTCTGCTGCACGTACTATAGAGAAAATTCATTGGGATGGCAGAGATGCCTAGGCACATGCCTTGATAGCTTTGTTTGTCAAACATGCCATTATTCCTCACATTCGCTCTTACAGAACAGCTAAGGATGCTTGGGATACACTTACCACATTGTACCAAGCTAGGAATGAGGCTCATGTTGCTTATCTCTGAAAGCAGTTGGAGAGTGAGCACATGAATGAAGGTGATTCTATGGACATTTTTCTAACAAAGATCAAAGACTTGAAGGAATAGTTGATTTTTGCTGATGAGGTTATATTAGATAGCTCACTTATGCAGACCGTTTCGAATGGACTTCCTAATTCGTATCATAGTTTTGCTTCTACTCTTTGGTTGATGATGAAAGGCAATCCAAATGACTTGTCATTTGAGGAGTTATTCTCTGTTCTATTGCAGGAAGATCAGTCCAGGTAGAACAGGTCCATTATGCATGTTGCAGATCAAGATTTCCAAGCTAGTCAGAAGGGCAAAGGAAAATGGAGCTCTTCAATTAGTAAGCAAAAATCTGCTAATTTTGCACAATCAAAGAGGGAAGAAAAAGATGAAAAGAAATCAGGAAAGTAGAAATTGTTTTGCAAGTACTATAAAGGAAATGATCAGATCATAAAGAATTGTCCAAAACTGGTTGCCAAAGAGGCAAAGAAGAAAGAGGCTAGAATGGTTGTTACAGAAGCCTCTACACCAAAAACAGAGTCTGGTCATCTTGTGTAGGAAGAAGAATGGGCATTTACCATTGTGTGCAATTTTGACCCATCTTCTCATGAGCAGTGCATGTCTGCAGTAGACTCAGATGTTTGGTACTTTGAGAGTGGGGTGACCAAACATATTAACTCACAGTGTAGTTTCTTCTCTTCACGCGAGCGTGCCCCTACAAGGAATTTTGTTACATGCGCCAACAACTCCTCTTTTTCTGTTATGGGAGTTGGTAAGATCACTTTGACTAATGCTGATGGTAGTTCTTTCACTTTGTTAGATGCTTTGTTTGTGCCAGGGATCAAGAAAAAATTTGTTATCAGTTTCTGCATTAGCCAAGATTGGCGTGGTTGTGAAATTTGTTGATGATAGATGCACAGTTCATGATCTGTCAAATGATGATGTTATTATTGCTTCTAGCATTTTATGTCATGGGCTGTATAAGCTCATAGACTAAGAAAGATCTGTAAATGATTTGGCATGTGTAGTACATGATTCTCAGGGTATGTGTGATGCAAAGCTTTGGCATGCATGCTTTGGTCATCTGAATTTTGCTAGTTTGCTACACCTGCAAAAATCTGAAAATGGTGTCCTCTTTGCCCAAACTTGAGGCACCCAGAAAACATATTTGTGAAGGTTGTATATTTTGGGCAAAATGCAGTGTTCCTCCTTTCCAAAAGATGGTTCAGTTTGCGCTACTCAAAAATTACAGCTTGTACATAGTAATGTTTGTGGTCCTACGCAAACACCTTCTTTCGGAAATTATCTTTAATTTATGACTTTCATCGATGATTTTTCCAAGCATGCATGGTATATCCATTGAAAGAAAAGTCCAAAGTATTCATATGCTTCAAACAGTTTTTGATTTTGGTTGAAAATCTGTCAACATGTAAAATGGGCACCCTCCATTCTGATCGGGGGAGGGGAGGGATACATGTCTTCTAATTTTAATGCATTTTTGGCTGAACGTGGGATAAAAAACTAGTGTAGAGTGTCGTATACATCTCAATAGAATGGAGTTGTTGAACAAAAGAATAGGTCACTCATGGAGATGGTGAGGTGTATGGTCAAGAGTCACGCTTTACCACATAATTTCTGGCTTGAGGTTGTCATGTGTGCAGCATTTGTACTTAACAAGTGTCCCACTAAAGCACTGCAGTCTATCACTCCAGATGAGGCTTGGCATGATCGCAAACCATCTATTGCTCATCTGCGTGTTTTTGGTTGTTTGGCATATGCACTAGTGCCTGAAGAACATTGTAGAAAACTGGATGATAAAGTAATAAAATGTATTTTTGTTGGGTACAATTCTGAAAGTAAAGGCTATCGTCTGTATCATCCACAGATTAAACACATTCTGGTTAGCCATGATGTGGTTTTTGTGGAAGATGTTATTCAGCCATTGCTTTCATGTACTAAGGAGACATCTGTTAGCCCCAAAGACATGTATGATACTTTTCTGCCTCTTTTTACAGGTGGACAGTCTAGTATTGGTCCTAATGAGGCAACTTCTGAGCCTTTGCAGGTTTCATGTGATGATGTAGATCATCCCATTTTTTATGCAGATTTACATGATGCACTTGTTGATGAGAGAGTTGACATTGAGGAGGCAAAAACTATGCCAAAATGGCTGGTACAAACTTTGTATGAAAGCAAATTAGATGCACCTCTATCATATTGTACTCGATCAGGCTCTCATAGTGCCTCTTTTGCATCAGATTGCTATGCTATGGCTGCATCTAGTCTTGGTGATGAGAATGAGCTTGTTTCATTTGACAAAGCACAAAATTCAGAAAATTGGTTGGTTGCTATGCAATATGAATATGATGCTATAATGAAGAATGATACTTGTTCTTTATGTGCCTTGCCTCCAAGAAGGCCATTGGCACTAAGTGGGTTTACAAGCTAAAGCATAAGCCTGATAGAACAGTTGACAGGTATAAGGCTAGGCTTGTTGCAAAGGCTTATGTATAGGAAAGAGGCATTGATTTTGATGAGACCTTTGCACCTACATGCTGTATGACTATTGTTTGGAGCAATTGTGCACTTGCAACCCATCATGTTTGGAATGTATATCAGTTGGACATTAAAACTTCATTTTTGAATGGTGACTTGCATGAAGAACTGTATGTTTTTCAGCCCCGTGGTTTTGTGCAAAAAGGGCATGAAACCAAGTGTGCAGGTTAAAAAAGGCATTATATGGTTTAAAGCAAGCACCACGTGCTTGGTATGAGAAGATACATCCTATCTGATTGCACATAGTTTTGAGAACTGTCCAACTGAAAGCATCTTACATGTTAAGCGTGCTAATGTACTTCTGATCATTATGGTTTATGTTGATGACATGCTGCTCATTGGTCCTCATGAGAGGCATATTGCTGATTTTATGGCTGATTTACATGCCTCATTTGAGATGTCTGGTTTGGGGCACTTGCATCACTATTTGGGCATTCAATTTATGCATGTTGATGGTGGAATGGCTTTTTGTCAAACGAAATATATTGACACATTATTGTAGTGTTTTGGCCTTGAAGACTGTAAACCTATTGCTACTCCTATGGTAACAGGTTTACAACTGAGTCTTCATGATGCTGGAGATGCATTTGATGTTGTTCTCTATCAGTAGGCTGGTGGATGCTTGATGTACTTATGCATTACTTGGTTAAATATTCAATTTGTTGTCTCAGAGATGAGAAGGTTTATGCATTGCCTAGGAGTCAAGCATTGGCAAGCGGTTAAGCGCATCTTTTGCTACTTGAGTGGTACCCAACTACTTGGTTTGTTTTATCCCAAGGGGGGATCACTACCACCAAATTTGCATACTTTTTCTGACTCTCATTGGGCTGGTTGCTATGACACTCGTGTGTCCACTAGTGTTTTTGCTTCATGCTTAGTAGTTCATGCATATCTTAGCTTGAGCCTTCTAGTTGTGAGGCTGAGTATAGGGCAGCTTTCACAGCGATTGTTGAGTGTGTGTGGCTCAGATGCCTTATGGCTGATTTGGGTGTTGGTGAGTCTTCTACCACCACCATATTTAGTGACAGTCAGAGAGCATGGCAATTGCAAGGAACCCTGTGTTCCATGCTCGCACTAAGCACATTAAGGTGCATTATCATTATGTCAAGGAGAGGTTCTCTGCTGGGGAGATTAGCTTCGCATATGTGCCCATGCAGGAGAACATTGCAGACCTTTTCACAAAGTCTCTGCCTAGGGAGAAGTTTGAAGCTTTCCGCAAAGCTTTGGGCTTAATTCCTTTTGTGGATTGATTCCACATAGCTTGGCACTTCCTTATACATGAGTGCCAGCTCCTTGTTCACCGCATAACTCCCATGGGGGATTTGTTGATATATTTAGGTAGTGATGTGTGTGAACACACAAGGACCGCCAGGGAACTTTTTTCCCTCTTTAGGAGTTTTTTTTTCCCCGGCTTGTATATATGCCTATTGCCCTAATAGGCTACTTATCTTTGTATATTCTCTAGTAATACATTCAGTATTGTGTGTTGTGCTCCAAGCTTCTTCTTCTTCCTTGTGTTGTTCGTGTGCTTCCACAGACATCTAACTCCAACACTTGTAAGATAGCTTTGGATCATTGATTATCTCCATTTACCTGGACTTGGTCACACGTTATTCATGATAGATTAGATCATCTTGCAAGATTCATTCTTGAGTGGGAGGTGTATCGCCATTGTATTGGTGTGTTTGCCGTTATCTTTGGTTGGATCAGTGACAGGTCGTGATGGGTTACTCATTATTCTTTTGTTATTACTTATCTTGTTTGATTGCTTAGTTTAGAGGGGATACTTTACCAAAATATTTCTAGGATTCTTTTGTATCAACTTAGTCACTTTGGAGACTTGTTGAGCAGGGTTATGCTCATGGTTTATGTGCATGCTAGGTGCATGGTTATGTGATAGGTGGTTCACATGGTTTCTTCTCCACTGAGACATTTGTGATGTGAGTTATGTGTTGGAAAAAATCCATTACAAGCCTAAGTATGGCTTGAGTTTCTAAGAGAAAACAATGTATGATAATCTAAGAGTTCACGTGTGAACTCACCCTTGTAATTGTATGATCATTTACTTGATGTAAAAGTAAAAGGAATCAAAAGTGGTTGAGTCCAATTGAATAAAAATAGAGAGAGAAGCCACGAATTCTTCATTTGGAGGTTGGAGAATCAATCAATATCTAAAAATTAGGAAACTACTTCTAGGTGAGCAAGATTCAAATTCAAATTTTGGCTCCAAAACTCTCTATATATACATGGTAGTTTAGTCGCACTTTTAGAGGCGTCCATAAGCTCAGCTATATGCTATATCAAGTGTGGATACAAGGCACATGTATTTAAAAGTTGATTGTATTCTACAGTCAATATACATTCATATTTATGATCATACAAGTTCATATCTTCATGATTTTGTGAGTCTACTATTCACTATTATGCTTCTCAATTTTTTCAGTCAGATTGCAGAGATCATTTCTCTCAGTGTGGTGTATCCTTTTCAGTGATTTAACTTGCTAAAGTTTTCTTTTAGAGTATATGCCCACAAAATTTTATTGCTATTAAAGTTCTCAATCTTGAGTTATGTCCAGTTGAAGTCAACCCTATCTGTTCATATTTACTTCTCTAGAAATTTTTGGTTTTTTCTACTCACGTTGTTAGAGCTGGTTCTTCATGTGTACTTAATCAAATTGCATGATTCAAAGCTTGTGGGATTTAAGACGCTGTCTAGTATCAACATACAAAATTTCATAATCATTGAATATTGGAATCGTGAGTTATGATCTTTTTTGTGCTCACTGGTCTAAGTACTGTTGCAGCCCCTGAAAATCGGGATGATGTCATAACTTGTTAAAATTCATTCTCATTGTGTGATTCACTATTTCTGATGAGATTAATCTTGAAAGGTAGCTCTCTACATTACTTAGAGTTCCCCAAAAGTAATTAAGCTAATTGTTGCTATGTTCAGAGCATTATTCAAAACACTCGGCAGGCGTATGAATCAAAAGAGCAAGTTTTTCACCTCTAAATTAATTCCAGCTCATCTGTTTTGATCTATCTTTTTGAGATTGATCTTCCAAGGTACATAGGGTGTCTAACACATCCATTGGCAAGCTAAAAGGGCCCACCACATACTCTTGTAGTTCATTTGACTGGTGTAGATCAAGGATTTTGCAGCAACACTTCATCTTCAAACACATATCTATCCATCTCTTCAATGGTATCAAAGCAAAGATGGTAGATGGATTTCCTTCATCAATTGACAAATTGGATAGAGGTAATTACTCAGCTTGGTCATTAAGGATGTAAGCTTATCTCCAAGGTAGAAGTTTATATGGTTATGTGGCTGGAGATGAAGTTATGCCAAGTTTCAGGAACAAAAGTCAACCAACACAAGACGAGTAAGAAAGATTGAGCACATGGTGCTCCAAGGATGCACTTGCAAGGTCTTATCTCCTTAACTCTATCTCAGATTTTTTGTTGCCTCATATTAGAAGTTGTAAGACATCTTAGGAAGTGTGGGATGCACTTGAAGCCTTCTTCTCTTCAAGTACCAAAGCTAGGAAGCATCAACTATGGCTGGATTTCACAACCCTCAAGAAGGCTCCCAAACAAAATGTGACTGATTTTGTCACAAAGCTCAAGAACATAGCAGATCAGTTGAAAAGCATTGGAGAGGTAATTGATGAATAGCAAATTGTAAGGCAAGTCATCAATGGATTGAAAGCAGATGACAAGTGGGAAGCATTCACCACCGCTATGGATTTGTGCATGGACATGCATGTACCTGATTTCAATACACTTATTGGACAACTACTCACTCAAGAGGCAAAACTTATCAAGAATGGAGAAAGCTCTAAAGGTAATCAATCTTCAGCTTTATATATAGATAAAAGCAATTCCAAAGAAAACAAAGGAAAGTCAAAGAAAGTGGATGATGAAGCAAGAACATATCAAGCTAACTATGCACGTAGAGGAAGACATGGCAGAGGTAGACGAAGAGGAGGTAGACAAGGCAGGGGGAGATCCCAAGACTCCAACCCATGTTCTATTTGTGGATTAACTAATCATACAACTGAAAATTGCTGTAGGAATTCTAGGAATCAAAGAGGCATAGGATACAATAGAGGAAGTTATGGCTACTCAAAAGGAAAATTCAACAACTACCATGGCAATTATAACAACTACAATCATTCAAACTATCAAGGAGGCTACAAAGGAAGAAGAGACTTCAATAACTACACAACTATTAATCATGAACATGGCTATGCCACAAGGTAAATGTGATGAGCATGTTTTCTACATAGATTTAGGTTTTTCAAATCATGTGGCAGGAAATGTAGTTCTCCTATCAAACTTGGAGGATCCAAGGAACAAGCATGAGGTACAAACAGGAGATGATACAAGACACCTTGTGGAGAAAATAGGAAATGTCAAAGGACCTGATGGAAACATCAACTTACTCATTAAGGTACTCTATGTCCCTACCATTACAAAGAATGATCGTCGATCCACCTCACATAGCAGCACTGGTAATTTCTGGAATCCATGGGTTTAGGTTTTATTGAATTTGTCACTACCAAGATACATTTTCCTTTGTGAACCACTTAGAGACAACCAATTTTCTAGCAATGGAGAACCACATTAGTGTAGAAGAATTAGCATGTTGATCGGCTAACATACTCCCCTTCACTTGTCTGTGAAGTCGTCCTCGACGAGCCACTGCGTGCTGCAATATAATCCAATCAGCCATGAACATGTCAGTGTATAACTTGTTTGCATACCTTTTCATCGAGCCATCACTTCCACCAAACCTGCACGCATTAAAGCTATTAGTGCTAAAAAATCAATCATGAATACATACAAATCATTTATTTACAAAATGATTCACGAGCACACACATATATGCAACTGCATTTCCATCATGCACATTACAAAATTTCTCATGCAATCCATTATCAAAATAGTCTCAACGGAAATAACACATTCATTCCTTTCCATGTCTTACACATACAACTAATCATTGCGAGAAAATAGAAAAGAAAGTACCGAAATAAACAAAGACAATTGAAATGAATCCAACAAGAGATGCAAAATACCCAAAATGCATACCCCTTTATTGCACCTACTATTCACTATGTACAAATATTCCATGACTAGACACTCCCTAAGAATCCCCATCGTCGTCCTACAAAAGTCATCGAGACTCGAGTACAAGTCAAGACCTACATAAAAACCCTGGAGTGTCCCACAACCTTGAAAACCTTTGGATCGAGCACACAAGTTACAAAGCAATACCGTTGCATTACCTCGCTAAGGTCTCATCCATAAGTATATATACCGTATCTGTGCCTTCGAGAATGTTGATTCAGAGTGAGCTAATCTGTCACAAGCCACCATATACCAATCCCACAAGCAAATAATGTTCCCTTCCAGGCAATCATCGCCCTCTCCTCTCTCTCTCTCCCCCTCAGGAGTGGGGAATAATTTCCTAGGTTGGCCTACGTTGACATTGGATGCGATTCGTGGCCGTGACCACCCAACCAGGTTGAGCCCACCCATCTACCAATGCAACGCAACACACAACACACAACCACATAATGATAACAAATCACATATAAAGCTAAAATAGTTAATTAATTTATCCGAGTCCTGAGAATTAGGGAGAAGGAAAAAGGGTTGTTCCCCACTTTTCCCACACATGCATGCAAACATACACACTCCAGCCTTTGACAGATCAACCATCTCTTTAACCCCACTCTCTTAGTTGTAGATACTACATATGCATCATAGATTTGACTTTTCACTAGGTAAATACAACCGGCTATGCCCTAGTCCCTTATATACCTATCCTTGGATGATCTAGAATGTGGGTCTCCTAGATGTCTCATATAGCCTCACCTCATACTCGCATCCCAACGACTTCACTAGGGCGAGTCAGGCTCAATTTTAGGAGCTCCATCATCGCTACCTATCATCAAAAGATCCACCCAAGACCCATAGATATCATTTACCTCGTTAGGCAATTCCATCGTGCTGTCGTAGTAGAAGTACCGATCCTTGGCATATCCAGCCCAACTAAGTAGATACACCTCGAATTGGGGAAATGGAAAGTTAATGTCCATACCTTGATTCCAAAAGCGTACAAGCCAGTGTGCCTCCTCCATGTCATAGTTTGTCCGCAAGCTCTCAACCGATATCTCCATGCTTTCTAATGCTTGATCTGAAAAATATACGACAAGATCGAACAGAGCGCTCTGGTATACTTGATCAACCATCGGTCGCCTAGTCCTCAGTGATCCTGCATAGTAACACACTTGGTTTACCAGTTTCTGCAATTCTTGCAAACAGAAGGTAAATTGAATGAAAAAGTAGAGAAAGCTCGTCTCATTTCGTTCTCGTATCCAACCACAGATCTCTCGTAAGAGCACCCAAATCACGCAAAAAAGGATCATCATCCAACGGCTCACTCGAAGTCTTGTCCATGCACTTTCACCTATCGATCCTTGTACGTTCTGCTCGCTATCCTAACATCTAATCCAATCAAACATCCTTTGAATAACTCTGGCATGCTTAGCATGAGCCAATCCTAACTTTTTAGGCCGTCATCATTCCGACACGTATTCTTTGCATGAAGCACTTTACTCACTGTACTCTCTTTTGGCGCATTTCCTAATGCAGGTTCTCTCTCCAATCCTTCACGTCTAAACATCCTCTCTTCACCACCATCTTGGTTCTCCCTATCTCTTCCTTTTAAGAGGTTCTCCTTTCGATCCACTCATTCCTTACTAGAACTCTCGCGATCCACACACCACTTCTCTCTCCCAGATCTACCTTTGCCCTCGTGCTCTCCTTTGCATGTACCCTTGCTCATGGCATCATGTACTCTCCTGGTACTAGACGACAGCTTACTGTCTTGGTTCCTTGTCAACTTATGATGATATCCTCGATTACGAGTTCCAAAAGAGCATTTCCCATTCTTCGAAGAGTTTTTCCTCCTTGCATGAGGATCCACCACCTGGCTCATTTTCTTCTTTTTCTCCACCAGGTCGATGTGCATTGTATAGCACTCAGCCTCGCCTATACTTGCCAACCATCCTAGTAGTTCCTGATTGGAATCGTCTTTGTAAATGAGTGGGTCTTTATACTCGCCCATTTTCGCATTTTGGAGATTCGACAATTGCAAATTGAATCCATCCTGCAAAAGATCCTTGGGAGTCTTCATGCGCAAGGCAAATCTTACCCCCGCCATTTCTTGTCTAACCTTTTCCTTTGCTTTCTGCTCCCTTTCCTCAGCTGTTGTCGATTTCTTGCTGGTCAAGTTTGGAGACACTTGAAGTTGTATTCGATCAACCTTCGGTCCAATTGTGATGAATCCCGTGTGCCAATCGTGCACACATTCGGCTTGCACCAGCCATGGCCGTCCAAGTAAGATCGAGAAAGTGGCCTCTGAGGTCCTTGGTCTTACTATCAGATAATCAACTTTAAATTCTAGACCCCCCACAACTGTGCTTACATTCTTCAAAAGACCCCCTCGCTTCACTTGTGTTTGATCCGCCATCCTCAAGGGCATTGGAGTTTCTTCCATGCGGTTGAGGCCTAAAGCTTTCATCATGTACTCAGTCATTAGATTGATCGCGGCTCCACTATCTAACTGAGCACCTAGGACTGCATACCCTTTAATCTCGACTATCACAACTGGAGCATTCGAATCAATTTGCATCATAATACTTTGAATGATTCCTTGGACATCTTTATCTTGTCTCTTTTTATCTCGAGCTTTCCTCGGCTTCTTGATATATTCATTGTAGAATTTTTTCTTGTATACAGGTGAACATTTCAACAATGTGCCAATGTCCAACAGACTTCCATATCAGCCAACAGTTTTACGATGTCAACTTCTTCCAAACTTTGTCTTTCCTTCCTACATTTTGGAACCCTTAATCTTTCAGGGAAGGGCGCTATGCCTAGCACAAACTCCTTGGTCACTGGTGGAAGGAACTCGATTTCTTCCCCATCCTCAAACTCTTGCTGTTCAGCAAATCCTCCAACTTGGTTTTCTACCTCTCCATGTTCAGGTATCTTCTCCTGGCTAGCTTTTTTGCTTTCACCTTCTGGATGTTTCTTCAAATACTCTTGAGTTCTTGTGACTACTGCCACAGTTGGCTCTTTATGCAGTTTCTTGGCCTGGTAAGCATCCACAAAGTGCATTGACGAGCTAGAGCCTTCTTGAGGTTTCGGTGTCTTAAACACCACTCTGATCATAGGAACATGCTCTTGAGCTCTCGGTGTGGAATGTGTCTGAGTCTCAACATAATTTGAGGACCCTACTGGCCCCTTATCCTTGCCACTGGAAGCTCTTCGTTTTGGATAGTCTTCATCAAAGTGGCCCTCTCCACTATAGTACCGACATAGCGGGGTATAATCAACTGGTTTCTTTTCATTTGGACATCTAGATTGAGTATGGCCAAAGCCGTGGCATCTCCAACACTGGATTGGACCATCTCTTCTTTGATCACGTGCGACTCCTCTCGGATAGTCTCCTCCCTGACCCTGAGCACCATATCCATAAGTTTGTCTGTTTTCCCAACGAGATGTAGGTGGGACACTTTGAGCAGGCAATCTCGTATAGGACCGTTCTCTTGTATCTCTCGATTTCATGGTCCGCTCTTCATAGGCCCTCATGTTGTAACATCGGTCTTCCGTGTGATTGGTTCTTCCACAAAAAGTGCAACGCATTCTAGGTGGTGATCTATATGTGAATACTCTGGAGACTGTATGGCATTCTGAAGCCAGATGGCTGTAACCATGGCACTTTCCGCACCATGTATTTGATCGAAACACTTGATTGGGGTTTGTAGTTACCTCTTGTTTCACTGTGTATGTTTCCTGGGTCATTGTGGTAGCTTTTATTGATTGTGTGAACAACTCTAATATTCGTTCTTCAGTCAGCGCAGGCTTCACCTCGCCTGGCGTGCTAGTGGTAGCTACAAAAGCTGGGGTCGTCAATGTGGGACTTCCTTGGCCAGGATCTTGCGTCGGTATGTTTCATGGGCCTCCTGTTGGCTCGTATAAGAGCTCAATCTTCCTTTGTTGACATAATTGTACTTCCTCCCAAAGCCTTGCTTGTTCCTTAGCATCTATTAAAGCTGTCGGTCTTGTCAGGCTGATATGTTGTTGCACCGTAGGATCTCTCAATCCGGCACTGAATCTTCTCTTCAATGTCTCATCGTTTGGGGCATTCGCGCCCATCTTTCTTACCAAGGTTTCCATTCTCTGAATGTAGTTATCAATGCTCTCATAGACCCCCTGTCGCAAATAATCCATCTGTTGGGCCAATCTATCTTGGAAGCCTTGTCGTCGAAACTTTGCCAAGAAGGCTTCCTTGAACATCTGATAAGTTCCACGCCCTTGGGGTATCGAATTCCCATACGAGTTGGTTGCCTCATCACGGAGAGTAGCCAAAAAAATCCTCAATCTTTGACCCTGGTCAACTACCTCGTTGGCCTCACAAGTAACCTCAAATAGCTGGATAAAACTATCTGGATCCTCGTACCAAGCACCTGAGAACTTGGTAAAGTCCCCCAAATGAACAGGAATCCGTTGAGCCATTTCAAACAGAGGAGTGATGTCAATATCACTTCGATCCCAGAAATTTAGTGCACGTGGCCTCAGGATCCCTCCTTCAAACTTTTGCACTTGATTTGCAACTCACCTATGGGAGTACATGTTTTTGGCAAATTTCTTCGAGCTAGTGGAGGTCGACTCACCTTGCGACTCCCACGTCTTCCTTTCTCTTTCAACGGCTCTTCTCTGAGCGCGCTCTTCTCTTTGCATTTGCGTTCCTCCTGAGGATGAGCTCCCCTCGCTCATGTACTAGATCCGGGGTCCGCAAGCTCGGCCAACATGTGGTGCTAGGCGAACCTATAGCACTCTCTTATAGAGACATGCCAAGCTTTTCTCGGCAAACACACCAAAATGTTTCAACCTTTGTCAAAGGGAAACGATGCCCCCTGAAGCTATTGGTGTGCCAAATTACTTGAAGTCAACCTATCAATCCTCTTCTAAGTCCTCAATAAGGCATAAAGAACACTCTCTTCCTGCTCGCACTTCCTGTCTCTTGCTCTCCCTCAATTGCTGGCCCCTTTCTCTCGCCCGCTCTCTCACACGCATATACTCCCGCACACTCTCACTCACATATGCCTAGATTTACCGTGCACACATACTTATGTTTTCTCTCTCTTCCGCTCATTGTCGTGCACCCACATGTACACACACCTTTTGCCCTCTTACTCACTTACATACCCCCACTTGCTCTCTTTCTCATATACCCTTCCCGCACATACACTCATGCATACATCCACTCATCCCCCTTTCACTCCTTCTTCCCTGTTCTTCACCTTTTACATAGCCACTCGCACACGTATGTTCATGCATACACACCCGTATGGGCCATTACACACGCTTACCTTTCCACAACCCCTCTTTTGCTTATCTTTCTCTCTCACCCATTTTCTCTCTTTCTTTTTCACAACCGCACACTTCCACATACACACTCATGCACACACTTGCCTACCAGCTCACATACACTCATACCTTTTCAAAAGATTTCACACTTGCTCGGACATTTAGATCTTACACGCCCACATTCTCACACTAGCACTATTACTGACACTCACTCAACCACCTTCCTCATGCAAATAACAAAAACTGAATATTTTGCTTTCGGGATATTCAACCAAAAGGACGACAATGGGTTTTGTCACATGCATATTAAGTTAGTTCTTGGGTCAAAACTCAAAGGAGAGGGTCTCCCTTCAAGTTATACTCTCTTTAGTCTCCTTTCAAATAATGTGCAAGCAATGTAGTGTGAACAGTCAAGAACATCCAACCAATAACGTATTCTCGTCTAAACCTAGATATCATGTACCAGCCATAAACTTAGCGGCATATTTTCGTTTTTGAGCTTCTCATCTACCTAGTCCCACAATCAGATCCTATCCCCCCACTCTTGAGTGAAATTGCATCAGGAAACACCTAATTGGTTATGAAATTCCCACCCCGTGCCAAAGTTACATTCGGTACTCCTTAGTGTAGAAAACGGAAGGTCCTGTTATGCCAACACTAAAATGAACTGTATTGTGTGTCTTGAATCATGGAACCTGGGATAATGCAAAATGAATCATCCTCACACAGCAATGCAGATAGCAGGATGGAAGAAATATGATTCGTTTTCAAAGTGCCGACATTCATCAATGTTGAAGATCCTACTTGTTTCATTATTTCACGGGCTAAAAACTTCAATATGTCTTTCCTAGGAGTGGCATGCACTAGTTTTGGACACAATATGCATGGCTTATCCAGTAGCGATTGTGAAATCAGTTACAACCACAATTTACCCTTCACCTTACTGCTTTATGACCATGCCATGGCATGAAGAATAGGAATAAGATCATATATAAAGAGCTACAAAATTCTTGGCCAGCCACTTGGCTCATGTAGACTAGGTCTCCATCAATACACCCGATCCAAATTCAAATGCATGATGCCTTTAAGATAGAATACTTAAGACCAAACATGTCACAGACGAAGACTAAGAAGAATTCATTAAGTACATGAGGCCAATATTAACGTCCCAATTCAGCCTTAGTTTTTTGGAGTAAAACGCCACATCCCTCCATACTGCTGGACAAATAACAAATATCTTTATATGACATACCATTGGTGTAATTTAATTTCTTGATGTGCGTACCTAAATAAGACTTCCATATTTACCACTCGAGCTTGTGGAGGTAGAACAAAAACAGTGTTACTCTCATCCAACCTTTGTATCATGCTGTAACAACGCCTGGGCAGAGATGTCTACAGGTAGACCAGAGCTTCTGGAGTTAATGCATATGCCCTTTGGCTACTTGGAATGGAAGCATACAGCAGTTGAGATCCTCTTGTTGTTTCCTCAAGGTCAGCGTTATTGCGAGTTAGTGACAGCCCTCCTCTCGACAGGTCGAGTCTTTGATCCAGCTTCTTATTTTGATGCCCACTGTGCACATATTTTCTGATCAAAGGACTAAATACGGGTGGGCAGGTGGATGCAGCACAAGAACACTCCCCGGATTTCTCCTCTTCCTTCAGTGTCACCACCCAATGTGTGAATCCCCTTTCCTGCAAGAAAAACTTCTACTTCCCGTTGCTCTGTGAGGTCCCTCCAAAGAGTAATAGCGCACCCTCCAAACCCCTCTTAAAATTCCAAAAAAAAACTCTCCTTCTCTGCATGCCTTCCCTCCCCTTGCCTGTAATATTTCCAGTCACACAGTGTGCATATATAGATGCATACTTGCAAATTTAGTTACACAAAAGCAAAATGATAAAAGAAGCTCTTCATCCTTTCGATTCGACTTATCATCCTCTACGAACAAAGTTTATTGGGACAGCCTTGTAATGTGCACAGAGTTAATAAATCCATCACACATCATAACGAGAACAAGAGCTCTCTAAGGATTCTACAAACTAGCATGATCTTGTTACTTCTCAGAGTGCTCTCCTCAAAATAAGAGGTAGAGACCTCTTTATATACAAAATGGGCAAAAAAGCATGCTATTTGGGATTTCTAAACTGAAACTAGAATGAATCCCACTTATTCTCTAGTGTGGCATTCACACACACCTATATAAGAGTGCGTATTCAACTAAATGAGAGGTTGAAAAAGGTACAAATGATTATGAAAAAGACGGGATCCTAGGATTATATGTTGTCCCATCAACGCACACCATTGTGATTGGCTCATGCCATCATGACGGCTAAGTCGGACCATCAAAATGGTCTCACACCATCACGATGGTCTCACACCGTCGTGATGGTTCACTTGAACCATTGCGACGGTCATTGACCATCATGATGATCTTGCTGGGCCCATGCCATCATGATGACCCATTTGCCACATGTCCTCCCACACCATTGTGATGATACAGGTATGCCACTGCAACACTTCAACTTTTAGACCATCGCGATTGGCTCAAACCATTGCAATGCCTTGTGACCATCGTGACGGGCTCCTTCCAGAGCGACTGCTCGTTAGTCAGACCATCGTGAGGCTTCGCACCCTCGGCCCATGGCGATGGTCCCAGACCATCACGATGGTTCAATTGGAGCATCGCAATGGTCTCAGACCATTGTGACTATCTCATATCATCGCGATTGTCCACTTAGAATGCCAAATTTAGGGTTTGATTTTTTGGCTATTTTGAGGCTAATTTGAGTGAATTTTGAGTCATTAATGCATATTAGAGATCCCTTAGCTCATATCTGAAGAAAAACCTATCTATCAATTTTAACCCCCGAGAGCCTGAACATCCATCACTTTTTCATTCAAAGTCCGTTTTTTGAGCTCTATGGCTCGTTAGAAAGCTCCTTTCAAGTTCTATGCGAGCTCAAATTTTTTTTTTCAAGAATAACCTATTGATATTTAGGTAGGAAAAATTGAGATTGACCCATCTGTGGGATAAGGAAAGCAAGGGGGCATTTGAGAAATTTTGCCAAAGAAAAAGGAACCCTTAAAGGTGTATATATCAAAGTGGTTGATCATTGATTTAAGAATTGTTTTAAACATTGGATTTGGACAGGCCTAACAAGTGTGATCCAAGGGAAATCAGAGCAAGGCAAGGGAAAACTAAGCAAGGCTTGGGATGCGTGACTTTTTGGGCATTAGGGCTATCAAAGAAGCTGACTTGAGTTTGGAAGATTACTCAACCCCCTCATTGAATTTTTAGCTTAGGCTAAACGTCTAGCATTGTGGATTAAATTAGGACTATGATAGGAATGCAACAAGTCCAAGAGACTTAATTTCTTCAAGTCCAAGAACAAGATAAAAGTGTGTGATACGAAAAAACCTAAAGGAAAGAACTCAAGTCTGACGGAACGAGAACACAAGTACAAAACAAAAAGTTCACTCCTAACATGTACATTGAAACAAGACAAGAATCTAACGGAATTAATGATGAGACAAGTGACTAAGAACAAAGGAACATCGACAAGAGTGTGCGTTGAGTGATTAAGGGAGTAAATTCATGAACCTTAGATTGGGCAATCACATAGGTAAGTCAAATCAACAAAGCCTTAGATCATCAGACGCCAGTGTAGGAACTATTACACGTTCATGGGAACAACAATTGAATAGCTACGCTTACGAGTTGGGCTCAGATCTAGTGAGTCAGAAATGGCTTTTATCATGGAAAGACTAGAAGGAGGGTTAAGTGTAGCATACTTAGAGAGACCCGAAGGACCCTACAAAACCCAATTAGAATATGTGTGAACCATCAACCTAGGTGCTCACATCTATGAGGATGGTTTGAGAAGATCAGTGGTTTAGTTGCATAACCCTGACGAACCCATTGGACTAGAATGTCCAGTGGTGAAATTTGAGAAAGATGCTTACATAGACAAAGAGAGAACAATGTACATTATAAGTACTCAACCTAATCATACCAATGAGTTTGGTGTAGTTAATCCCAATACAGAAGCAAGAACCCAAGGAAAAGAGCCACTAGGAGATGAACCTAGGACACCTCGAGGGAAATCTGTACTGAAAAGAGTACTAAACCTAGAATGGATTGTTAGATATGCTCAATACTCAATAATCCACCCTCATGTGACCACAAATGATCCATGGTGCTCTAAGTTGTAAGGCCCCCATTATGAGGCCAAGCCATTATGAGAGCCCGGACATTTGTGGAACCCTAACTTCCAAGTTAGATGAGGTCTATGTGTGACCATTGATTGTTGTAGATGATCTTTGTGAGCCTAGCCGTTAGGTTAGGTAAGGCATAAACTTCCAGGCCATTAGGTTGCCATTTAAGGTGAAAATAAAGGCCCTGTGGTGTCGCACGGTTTCACCATAGAACCTTAATGGGGGGAGTGCAAAGGGGGGCTTGCCCCCTTCCGCGGGGTCCGGGGGGGCTATCCCCCCGGCCCGTAGGGCCAAGATGGTAGGACTTCTGGTCGTGGAGATATTGTCGGATAATATATTTTACCGACTATTTTGTATCTCCCGACTATGTTTATCTATATCGAACCGCCTTGTAAAAGCTATATGAGCACGGCCCAGGTTGAGCTTTACAGAGCATTGCGCACTAGTAAGCCCTCCATCTAGAGTCTCTCTAGATCGCCCTCTAAGCTCCACAGTGGGAGCGCACAAGTGGACAGCACCATCATTGTAATTGCATTATGCTCGGCAATATGAGAATTTGAGTTCTCTATCTCTCAGTCTGCATCTATCTTTGTCTGTGTTTTTTCTCTCAACTCTGTCTATAGGTGTATTCTGCTGTGCTATTATTTTTTCTTACATGGATCCCTCACGATAAAAGAAGCATCAAATTGTTTCTAAATAAGGACACTAATGAAGCATTTTGGAGATATAGAATGGAACAACCTAGTGAGATAGGCGCCATTACAATTTATGAATTCAAGGACCCAGATACACCTGGAAAGGTTGTATACTTGGACAATACCTTAGAACCAGTATTTGTAGTGCCGGATCATGTAATACATGCCTATACATGGAGAGGCGAGTTAGTATTCACCCCATCAAGAACAAATGTAAATACTAGCCATCATGGGTCTGGGACATTCTCAAGGTACTCAAAGAGAGAAGAACAAAGAAAGACCAGAAGTAAGTTTCATGCATCCTAGAGGGAGGGATAGACCAACCATGGACACTGATAGATTGGAAGGACAAAGGGAACCTAGAATCCCAGGTGGTAGAGATGACTTTCCTCTACCTAGACCGCCTGAACATCCAAGGATACTAAGGCCCATTCAATTAGTAAAGTCAATGAAAAATTACTTTGATGGGACAGGAGATCCCTATGACCATGTTTCCGAATTTAAGCAGGTATTGCACGTAGAGCAAGTAGAAGACATATTCATGCAATACAATGCATTTGGACTCACATTAAAGAACACAGCTTTAACTTGGTTCGAACCATTGCAATAAACACAATTTAGGGATATTCATAACTTATTAGAGTCATTCATCATAGAATTCTCTAAAAGTGGAATCAGACATGATACTTCTTCCTTGATTTACAATTTCAAACAGATCCCTCAAGAAACAGTCAGACTTGCAGGACGTAGGTTTAAATAGTATGTGGAGAGATGCCCAATGCAAGAACTACCCTCATAGGCCAAGCAAGTGTCATTGTTTTTAGATGGCCTCTTGAGCTCTAAACTAAGCTCTTATGTCTATCTAAAGGAACCCAAAACACTAGAGCAATGTGTAAGGATTTGTATAGACATTGAGGACAATCTAGGAGATGAATTGGAACTTTCAAAGGTCTATAAAGACTCAGATAGCTCATCTCAATCATCCTCAAAACTTTCTAGCTCAATTGAAGACCTAGCAGAAAAAGTGGCCCAAAAACTAGGAGTATCTAGCAAACAAATGCATAGGTTAACAACAAAAAAACGTTCTTACACCTGTGGTAGTGATCATATGGCAAATGTGTGTCCTAATGTAACACAACCTCAAGCCAACCCTAGTGGCCAATACTGCACAATTGACAGACGTTACAAAAATCACACAACACAAGATTGCCCATACAACAAACAAGTAGTATGGCAGAACTATCCGAAAGCATACCCCCAACCAGGTCAGTATCAAGGTCAATATAATGCTCAACCTCATTACTATAGCCCTCCCCAAAACTATCCTTATCAAGCTCAACAGAGACCTCAACCCCTTTTTAGCCCAACAGCCACCACCATCGGCTAATGACATCTCAGTCAAGTACGCTAATGCAGAAGAGAACCTCAATAGGGCTTTAGTGCCTTGTTCACCCTTGATAAAAAAAAGTGATCCCAATTCTAACTGTTTTGGTTCAACCCATGTAGATAGCCCACCCACATATTACACTGAGTCTCCAGAACATATGGAAACATATAAATACGATAGCCCTCCCCTTGAACCCAGTTGGGAGCCTGGGAACCCTAACCCACGGCCCCAATTGAGATAGTCAAGACCACAACACCCTAAAGGACCATGTTTTAGGTGCCACAAAGATCATTTCATAAAGGATTGCCCGCATCCTCCGATAGCAAAACAATCACAATACTATAACATACAAGGCTTTTGTGCTGAATGTGGTAAAGAGCATGTCATTAGAGATTGTCCTAAGAACCCTGCTATTGCCTAAAAAATGACACCATTAATGTGATAGGTATTGTGCATAGCTCAGATAGATCCAACCCGACATACGTGCCTATCCAAGCTATAACAAGAGCCCAAGCGCTGTCATAGAATCAAAAGCTTAATCCTAAAAAAGTAGCAGGAACTAGTGAAGTTGGAGAATCTAGTGGTAGAAAGATGAAATCTTGGAAGGATTCACGAGAAAGAATTAAAAGGAAGCGGAGTAAAAAGATAAATGAGTTGGAAGGAAGTCTAAAGGAATCTAGAGGCAAAATCCTAGAATTGACTTTGCACAATCTGATCGAGAAAACCTAACTCAGAGATCAGGATCAGTTCGAGTGGAACCAATACCTAAAAATCTAGACATGATGTTTTGAGCATACCAAGCAAGATTAAAAGAAGGACCCCAAGTAGCTGAATTGAGTAAGAACTATCCAAGAGTAGACTTAAAAATTGAGAGAACTAAACTTTGCATGAGGATGGTAGAATTAGCACAAGCTATGTTTGAAGCCTCTCCTTATATTAATTGGAACAACATGGCAGACCCGGAACTACCCTTTCAAGGACTAAAGGAGAGGTTGGAACACTTGGTCACTAGCAACAAGAAGAGGAATCTATAGAAGAACCCTATTGTTCTTGAGACATAAGAAAGGAGTGCATCATCAATGTTTCATGTGCCAAATACCAAAATTGGAGACAACCTATCTTCCATACACAAGTATTCACAAGGTTTTTTGAGAGGAATCCAAGAAGAGAAGTGGAGACAAGAGCCAGAAACCCATCCTCCTATTCAAGAGATAGATGACTTCCAAGAACAATTTCCCCAAGACATACCCTCTATCTATCATGATGTAGAGGAAGAGCAAGTGAGTGAACAAACAAATTCTGAATCTAATTCTTTGCAAGAATTACCTCAATTCACAGGACCTTGGGAAGCCAAGTCTATCAGCATGAGAGCACCCACTATAATACTAAGGAATGAAGAATCAGTAATCCCTAGAAACACAAAAATGATAAAGAACACCAAAGTACAATGTCATCTCACTCTAGAAGAATTGTTGAAGGTTAAGCCAGAGTTGTGGAAGCACGTAGCAAACCAATTCCTTGAGGCTACCACTGCTCCCTCCCAAATAGGATCACACAAGTAGGTACTAGAGATACCAGTGGAAAGAATTGGAGATGTGATCGAGGGAGGGGAAGGCAATACTTATCTTCCGATAACCCACAAGGGCTACACCACCAAAGCCATCCTAGATTTAGGAGTCGGAGCAGCCATCACTACCACTCCTTTATGGAAATGTTGGGGTAAGCTGACACTAAGACCCACGAGGATGCAGCTACAAATGGCTGATGGACATATAGAAAAGCCATTAGGCTTACTAGAAGGCATATCTCTCACCACTTGTGGTGTAGAGTTTGAACATACTTTTGCCATTTGTGAGTTTGGGAAGAATCACGCTTACCAGATGATACTAGGAAGACCATTCATGTGTCAGTTGCAAATTGTACAAGATTGGGGAACTAATTCTTTGTACATGAAACATTTAGGAGTAACCACCAAAGTCAATCTTAAGGACTATTCCCATCGTGATGTATGCCCAATACAATGGAATACCATCCATAAGACACAGGAAGAAACAGAGTCGATGCATTCATTAGAATCAGACCCCTCATGGTTGCACGAAGATACTCATCTATGGATGTGTAAGGTATGAAAACTAGATGAAGAATGGTTAGAAGCTAGGATTTAAGGTCCCAAATGACATCCACAAACCCTTCAAGACCTTGCTTATGCATCTATTGTATTTCTAGATGGAGAATTCAAACCTCACATTTGGGTAGAGATCTTAGCTACAATGGATATAGCGATAAATGAAGAACAATGAACTCCTCATTGCAATGAGGATGGTTAAAAAATTTCCATCTTTATGATTGAACCTGTTGAGGAAGACTTTATCCTAGAAGAGTGCACAAAAGTGACCCAAGAACCAAACAGATCGAGTGATGAGGATTCAGAATTCATCATCATGGAACCCTTCTATTCGACAAAAGAGGAATATCTTTATTTTGTAGAAGCCAAAACCCCTGACATGGACAAGGAAAGTCAACCTGAACAACTCGAATCACTCATAAAAGATATACAAAGTAAGCAAAAGAAGAGAAAAGAAAGCACCTAAGACAGAAGAAGAAGAAGAACCACTCATGGAAGTACCTGAGAACTTGAAGAATTATGAAATACAAGATAGAAGAATTATGGTACGAATGCCTAAAAGAGAAGCAAGCATAGGAGAAGCTTACGATAATCGAGAGAAAACCAAAAAATCATAGTTACCATAGAAGAAGAAGAAGAAAAATGTACATACATAAGGCATGATTTGACCAATGAAGAAGAAGAAGAGTTAATTGCCCTATTGTGAGAATATAGAGATGTGTTTGCTTGGAGTTAGAAATATTTGAAAGGATAGACCCAGATATATGCTCCCATAGAATTCCCATGACTCTAGAGGCTAAACCTACCAAACAAAAGCCATACATGTATAATGATAATTATGCTGAAAAGATTAAAGAAGAGATAGATCGTTTGATAGAAGCAGGATTCATTTACGAAATTGAGCATACTGAATGGGTTTCCCCCATTGTGGTTGTGCCCAAGAAGAATGGGAAATTGTATGTGTGTATTAATCTAAAAAACGTTAATGCCGCCACTGTTAGAGATATTTATCCTCTTCCGATCACGAAACACTTATTAGAATGAGTCACGAGCAAGGAAGTTTACAGCTTCCTTGATCGGTTCTCAGGCTATAATCAAGTATTCATTGCTCCTGAAGATCGACACAAGACAATTTTTGCCACTGAATGGGGCATATTTGCATTTTGTGTGATGCCATTTGGGCTGAGGAATGCACCCGCAACCTTTCAACGACTCATGTGTCATGTTTTTAAGGAACCCTTATGCAAGAATTTGGAAGTTTATGTGGATGACATATGTATTCATTCGAATATGAGGCAGACACATCCCATCCCCTCTCGACGATGAAGCTTATCCCCCACCGTCTCACTGGTTGACCCTTTTTCCTCATTCTTTTTTTGGTTTGCATGAGCCCAGAAAAGTGCGTTTTCATGGTCAAACAAGGCAAAAATCTAGGACACATTGTGTCAAAGAAGAGAATTTTGACAGATGAAGAAAAGGTGAAAGTAATTGCAGACCTACCTAGGCCAAAAAATGTAAAAGAAGTACAGGCTTTCATGGGCTATTGTGGATATTATCGATGATTTATATGCATGTATGCAATCATAGAAAAGCCTATGTACTCTCTTTTGAACAAGTTTGAATGGACAGATGAATGTGAGAACTCATTCAATGAACTCAAACGATGCTTGTGTTCAGCACCTATATTAACAACACCGGATTGGAGTAAGCCATTCCGTGTACATGTGGATGCATCCAACTACACCATAGCATGTGTGTTGGCACAACCTGCGAACATAGCAGAAAGAAATTACACCATAGCTTACGCGAGTAGATAGTTGAATGCAGCAGAAAGAAATTACGCCACTACAGAACGCGAGGGATTATGAATGATTTATGCAATAAAGAAATTCAGGAACTACTTGTTGGCAAATAAGTTCAAGTTCTTCATGGATCATCAAGCATTATTGTACTTAGTCAGTAAGCCTTGTAACACCGACCAACTAATATGATGGTTCCTATTACTGATGGAGTATGACTTTGAAGTAGTAGTCAGGAAGGGAAGACCCACCTTAGAGTTGACCATTTGTCAAGTTCGAGAGAAGCTCCTCAAGGAATAGTGGATGAACTACCAGATGCATATGTGTTTAACCTCAAAATAGTACCAGAATGGGCTAAGCCTATCATCCCTATTCTTACATTTGGACCCAAGAATCCTAGGATTAGGATTAGAGAAGGAGAGATTACCAAGTCACAAAGATACCAGATAATAGTAGGAAGTATATATATAAACAGGATCATCAAAAAATTCTTGCTTGTTGTGTAGGCGAATCAAAATATAAGAACTGGTTGCAATTAGCACATGTAGGTGCATTAAAGCAACATCATCCAAAACATCGTACATTGCACATTTTGCATAGACTAGGAGTCTATTGGCCTTCTATGGAAGCAGATGTCTATAAGTTGTGTAAAGAATGTCCTGTCTGTTGCGAAAGACCACTGATAGAACATGCCACTTTGTATCATATGTCTCTCACACTAGAATAGAGTGAACCATTGGTGACTGTTTGTTGTTACCCTTTGGAATTGTCCTCTCCAATCATTTTAGCATAAAGGATCAACTACACATCTTTAAATTGTCAATCCGGAAAGTATACAAAGACCACAACCCCTTCTAGTTAATGGAATCCAAGAACAAGAGTTAAATGACTGTTTTTCTGAGAAATTATGAAGATGAAGAGAAATATCTAGGGTTTTGATTATCTTGAGCTAAACAACAGTATTTTCAATGATCTTGGTGCCTAAAGTTTGCTATTTCCTCAGCAGAACACAATTATGAAGTCAAATCTCAAAAATGATACCTGTATCACACAAATGAGACAATCGTGATTCTCTGAAAACTGATGATTTCCATTTCCAGCTTTGTTCTTCTGCACTTTCTTACTCAATACATTAAGAATCACCTCTCTTCATACACATTACTCAGAAATACACAACTGAAGCTCACAAATTCCATGGATTTCACAATGAATAGACTCAACAAATCAAAAGAAAGTACATGAAAGGAAGAAACACGATTTTCTGCAGGAGAGCTCTTCTTGTTACTTGGATAGCAAAAATAATACAACCAACCCTCTCAAAATAGAGGAAATTATCTTTTATACATTTTCAAGTGTCCTCTTTCACACTTGAATTTTGGTCCTTTTCCCTTCTATTCTAAAAATATGCTATCAAAGAGCTTCCAAAAATTCTAGGAAAAATACATATGATTCTATTTTACATGAGGAAGACTCTTCCTCATTTTTACATCATTTGCATAAATATTTCTACAAGTTTTTGACATTTTACAATTATTTCCCTTCAAGAAATTCTTCTTCTAACATTCTTCCCCTCCTAGACTTTTTGGCTCCTAACAAAAAATATTCCTGCAGAATAGTAGTGAGAGCTTCCTTCACTTCTTTTTTCTTTGATAAACATGTGATAATAGGTCATGAATTTTTCTTTCTGTGATGTTCAAATTATTCACCATTTCAAATAGAGCTTTTCTCCATTGTACAGCTGCCTCTGGTTTGTCTATTACATCTTTCTTCAGATATTTTGTGTATGCTACATCATAAGCAGCGAGTCTCGACTTTGTAACTACTGATAGATTTCCAAAAATTTCTGATTCTCTTTTAAAAAATCCATAGTCAAAAGCATCCTCAAAAATCTGAAGGTAATGACTACCCAAAAATATTGTTCTGCTATAATAGGCCATTAAGCAGATCAAATAGTAAAGCATCAGTTGGTGAATTAAAACCAATGTAGTTGAGGGTTCTGACATCTATATCTGTAAACGTTTCTATACATGCCAGTATGAGTTGCATTACTCTAATTAGTAATATACAAGCTGGAACATTGACATCTTTATATGTAGATATGACAGACTCTGTGACATATCTTCTGGTATTTTGCTTTTTTCATAGACTTGGACTGTCACAATTGGTGTGCTAGGTACTGATAAATTCAAACTTTTTAACAAAAAATTTTCAATGTCACTCTCTGAATCTGAAGAGAACTGTGAAGAACTAGCTATCCCTGATTTGTCCATTCTTGGTTCTTCCATAACAATGGATTCCTCCTGCTTCTTTTCTTCTGCTGACAATTTTCCTGTCTCCATCCTTTGTACAGGTTCTACTGCTTTTCCTTTATTTTTCTTGGTCAACTTCTTTTTCAGCACAGGTTTCTTATGAACCTTCTTCTTCACTACTACTGTGGTCCTAGTTTCAGGAGGACCTTGTAACTCCTTGAAATAAGCCAACAATTCTACTTCCTTTTCAACAAAAATCTCTTCAATCTCTGCTGCCATCATCTAATCATGCAACTCTTCATAGTGTTCCACTTCTTCTTG
The DNA here is from genome assembly GCA_020310875.1 of Ceratopteris richardii. Taxonomy (NCBI): domain Eukaryota; kingdom Viridiplantae; phylum Streptophyta; class Polypodiopsida; order Polypodiales; family Pteridaceae; genus Ceratopteris; species Ceratopteris richardii. The sequence continues at coordinate 169,925,468 of CM035410.1, forward strand.
TATCCAATCAGTTGCTTTACAAGAGTAGTCTTCCAACATTTTTTGATACTGGGCTTCATATACTGCCCTTTTATTGTTTCCTTGAGTCAAATAAGTATACAATTGTTCCTTACTTGTCTGAGGTGGATGAGGTTCATTTGAAGACTGAACTTCCTTTTGAGCAGCTTCATGCTCTTCCTTTGTTGCTTCCACCTATTCCAATTTTGCCTTTCTGGGATCCAATCTTCTCTTCTTTACAGGAATTACTTCTTCTAAGACTCCCTTTCTTTTCCTCTCTGCTCCCCTCATGCTTGGTTGGGATTCTACTTCTCTTATAGTCATCATTTTAGAAGGGCTTTTGATTCCTGACATCAAACTTCTGAAGTACTGAGCTTCTGGAGCCAATTTTAATCGATCCTCCATCCCTAAAATATGATATATGATCCTTGTTAAGAATTGTGCTCCATTCATGAACTTCCTTTGCTCCCAATGTTTAGCTGCTTCCTTCAACTGATCATGGATGTAGGGAGTTACATCCATCACTCCAAATGGCTTGGTCCTGTCTTTATTATTAAACATGATGAGTGTCACTGGCTTGTGTGGCATGGTGTATCTAGGTAGTTTTGGAAAACAGAAATATTGAAGAAACATTCTGATTGCAAATTCTTCATTCTCTTTTCCTTTGAAATCAGTGAATTTGGAATATCCTGCATAGGTTGCTTTATGCTTCTTGACAAAATTGTTGTCCAGCTTAGTTCTCATGGAATAGAACTGAAGGGCTACCTTGATATGCTCTGCATAGTAATATTCACTTCTTTATTTTCCTTGTCCTTGACTGAACACCTAAAATATGCATCATTGCCCTTTCCAACCTCTAGCAGACTATTCATCACCTGTGATACTCTTTCAAAGTCTATGAAAAATAAATGTTCATCCAACAGTCTGTGTAATCCTACTGCTTTCCATCTTTTGTAATTGATTGCAATTTTTTGGAATTTGTAAAATTCCTGGCACAATATGGTGTACTTGTGACCTCCAACTCCTATTGTGAAAATGTGTTGACTGTTGGGAATGTAAGGGTCATGTGACCTTACTCCCATATTCATATATATACATCATATATAGAGCATTGGCTCAAGAGAGATCATTATGTGGGTTTCGAGGCTCCCACGCATATCCGCGCGTCGTTCCTCTCTTCTCTCTCCCTCCATCTCCTCCTTCCTCCTCTTCTTCTGCACACCAAAGCCCTTCATTGGTATCAGAGCATGCTGAAGGCTAGTGTGCAAGAAGCTTCAATGGAAGCTTAGGTGAGAAGAGGTAAAAGTGCAGATCGGAATCTCTTGACAGCAGTTCAGTATTTCGGCTGTAACTTGAGCTAGGAAACTCGGATTGATGCGTTTTAAAGTTTTGTGCGTAGCTAACACAGAGAGCTACAACTTCACAGAAGGGCGCTAAAAACCTGGTTCGGACTTCTGAAGTGCCGGAAATTCGAAAAACGCAGAGAATTGTAGAAAGCGAATCTACATTGAGTAGGACAGCAGATCGATTTTTTTGTCATAACTTGAGTTCTATAGTTCGGAATGCGATGATTCAACTTGCTGCTCATAGCTTGAAAAGATAGCTACAACTTTATAGAAGAACTCAGATTCAGATTCTCAGTGCAAGGTCACCGAAACTGCAAAATACAGAGCAGTACTATTGCAAGTGAAAGTGAAATTGACAGCAGGTGCTTGTTTTGAACATATCTTGAGCTACACACCTCCGATTGAGGTGTTCTTTATCTCGTTATGTAGTCAAGAGTCAGATCTTGAAGTTTGCTGAAGAGAAAAAGTTCAGATTTAGAGGTTATAACCTCAAAAACAGCAAAACACAGAGCAGTACATTTTCACTATAACAACCCTAGTTGCACTTGGAGGTTGAATTTGCCTTTGGAACTTCTTCGAGAGAGAATTTTTGGTGTGCAAGCTCTTATTTTCAGAGCTTCAAAGCATTGTACATGTATGATCTTTGTGGTAGCTCCTCCATATGAGAGTAGAGCATGATCTTGTTACGTGTTTGGCATGTAAGATGACATTGTGGTATACTCTTTTTTGAGAATTATGTCATCATGAGTTCGATCATGGATGTATAGTGTCATTGTGGTCTATATCTTGCTTATGCCACTTGGTTATGGATTTACTTGCCGGTTGCACATACTTTTGTGAGAGTTGATTTTGGATCTTGTTTGCTACTTGTATCTTTGTTTTCTTTGCAGGTACAGGATCCAGATTGGAGCCTCAGTTACACGTTTGTTTGTCACCGTTATTAGCATTTGGTCATTGATTGATATGTATTTGCCAGTGTGATTCTTGGCATATGTGGATGGTGATTCCCACATGGTTATTTTGGTTCTAGAGTCCATTTTACAGAGGAGATGCTGCCGAAATTTCATCGGCTTTTATGCTAGAAAGGAGCTCTAGTGGATCTTGAAGCTTGTGTGATAGCTTTGGATCATAGTCTATCTCCATTCATTTGGACTTGGTCATAGGTTGTTTGTGACAGGTTGGACCATCTTACAGGATTCATTCTTGAGTGGGAGATATATCATCATTGTATTAGCATATATTGCCATTAGTTTTTCGGCATGTGTATTTGCCATTATCTTTGATTGGTTGGATCAGTGACAGGTGATGACAGATTATTCATTGTTCTTTGGTTATTGCTTATCTTGTTTGATTGCTCAGTTTACAGGGGATACTTTGTCGAATTTTTCCCAGGATTCTTCCACATCTATTTGGTCACTTTGGAGAGTTGGTGAGCAGGACTTATGCTCATGGTTTTATGTGCATGCTAGATGCATGGTTATGGACAAGTGGTTCACATGGTTCCTTCTCCATCGAGGCATTTGTGATGTGAGTTATGCATATGGATATGCATGCGTGATCCTATCCAGTATAGAGTATTGTTTTTAGTCTCTTATTATATTACTAGTCTCTTGGATTGCCAGCATGGTGTCTTCTCGATTTGATGGCACTAACTTTCCGAGATGGAAAGCTCAGATGTGGCATACATTGGTTCGTGCAGGGTTACACATGTATGTGCATAGAGATGCACAGAGGCCTCGTGACATGCCCAACCATGTATGGATGGATATGGATGCATTGGCCAGCTCCACTATCCGATTACAGCTTGTGGATTCTATATATGAATCTGTTATGTATGAGGAGAAGAGTAGTGCATTATGGCAGAGACTACATGATATGTATGCGAGTCCATTGACTCATGTGAGACATAGATCACATCGACGACTTTGATGTTCGCATTGTGGTCATGAGGGCCATATTCGACGAGGTTGCTTCAGGCGGATGCAACGACGATGTCAAAGATATGCACGTGATGCAGATCAGGTAGTGATTTCAGGAGATTCTATGGCAGTTGATTATGCCAGTGATGGTGATATCACTTTCTCCTATGGTTCATCTTTGGATTCCTCTTATTCATTGGATGGCACACATATGGCTTGGTTGCTTGATGCATTAGCCAGTTTTCATGTTACTCCATATCGTGAGTGGTTTTATCGATTCTCAGGTGAGAGTCGTGGATGTGTGCAGTTGCCTGATGGTACGACATATGATATTGAGGGTGCAGGAGATGTATGTCTTATGCTACCTAGTGGAGCATCACTTATGCAGACATGTACGCTATGTGCCTTCATTCCCTATGAGCTTGATTTCAGTTAGCCAGTTACAGGAGAGCAGATGTTATGCATTCCTTGGCGAGCATCATTTTCAGCTGTAGTTGGGACAGCTTATGCTTATCAGAGGTGCCAGGGTTGGGCACAGGTATCCACTACAGGTACTTCATGTGAGAGACAGTCTCGTCTTAGTGGGAGTTCAGCCTTATGTGCAATGTGAGACTCGTCATGTCTCATTTTGTCTACCTATAGATAGGTCTGTTGACATTCATGATGCACATGTATGGCAGGATTCAGATGCTCAGATGGATGCACATGTAGAGCATGTTTTGGATGCTCATGATGCTTATATAGAGCATGGTTTGGTTGATCATATGGATGCTCATATGGAGCATACTTTGGATGATCAGTTGGATGCTTTAGAGCATGATGTGGATGCTCATGTAGAGCATTGTGATGATACTCAGTTAGAGTTAGATCATCAGTTTGATCTTTGTGTTGATGTTGTGTAGTTAGCTCATGCGGAGCATGATGATACACTTGGTGTGGTAGAGCACGATAGCTCTCATGGTACACAGTGTATGGTAGAGCATATTAGCTCTCATGATGCACAGCTAGATACATCCTTGGTTGTGAGCATGGCTGATTTAGATGCTGAGGAGTCAGTAGTTATGCAGTCATTCTTGGATTCGCTCATGCCAGATGTTGACACAGATATATCAGGACATGTTGGTCTTGATGATAGTGCTTTGGATGCCTTGGATATAGGCATGGCCGACATACTTAGGTTAGCCAGGATAGCACATGTTTCATCAGCATTTGGGAGTCTGATGTACGAGTTGTTATGCTCGAGACCAGACATTGCAGTTGCTATTGGAGCATTTGCACTTGGAGTTGTCAGTCGTTCGATGATTGACACAGACATAGAGCAAGTGGGAGCTTTGCAGGAACTTCATGAGTTCTTGCATCAGTCATATGTGAGCTCGACTCTTATTGATATGAGTCTAGAGCAGTTTGAGGTGCATGGATACACCTTGTTCGAGGCAGTTGGTGTAGGTTGATCTGGTATGGGTAGAGATCCGGACTCTTCCTGTAGATTATTGTATAGTCCTACATCATTCTTTGTATATGTTATCACTTATGGTCACATTGACCCTTAAGTGGGAGATTGTTGGGGATGTAAGGGTCATGTGACCTTACCCCCATATTTATATATATACATCATATATAGAGCATTGGCTCAAGAGAGATCATTATGTGGGTTTCGAGGCTCCCACGCATATCCGCGCGTCGTCCCTCTCTTCTCTCTCCCTCCATCTCCTCCTTCCTCCTCTTCTTTTGCACACCAAAGCCCTTCATTGACCAATGATACCAAGGGTTTCCTTTAGTTCCTTGGCTATCTTTTCTACTTCTAGAATTTCCTGCTCTTCATCAGACTCTAGCTCCACTTTTTCTACTGTTGCTTCACTGTCTAAGAACCAATGTCCTCTAGACAAAGCTACTGAGTCTGCTTTGAAATCATGGATTGGCAGTTCCTTTGGATTCACCATTCTGGAAAAAATATAACATCACACAAAAAAGAAGACTGCACCCACATGAGTCACAATAATCATAAATGAAATCACATGTGTCTTGAGATATAAATGAAAAAGAATGAAAATAAAATCTGAGATGAATCCTGACTTCCTCATTTGTATCACAGATATAACTCAATTGAAGTGATCATCACATGTGTAGCAAGATGTCTAGTGCTCTCTTCCCTTTTGACCGCTCTTTTTTATATATTTTTTTAATAATAGAAAGAAAAAAATGAAAAATAGAAACCTGCTAAATTACAATCTATATCTTGCTTGTGCAATACAACTTATATAAACAAAAGAATAATTGAATTGATAATTTCTCTTTCTCTTTTTTTTTTTGTTTTTTCTCTTTCTCTTTTTTTTCCTCTTTTTCTTTTTGTTTTCTTCTTTCTCATCCTTTTTTTTAATAATAATTTCCTCCACTTCTCTCTCTTCCCCTCCTATTTCTTTTCCCAGAAAGAGAATGAGGTAGAGTAAATGGAAATTATTTCCAAGATGTCATAGTTTCCTTCTTGTAAAATTCTGAATTTTCTTTAAGAATCCCATGTGTGCATCAGATGACCATTATGCCTTTTCTTTCATCTATAACTCCTCATACTTCTGAGCTATTTTAGTATCTTGATGCTTGTTTTCTTCCATTGAATGAGATCTGAATTTTTTACCCAATAATATTTAATTCTTGTTAACTCTGTTCTAGGAATAAAACAATCTTCTTTTGATAAATTGTTCTTGGAAGTTTTTGGCTTCCATATCCATTTAGTTCTGGAAGATTGTTTTGATGAGCATTGCTTATGTGTACTTTGTTTCCACATTCTTTCTGTTTTGATGCCTAGATGCTTCTGATCATTCCACACTTTCCACCTTTCTTCTGCCTTTCCAACACCTTTTGTTTCTTCAATTGACTCATGTTTTTGATTGAAGTAGATTTGGTCATGAAGAAGTGGTGTTTGTGATTGCTTTGTAGCTTCCAGTGAAAAAGTAAATCCATCCAATTCTGAGTTATAGATATCCTGTTGGTTTTCCTGTTCTTCATCACTCAATAGAAACATTAAAAACCTTTTGTCATTTAGTGTAAATTTAAGCTTCATGTTTTCAAAATCCAAAATTACTTTACCTTGCCTGAGCCATGGGTGTCCCAAACTCAATTGCTCAGTCATCATATGATCTGGCCATTCTTCACAATCTATTTTCATATATTCTTCATTGAACTTAACTTTAATAGATGGTGAAGACAAGCTTTGTATTATCTGTCCTTCTAAGGTTTTGATAAATGTTTTACTTTCAATCCTTTTTAAGTTAAACTTATCCAACAAAACTGAACTGATCAAATTTACTTGTGCACCTGAATCTATCAAAACGTTGATTTTCTCATCATGAAAATTCATTGTTATAACAGGCAAATGCACTCTTACTCTTAAAGGTGTTTCACATAAAAGGACTTCTCTAAGCTCCATACTCTTCCTTATTCTTTCCTTTGCCTCCTGTTGAGCCTCATACCTAATTTCTTCCTCTTCTTTTTTCCTATTTTGAGCTTGATGTATTCTTCTCCATTCAGAAACAGTTATTGGTAGATCATACCTTTTTACCCTACATCCACTTATGAAATTCTGCATGATTTCTCCATCTATATTTGCTAAATGGATAGCTCCACTATTACTGATTTGGTTGATAATATAAGGCCCATGCCCTTTTTTCTAAAATTTCTTCTGATGTTCTTTTACTGTGTATCCCAAAACTAGATCTCCTTCTTGTAAGTCCTTTTCTTTAATATGAACATCATGATAAGCTTTTTGCCTTCTCTTGTCTGCATATATGCTCATGATTGCTTGAAGTCTAGAGGCTCCCAGTTTTTCCAATTCCACGACCCTCTCAGATAATTCATGTCCAGTCCACTTGTATTGACTACCCACGTTTAGTGTTGGAATAAGGAAATCTAAAGGCAGAACTGCATTTTGTCCATATACCAAATTAAATGGTGTGGTTTCAAGTGCAGTTTTATATGCCACTCTATGAGCCCATAAGACATGATTAAGTTGTAAATCCCAATCATTTCTATTTGTGTTTACCAATTTTGTGAACACAGTGCAAAGTACTTTATTAGTACTTTCTGCTAATCCATTGGCTTGTGGGTGATATGGGGCTGACTTTCTATGACTGATCATGAAATATTCAGTTATGTTTTCTATGATTTGGTTCAAAAAATGAGTCCCCCTATCACTTACCAATTCAATTGGTAATCCAAATCTGGTGATAATATTTTCAAAAGAAATCTTGTAGTGGTCTGAGCATCATTCCTTTTTGTAGCCTTGGCCTCTGCCCATTTAGTCAGGTAATCTATGGATACTAGTATATATTCAGCATGGGATTGTTTTGGTGGAGTATGTATGGGTCCAATAAAATCCAACCCCCATTTACTAAATGCTCTTGCTGAAATCAGTGGTACTAATGGCATATTGTCTCTTTTATTTGGTTGACTCACTCTTTGACAAATGTCACATCTTTTTACATATGTTCTTGCATCAAGAAATAGAGTTGGCCACCAAAAACCAGAATATAATATGAGTTTAGTAGTCCTTTCACTTGAAAAATGTCCTCCTGCCACTCTAGAATGTGCCATCTCTAATCTTTCCATATATTTATTTTTAGGAACATAGATTCTCAAATATCCATCCATCCCTTTCTCGTACAATTGATCTCCTATCAGTTGATACTCCTCGGCAATCATTTGTATTTTCCTTGAGTCCGAACTATCTCTTATTGGCTTTCCTTTCTTATTTCTTTTCAACTCCTCAATTATGTTTGTACTCCAATCTGGGTTTTTCTGAAACCAATATAAAGTTATAATTTCTGAATTTTGCAAGGATTGACATTCCCAGCAGTTGGAAATATACATTTTTACATCTTGAATCTTATTAGGCCAATGTACTCCCATCCTATTGAGATTGTTTAGGGTAACTATTATAGAAGCATGAATACAAGGGTTCCAAGAATGAGCTCTTCTCAAATATTCCTGTTGCTCCTCTTCTGGAGTACAATATTCCAATATACCTATATGATTGAGATGATACAAATGTCCAGCTAGCAGCATAAAATTCCTACTTTGTAATACCAGATGTGTATTGTTTCCAGCTATTCTGCAAGGTCCCATGTTTAACAAAGGTACTAGAGTCATGGCCCATTCTGGAATACTTTCTTCTTTGAACAGATATGCATCTGGCAACTCATCATCTAAAGGTGAACTTGGCTCTTTAGTTTGAATTCTGGACAAATGGTCGGCTCTCAAATGAGTTTTTCCTTATTTGACCACTACCTCAAACTCAAATTCCATCAGTAGGAGAAACCATCTAACTATCCTACCTGTATGGCATGGTTTGTTTACCAGATAAAGTAAGACTTGGTGATCCACAAAGAATTAGGGCAAAATACTAAAAAAAATTCATAAAATCCATTAAGAAATTCAAACAATTTTTTTTTTCTTAGAAAGTTGGACTGGAGGATTGTTGTTGAAAGTGGAGGAGAAAAAAGTGGGAAAAAAAATTCAGAAAAATTGAAAGAAAATAGAAAATATCTAGAGTGGAAGTTGCTATTTAACTTTTTCAAAAATACTTTTTAATTGAGTTTGACGGTGTATAATTGCAGGTGACAAGTGATCTGGAGTTGGTGAAGAACATTGAAGGGGACCAGGTGGAAAGAAAAGTCAAAAAGTGCAAAAGCTGGATGTTCAGAAAAAACACGATTCTCTTCACAGGATCGCGATTTTTTGTAAGAAAAAGAATTTGATTTATTTTGCACTTTTGGGTATTGAGGTAAGTGATTGTAAGAGGATTCATAAAGTTGGGGGAGTAAATAAAATCAAATTTCAAAATATCGGTAAGAATTGAGCATCAAGTGATTAAATTGAGAATTGGGTACAGAATCGCGATTTTCATCAGAGGGATAAAGGGAGTAAATTTTGTTGAAAAGATAAGAATTGTGAATCAAAACCACAAAATTGCTAAGGGATAAGGATCATACAGTGAAAAGTGAAAATTCTTAGAAATTCACACAAAATCGCGATTGTCTAAAGGCTATAAAAGCATGAAATCTCAGAAAAAAAGGCTCATTTGAGTGAGTGAGAGAACCTGACAGAATCGCGACTTCGTGCAACTACAAAGCTCTTGGATTTTTTTTTTTATCAAGCAAGCAAGGTAATGGTCTTCCAATAAATCTTTGCATGATTTCAAGTTTTCACATGACTCTAAGAGCACAAAAATACAGAAAATTGTAAAAAACACGGCATCGCGATTTTCAAATTCTTAAATTTTCTTGAGAAAAAATAATATTTTTGCTAAAAATCTTTTATTGCATGTTAAAATTTTAATAAGGTGATTCTATTTGAGAAACAAAAACTTAAAAATCAAGAACCAGAAAAATTCAAAAAATTTTGCTCAGAATCGCGATTCTGTAATCAAACACAAAATCACGATTCTCTGAAATAAACACAAAATCGCGATTCCCATAATACGATTTTCATAAGAAAATCGTGTTTTTAAGGATTGTGAGCAATCACGATTGTCTAGGAACAAAATCGTGAAAATCACGATTCCCTTCACAGGATCGTGAAAATCACGATTCCCTTCACAGGATCATGAAAATCACGATTCCTTGCACAGGATCGTGAAAATCACGATTCCCTTCACAGGATCGTGAAAATCACGATTCCCTTCACCGGATCGTGAAAATCACGATTCCCTTCACAGGATCGTGAAAATCACGATTCCTTTCACAGGATCGTGAAAATCACGATTCCCTTCACAGGATCGTGAAAATCAGGATTCCCTTCACAGGATCGTGAAAATCACGATTCCTTTCACAGGATCGTGAAAATCACGATTCCCTTCACAGGATCGTGAAAATCACGATTCCATTCACAGAATCGTGAAAAAAACGATTCCTTTCACACAATCGTGAAAAACACGATTCCATTCATAGAATCATGGAAAATTTAGAATATCCAGAGAATCGTGGAAAAGACAATTCTTTTTCACAGAATCGTGAAGAAATCTAGAATTTTCTCAAGATTGTAGAAAAGACGATTCTATTTATAGAATCGTGGAAAACACGATTCTCTTTACAGAATCGTGAATTAGTTGGATGATTCTGAGATATGGTAATAAGTTGTTCACACCTGATAAACAAGATTTAAAAAGGAAGGAGATAGAGACAGTAATAGGAGATTTACAAGAAAAAGATTTAGGGCAAGAAAATAACATGGAAAACCTAAATGAAACCAATGAACCCTCTGAAACTAGTGATTATAGAAATATTCTCAAATATATGTATACAAATAGGTTTGGCACCTATGTGTATCAGGATGGGATGCATACGTTTCTCATTAGGTTGAGAAACTTAGAAGTTCCTTTAAATCTAACACCAGTGGCAAAATTTAAGGATGGAAAATATGAGGATAGACAGGGATGTGTATACATCTTCTCACAGGATCCAGAAAACTCTAATGATTTAGGGCAGTGTGCAAACAAGAGACCTTGGGAACATTACAAAACGTAGGGCAACCAGACTTGCCAAGACAAAATGAAATTCACAATAATAGTGAACAACAACAAGGTAGGAGAGTACACACATCCCCAAATCCTTTTGAAAGAGAAGTAGAAGGGATGAATGATTTTCCATTCAAAAGGAGACATCAGTGGCAAAATCATGGAAGAATGCTTAGGCCCTATCAAGTAGCTAAATGCATGAAGAAGCAATATGAAGGATATTCTGATCCTCATGCCTATGCTACAGAATTCAGACAATTAATTAGGGCAGAAGAAGTAGAGGATTACAAAGTACAATTTGAAGCATTTGGTCTAACCCTAACTGGACCTGCACTATCTTGGTTCATTCCCTTGAGAAAGGAAATGTATCCATATATTGAATCTTTCCTTGAAGCCTTCATAGGGGAATTCTCAAAAACTGGAATAAAACATAGTACAGCTACCTTGATACATAGCTTTAAACAACAAAAAGATGAAAATGTCAGAGAGGTAGCTAGAAGATTCAAGCAATACATTGATAGATGTCCCAGAGAGGAGGTACCATCTATGGCAAGACAAGTATCTCTATTCATAGAAGGACAAAGAAGTTCCCAATTAAGAACCTTGGTGTATTATAGGAGATGCCCTGACCTAGGAGCATGTGTGAAAGAGGCAATAGATTTGGAGGACAATAGAGGACAAGATCTATTAGCATTTGATCAATCTAGAACAAATGAAGATAAAATCCCACCGGTAGAAGAATAAGCACAAGCCATTGCCAAAGCCCTAGAAGTTAGCACCAAGACAAATTTGATAAACACCAGGATAGCAACAAATAAGAAATGCTATAATTGTGGAGAAAATCATTTGGTACAACAATTTTCATATAAATAACCACAACCTTTGCAAGATAGAAAAACACTCAAATACTGTACGCTAGAAAGGAAATGGGCAAACCATACCAGAGAAGAATGCTTCTACAATAAACAACCCATTAAAGAAAGAGAATATGTGAACCAACATAATTTACAAAGAGAATCTGGATTTGTTGAGCAACCAAGGCTTGTACTTGGGCAACAACCACCATTACCAACAAATGTGGTACCGGTAAAATACACACCAATAGAAGAAGAAAGCTCAAGACTTAGATCATCTTACATAGAGGATTATCATTGGAATGAAGGATACCAGGAAGAGTGGGAAGGATATGAACAGAGAGAACTAGAACTACAAGCCCTAGACTTGGAAAATGGGACAATTGAAATGGATATAGCCACATTCATGTACATAACCAATAATTACATGTCCAATCAGAAACCTCAATTCAAAGGGAGTAAGAAGATAATGTGTTATAGATGTGGGGGAGAACATTTCATTAGAGACTGTCCACAACCTCCTACACTAAGAATAGAAGGAGCTTATTGCAAGGATTGTGGCAGGGAACACTTAATAAAGGATTGTCCAAGAAACCCTCAAAAGCAACAGAACACATCTAGTAACATACCATTAAAAACAGTTAACATAATGGAGGAAGAAGAATTGAGTGACCATGATCAAGTAACTGTAAATGCTATAACAAGAGCACAAGCTAAACAACAAGAAACAACAAAGGAGACACATAGACAGGAACATAAGAAAATTCCATTTCCAAAAGAAAAGAAAAACAGACAAAGAGGGAGATGGGAAAGAAAAATGAGAATGGGTAAAAGTTTGGAAGAAGAGACTATGGAACAGTCAAACAATAGCCAACCTCAGAATACACAAACTCAGCAAGAGACAAAAAATTCACAAAGTCTGGAAACTTTGATAAGAGCATACAAGGGAAGAATTCAAGAGGGACCAAATCCTACAGACCATGTGATGGCTTATCCTATGCCATATTTAGAGCATGAAAGGATGCAAAGATGCAAACAAATCATACGAGAAGCACAACTCAAACTAGGGGAACCAGACAATTATCAAACAACAATTGGGGAAGCAAATGCAACAACAACAAGGAAAACTATTGATCAGGAAGATAATTCACAAATAACCTTCCAAATCAATATAGACAAACAATGTACAATTTTATACCACACCACAATGGAAGAATTGGTAAAACAAAATCCTCACTTACAACACAATATGAAAAAGTGGGAAGCAATGCCAAAGAATTGTTGTCCACAACAACAAGAATTGGAAGAGTTCTTGTATATTCCTATTGATAAAATAGGAGGATATTGTGAAGGAGAAGAAGGGAACTCAACTCTGAGAATACAATTTGGTAAAAATCATGCCAAAGCTATATTGGACAGTGGATCAAGAGTGGCTATCATGACTAAACAGACCTGGGAAAAATGGGGAAAAATGAATAAGTACCCACTAAAATGAGATTACAACTTGCAGATGGACACATAGAAAAACCCCTAGTAATATGGGAATTGATTGGGGAAATATGTGGAATAGAAATAGAGCATACTCTTGCCATAGTGGAATTCCCACAATCCACTTCATATGAAATCATCCTAGGAAGACCATTTATGAGACAAATGCAAATTGTGCAAGATTGGGGTAATGATTGCCCATATCTTCAAAGCAAAGGAATGGATCTAGCTAATGATGAGTATGTGGGAGTGAAATTCCAAAATGAAGAAGGATATGATATCTTTCACATAGGAATACAAATGATAAAAGTGTCAAAAACAGAAGAGGACCAGGAGGAAGGAATAATATTGAAAAATGGTAAAACACAATATTTGGAAGAAGTAGAAGCTACAGATGCAATAAAAGACAAAATCTCAGGCAAACATAGAAAAAACAAACACAAGGAAATAGAAAAAGATCAAGAGGTTGAAAAAAATAAGAAAATAACAAACAAAGATCAACAGTTTGATGTACCTTCAAATTTCAAGACTTATGAAGTGGAAGATAGACTACTTCTAAAAGTGAAACCAAAGAGAGAAAAGAAAAAAGGAGAGGCATATGACAATGAGGAACAAACTAAGAAGGTGATGATCACCCAGGAAGAGGGGGAAGAGAGACATACTGTAATAGCTGATGACATGACAAATCAAGAGGAGGAAGCATTAAGGAATTTGGCCAGAAACTATAGGGATGTGTTTGCTTACAGTTACAAGGATTTGAAAGGAATTGAACCTAAAATCTGTGAACATAAGATTCCTATTACACCTGATGCAAAACCTAGCAAATAAAGACACTATACATTTAATGACAAATACTCTGCTAAAATAAAGGAAGAAATTGACAAGCTAGTGGCTGCCAATTTCATCTTTGAGATTGAGTATACAGAGTGGATATCTCCTATAATTTTGGTACCTAAAAAGAATGGGAAACTCAGGGTATGCATTAACTTGAAGAAGGTGAATGCTGCAACTATAAGGGATAGCTATCCTTTACCCATAACAGACCATCTTTTGGAAAGAGTTGCAGGTAAGGAGGTTTATAGTTTTTTGGATGGCTTTTCAGGATACAATCAGGTACCCATAGCTTTGGAAGACCAATATAAAACTGTTTTTTCCACATAATGGGGGATCTATGCCTTTAGGGTTATGCCCTTTGGTTTAACTAATGCTCCAGCAACTTTTCAAAGATTGATGTGTCACATCTTCAAAGAATTCCTTAGGAATATAATAGAAATTTATGTGGATGATCTTTGTACTTTTTCATTAAAAAGACAAGATCATTTGAAAGATTTGGAAAATACATTCAGAAAATGTAGAACATACAGAGTATGTTTAAATCTAGAGAAATGTGTGTTCTTTGTAAGGCAAGGGAGAATGTTAGGTCACATAGTCTCCAAAAATGGAATTTCAACAGTGGAACTTCCAAGGCCAACAAATGTAAAAGAACTTCAAAGCTTCATGGGACATTGTGGGTATTATAGAAAATTTGTACACAAGTTTGCAGACATTGCAAAACCTTTGTATGCTTTAATCACAAAATTTTAGTGGACCAAAGAGTGTGACCAAGCTTTTGAGACTTTAAAAACTTGTTTGATAACAACACCAATTCTGAAAACCCCACAGTGGGATAAAATTTTTCATGTCCATGTGGATGCTTCAAATTATGCTTTGGGATGTGTGTTAGCACAACCAATAGAAGGGAGCAAACTAGACTTTCCAGTTGCTTATGGTAGTAGGCAATTGAATTCAGCAGAAAAAAATTACACAACCATTGAGAGAGAAGGGTTGGGAATGATATTTGCTGTGAAAAAATACAGACATTATCTTTTAGCCAACATAGTACCTTTTCAATGTGTTCAATACCATCAACAATGGATTATTCCACATTGTCCAAACTTCAATGAAGCTTTTGCTTTGTTACTCGGCAACGGTGCCAAAAAATGTTTGTTGTTACCCTTTGGAGTTTTCCTCTCCAATCATTTTAGCATAAAGGATCAACTACACATCTTTAAATTGTCAATCTGGGAAGTATACTAAGACCACAGCCCCTTCTAAGTTGATGGAATCCAAGAATAAGAGGAAAATGACTGTTTTTCTGAGGAATGGGGTGAAGATGAAGAGAAATTTCTAGGGTTTTGATTATCTTGAGCTATACTACATCATTTTCAGTAATCCTTGTGCCTAAAGTGTGTTATTTTCTCAGCAGATCACAATTATGAAGTCAGAATTCAAAAATGATATATGTAACCCTCAGACGAGACAATCACGATTCTGTGAAATTTGATCATTTCCATCTCCAGCTCTATTCTTCAGCACTTTCTCACTCAATACTCTAAGAATTACCTCTCTTCATACACACTAATCAGAAATACACAATTGAAGCTTACAAATTCCATGGATCACACATAGAATAGACTCAACAAATCAAAAGAAAGTACATGAAAGAGAGAAACACGATTTTCTGCAGGAGAGCTCTTCACATTACTTGGATAGCAAAAATAATACAACCAACCCTCTCAAAATAGAGGAAATTATCTTTTATACATTTTCAAGTGTCCCTTTTCACACTTGAATTTTGGTCCTTTTTCCCTTCTAATCTAAAGCTATCAAAGAGCTTCCAAAAATTCTAGAAAAAATATATATGATTCTAATTTATATGACGAAGACTCTTCCTCATTTTTACATCATTTGCATAAATATTTCTACAATTTTTTGACATTTTACAAATATTTCCCTTCAAAAAATGCTTCTTCTAACAGGGGCATATCACAATATTGACCATTTCTTAAATTTACCCTAGTTATCCTTCCTTTGCTTTGAAGATATAGGCAATCATTACCCCAATCTTGCACAATTTGCATTTGTCTCATAAATGGTCTTCCTAGGATAATTTCACATGAAGTGGATTGTGGGAATTCAACTATGGCAAAAGTATGCTCTATCTCTATTCCACATATTTCCACAATCACCTTTTCCCATATTCCTAGGGGTTTTTCTATGTGTCCATCTGCAAGTTGTAATCTCATTTTAGTGGGTATAAACTCATTTTTTCCCCATTTCTCCCAAGTTTCTTTAGTCATGATAGCCACACCTTATCCACTATCTAATATAGCCTTGGCATGATTTTCACCAAATTGTATTCTCAGAGTTGAGTTTCCTTCTTCCCCTTCACAATATCCTCCTATTTTATCAATAGGTATGTACAACAACTCTTCCAATTCTTGTTGTTGTGGATCTAGGTTCTTTGACTTTGTTTCCCACTTTTTCATATTGTGTTGTAAGTGAGGATTTTGTTTTACCGTTTCCTCCATTGTGGTACGGTATAGAATTGTACAATGTTTGTCTATATTGATTTGGAAGGTTATTTGTGAATTATCTTCCTGATCAATAGTTTTCTTGGTTTCTGTTGCACTTGCTCCTTCAACTAGTGTTTGATAATTGTCTGGTTTCCCCAATTTGAGTTGTGCTTCTTGTATAATTTGTTTACATCTTTGCATCCTTTCATCCTCTAAATCTGGCATCGGATATGCCATCACATGATGTGTAGGATTTGGTCCATCTTCAACTCTTCCTTTGTATGCTCTTATCAGAGTCTCCAGACTTTGTGAATTTTTTGTCTCTTCCTGGGTCTGTGTGTTTTGTGGTTGGCTATTGTTTGTCTGTTCCATAGTCTCTTCTTCCAAATTTTTACCCATTCTCATTTTTCTTTCCCATCTTCCTTTTTGTCTGTTTTTTTTTCTTTTTGAAATGGAATTTTCTTATGTTCCTATGTATGTGTCTCCTTTGTTTTTGCTTGTTGTTTAGCTTGTGCTCTTGTTATAGCAATTACAGTTACTTGGTCATGGTCACTCAATTCTTCTTGCTCCATTATGTTAACTGTTTTTAATGGTATGTTACTAGATGTGTTCTATTGTTTTTGAGGGTTTCTTGGACAATCTTTTATTAAGTGTTCCCTGCCACAATCCTTACAATAGGCTCCTTCTATTCTTAGTGTAGGAGGTTGTGGGCAGTCTCTAATGAAATGTTCTCCACCACATCTATAACATGTTATCTTTTGATTCCTTTGAATTGAGGTGTCTGATTGGACATGTAATTATTAGTTATATACATGAATGTAGCTGTGTCCATTTCAATTCTCCCATTTCCTAAGTCTAGGGCTTGCAATTTTGGTTCTCTCTGTTCATATCCTTCCCAATCTTCCTGATATCCTTCATTCCACTGATAATCCTCTCTGCAAGATGATCTAAGTCTTGAGCTTTCTTCTTCTATTGGTGTGTATTTTACTGGTACAACATTTGTTGGTAAAGGTGGTTGTTGTCCAAGTACAGGTCTTGGTTGCTCAACAAATCCAGATTCTCTTTGTAAATTGTATTGGTTCAAATATTCTCTTTCTTTAATGGGTTGTTTATTGTAGAAGCATTCTTCTCTGGTATGGTTTGTCCATTTTCTTTCCAATGTACAGTATTTGAGTGTTTTCCTATCTTGCAAATGTTGTGGTTTTTGGTAAGGACATTGTTGAACCAAATGATTTTCTCCACAGTTATAGCATTTCTTATTTTTTGCTATCCTGGTGTTTATCAAATTTGTCTTGGTGCTAACTTCTAGGGCTTTAGCAATGGCTTCTGCTAATTCTTCTGCTGGTGGGATTTTATCTTCATTTGTTCTAGGTTGATCAAATGCTAATAGATCTTGTCCTCTGTTATCCTCCAAATCTATTGCCTCTTTCACACATGCTCCTAGGTCAGGACATCTCCTATAATGCACCAAGGTTCTTAATTGTGCACTTCTCAGTCCTTCTATGAATAGAGATACTTGTCTTGCCATGGATAGTACCTCCTCTCTGGGACATCTATCAATGTATTGCTTGAATCTCCTCGCTGCCTCTCTGACATTTTCATCTTTTTGTTGTTTAAAACTATGTATTAGGGTAGTTGTACTATGTTTTATTCCAGTTTTTTAGAATTCCACTATGAAGGCTTCAAGGAAAGATTCAATATCTGGATACATTTCCTTTCTCAATGGAATGAACCAAGATAGTGTAGGTCCAGTTAGGGTTAGACCAAATGCTTCAAGTTGAACTTTCTAATCCTCTACTTCCTCTACCCTAATTAATTGTCTGAATTTTGCAGCATGAGCATGAGGATCAGAATATCCTTCGGATTGATTCTTCCTGCATTTAGCTACTTGATAGGGCCTAAGCATTCTTCTGTGATTTTGCCACTGATGTCTCCTTCTGAATGGAAAATCATTCATTCCTTCTACTTCTCTTTCAAAAGGATTTGGGAAAGTGTGTACTCTCCTACCTTGTTGTTGTTCAATATTAATGTGAGTTTCATTTTGGCTTGGCAAGTCTGGTTGCCCTAGGTTTTGTTCCCAAGGTCTCTTGTCTGCACACTGCTCTAAATCATTAGAGTTTTCGGGATCCTGTGAGAATATGTATACACATCCTTGTCTATCCTCATATTTGCCATCCTTAAATTGTGCTACTGGTGTTATATTCAAGGGGACTTCTAAGTTTCTCAACCTAATGAGAAACTTATGCATCCCATCCTGATACACATAGGTTCCAAACCTATTTGTATACATATATTTGAGAATATTTCTATAATCACTAGTTTTAGAAGGTTCATTGGTTTCATTTAGGTTTTCCATGTTATTTTCTTGCTCTATATATTTTTCTTGTAAATTTCCTATTACTGGTTCTCTCTTCATCCTTTTTAACTCTTGTTTATCAGGTGTGAAAAATTTATTACCAGATCTCAAAATCATTCAACTAAATCAGGATTCTGTGAAGAGAATCGTGTATTCCACGATCCTGTGAATAGAATCGTCTTTTCTACGATCTTGAGAAAATGCTAGATTTTCTCACGATTTTGTGAAAATTGTTGTTTTCACGATTCTTTGGATATTCTAAATTTTCCACGATTCTGTGAATGGAATCATTCCTATCAAAAATTTCAAAAATCAGAAAGTGGTGATTCCGTTTCTACAATTTTCTATGTTTTTTTTGTGCTTTTATCAAAAGGTAAAACTTGAAATCATGCAAAAAGTTGTTGTAAGCCAATTACCTTGCTGCCTTGTTGAGAAATGTCCAAAAGGTTTTATATTTGCAAAAAATCACGATTCTGATAGCTCCTCTCACTCTCTCTTTCACTCAAATGAACATTTTTCTGAGATTTCAAGCTTTTATAGCCTTCAGACAATCGTGATTGTGTATGAATTTTTCAAAATTTTAACTTTTGATTGTATGATTCTTGCCCCTTAGCAATTTTGTGGTTTTGATTCACAAATCTTATCCTTTTCAACAAAATTTGCTCTCTTTATCCTACTGATGAGAATTGCAATTTTGTACCCAATTCTCCAATCTAATCATTTGATGCTGAATTCTTACTGAAATTTTGAAATATGATTTTCTTTACTCATGCAACTTATGAAACCTTTTAAAATTCACTTACCTCAGTACCCAACAGTGCAAAATAGATCAAATTCTTTATCTTACAGAAAATCGTCATCCTATGGAGAGAATCGTGTTTTTCTCTGAACTTCCAGTTTTTGCACTTTTTGGCTTTTCTTTCCACCTGGTCTTCTTCAATGTTCTTCACCAACTCCAGATCACTTGTCACCTGCAATTATACACCACCAAACTCATTCAAAGAGATTTTTTTGGAAAGTTAAAACAACAACTTCAATTTTAGACATTGTTTTTATTTTCTTTTAATTTCCAGATTTTGTTTTTCACTTTTCCCTTTCCTCTTTCAAACAACAATACTCCTATCCAACTCTCTAAAAAAAAGAAATTTGTTTGAGTTTTTAATGAATTTTATGAATTTTTGTAATATTTTGCCCTAAATCAAGGTAAACACTTCACTTAGGGTTTTCTTGTTTCAAGATCCATTGATCTTTTGTGTCATGATTGGTTATACTCTTCTATGCTTGCAATCTAATCAGTTTGGAAGTAGATCTTTCCAAGAAAATTTGTTCTAAGAAGTACAAGTATCAATTCATGCAAAGATAAACTCAATTGCCTTTTTTTTCAAGAGCCAAACAATTTTTTTCAAGATTATTATCCTAAATGGATCAATTTATTTGCACATAGCTACTTTACTTGAGTTTCCTCATTGCAATCATGTCATCTTTTCCAAGATTAACAAATTTGCTTGGTACTTAGTCAAAAATCACTCTACATATGCAAAGATAGTCACATTTTACCTTTACTATAACAATCTTGATTCAATTTTTCCTCACACCTGCACTTTACTCTTAAAAGGAATGAGCAACTATCAATTTGCAAGAATTTCACAACCTCTTCTATCCCAAAAGGTTAACTCATGCTTTCTTTTCCCAAAAGACAAGCAAAGAAACCTACCTTTTCATTTTCCTTTCTTCATTATAGAGTAGTACCTTTTCAATGTGTTCAAATACCATCAACAATAGAAGATCCAACAAGGTCCAAAACTTCAATGAAGCTTTTGCTTTGTTTCCCCGGCAACGGCGCCAAAAAATGTTTGTTGTTACCCTTTGGAGTTGTCCTCTCCAATCATTTTAGCATAAAGGATCAACTACACATCTTTAAATTGTCAATCTGGGAAGTATACAAAGACCACAGCCCCTTCTAGTTAATGGAATCCAAAAACAAGACTTAAATGACTATGTTTTTGAGAAATTATGAAGATGAAGAGAAATATCTAGGGTTTTGATTATCTTGAGCTAAACAACAGTATTTTCAATGATCTTGGTGCCTAAAGTGTGCTATTTTCTCAGTAGAACACAATTATGAAGTCGAATCTTAAAAATGATACCTATATCACACAGATGAGACAATCACGATTCTATGAAAACTGATGATTTCCATTTCCAGCTTTGTTCTTCTGCACTTTCTTACTCAATACATCAAGAATCACCTCTCTTCATACACATTACTCAGAAATACACAACTGAAGCTCACAAATTCCATGGATTTCACAATGAATAGACTCAACAAATCAAAAGAAAGTACATGAAAGGAAGAAACACGATTTTCTGTAGGAGAGCTCTTCTCATTACTTGGATAGCAAAAATAATACAACCAACCCTCTCAAAATAGAGGAAATTATCTTTTATACATTTTCAAGTGTCCTCTTTCACACTTGAATTTTGGTCCTTTTCCCTCCTATTCTAAAAATATGCTATCAAAGAGCTTCCAAAAATTCTAGAAAAAATACAAATGATTCTATTTTACATGAGGAAGACTCTTCCTCATTTTTACATCATTTACATAAATATTTCTACAAGTTTTTGACATTTTACAATTATTTCCCTTCAAAAAATGCTTCTTCTAACAGTGACATACTTGAGGAAAAAAACATTCCCTCAAGGAATGACTTTAGCAAGAGAACGAATTCTAGAGTAGGAAGCTCAAGACTACTCACTTATTGGAGATAACATATACAAGCAAGGACAAGACGGATACCTAAGACAATGCATTCATGAGAACGATTATTTGGCCGTATTAGAGGCTGCACACCAAGGTGTTGTTGGAGGACATTTTGGCCTTGATCGGATAATCAAAGCCATATTATTTGTAGGATTATGGTGGCCCACTCTTCACATGGATGCACATACCTATGCTAGGAGATGTGATGTGTGCCAAAGAACCCATTTTCCTACTCGTAGAGATGAAATGCCACTGAAACCCATGATGGGCGGACGTGCATCTTCCTAGTGGGGCATAGACTTTGTAGGACCCATTAACCCCCGTGCAAAAGGTACTCATGCGGAATACATCATAGTAGTGATTGATTATCTTACCAAATGGGTAGAGGCCAAGGCCAAAAAAAAGAATGAGCACACATGACTGCAAAATTCTTACTTGAAAATGTCTTTACAAGATATGGACTGCGTATAGAATTAGTGAGCGATCGAGGAACTCACTTTCTAAACCAGTTCATTGAATATTTGTTACAATATTTTATGGTGATTCACAAGAAATCCATGCCATATGATCCTCAGGCCAATGGTCAAGCAGAAAGTACTAAGAAGATCCTTTCTAACGTACTGACAAAACTTGTGAACAACAAACATTCAGATTGGGACAAATAGTTACACCATGCTGTTTGGGCATATCGAGTGGCTTAAAAGATCATACTCAATGCAAATCTCTTTCATATGGTTTTTGGTCAAAACACTATGCTTCCTTTGGACTTTTTTATACCCACCCTTAAGGTTGCACAAGAACATCAGTGGACCATCCATGAATTATCATCAAGGATAATGGACTTGGAAGGATTAGATGAAACTAGATTGAAAGCATCCACATGCATATATGCAACAAAAAAGCAACAAAAAGCCTATTTCGATGCACATGTGAAAGACAAAGGCTTAAAAGAAGGTGACTTCATCCTAGTGTATACGTTGAAACGACATGCATGGAAACTAGAAAAGAGAGGTTATGGACCTATGATCATTAACAGACTCTCGACAAGTGGAGCAGTACAATTAGCCACCCTAGAAGGAGAGATAATGCCTAATTACATTAGTGGTTGTAGATTCAAGCTATATCAGGAACCTCTTACTGAGGATATGCTTAGACAACTCACATTGGCAAAGAATCATAAGGAGGAGGAGAAGAGAATACACGCGGAAGCTCAAGCAGAAGCTCTAGAATGCATTAAGCACATGAAGCTAAGAAGACAAGGACTAGGGAGAGAACATTATAAACATCTGGAAGAAACATGTGTCAAGCAAATTCAATTTCTCATCCTAACATAGTGGATAGGACACCATTCATTATAGTCATGATAGAATGCGACAACACTTGCCACACGCTTAGGGCTTTAATTGATTTAGGTGCTACGACTAGTGCCATTACATGGTCCCACTATCAGGATTCAAGAATAGAAATGCATCCAATTGATGTTGGTGTATTTCACAAACCTACACATTTGGCTTGATGGATGCATTGAAGTACATACACCTATGGAGAAGCATAAGAACTATTGCTAGTGATTTATTACCACTTTATCTCTTTGTAAAAGTCAAATTGACTTGGAATCTTTGTAAATACCTACCAAAAGGATTCGTGGAAAAAGTTAGCTCTTTGATTGAAGGAATATCTCCTAGGATATAGGAGCTTGAGCATAGGGAGCCAAAAGTTTGAATTTGAATTCAAATTTCTACTCACTCTCTATAAAAGAGGTCATGAAAAAGTCACGGGTAGAACTCATTAGGCAATGAGTTCACACCTACACTTTAGCCCACACCTATCTACACCATTAGGCAATGACATTCATGCCTTTGGTATTGTATACAAGTGTTTATTAATACATACCTTCTCATTGTTCATTTCTGAGTTCTTTGTTATACTACTTAAAAGTCTATCAACTTGTGGAGTGCATATCTCGGTCAAATCTTCATCAAATGCAATGATCTAAAGCTTGTTGGATTCAGCTTGAAGTTATCTACATTCTCTAAAAATTTGATGAGATTCTAATCAGCCAATTCAAAGACATTTGCGTTGAGGTGATCTCTGGTCAATGTCTGCTACATTCCTAAAAAATCAAGGGTGTAGCTTCATTTGCTAAATTGATTTCTCTTAGCATAGTTTATCTTTTTACATCATTCCACTTGGAATAGTTAGCTTGGTAAGCTAATTAGATATCCCTAAAAGGAATTTTTCCTCTTCCTACTGTGCTGGTCATACTGAGCAAAAGATCCAGCAGGTGTCAAGACATAAATAGAAGGTTTTCTTGAGATTGTGAGTTTCAAAGTTATCTATTTTGGATCAATCATTGCATACATCATTTCCAAAGTACATAGGCCATTTTATGGTGTCATTGGAAAGCTAAGAAGGTCCACTTATCAAGTCTGACACAAAAGAGGGCTGGTACAAAGCAGGTTTTGGTAGTACCTACTCAATCTCTTGGAGCATCCATCCATCTTTCCCAACAATTGAGGCATACCTCATAGGGCTTAGAGGCATGGAAACCCCTTGCATGGGTGAGCTGGAGCTTCCTATCCTCATACACGAAGTGACCATGACAGTGAAGCTCCTAGTGTGCTATGATGACGACCTGATAGAACCCCTAATCCTTGGTCAAGATTGGCTATACGATCAATCCATGGACCTAAATCTTAGACAAGGCTCCTTGCAGATTAGGACCTTAGACTAGCAGCGAGTGATACCGCTTGACTTTCCTAACAACACTCCCCCTGATGAAGATGGACCCCTAACATACAAAACGGAGCCGTAGAAGTGCCAAAATATCTTCAGACAGATAGGTCAAAGTACTTCAACATCAGCCCATGTAGGGGTAGAGACGGAAGATCTTCCTTCCGAGAAATGGCAAAAGATTTTCCCTTGGTGTCTCCAAACTCAACATGAGAACCACAATGACCGACAAGGACAAATGGGGACCATCAGTAGTCAAGTGGAGTGCATCAGTGGGCAAAGGGGCACGATAGCCTCCGGCATCCATCCCTCTGCACTTACTATGGATTCACCTAGATCTATTGTACATAATGCCTCACCTCCTAATAGGCAAGTTTTGCAAGTTTTGGACCTCCCGTCTTTTCCAAAGTAGAGTGTCAACCGCATAAAGCAAGTATGGGTGCCAAAAGTGTTGGTGCAAGTATACAAGCCTTCACATTTGGCTTAGCATGAAAAACATTTGATGGATCATGTGAATCCTAGCTTGCAACTTTTATTTTTATCAGTCACCATTGTAAAAGGTTTTAACCTTGGGAGAATCTTGTAAATGCATATATCTCTTGGAGTTAGGAGAAGTATGAGTTACAAATCAAATTAGATGGAATATCTCCTAAATTATTGGAAATTACCTTTTTTAGATCGAGCCAAGTTTGAATTCAAATTCAAACTTGGAAGAAACTCTTATAAAAGCCTTTGTAAACACTCGTGGTCTATGGCCTCATTGAGAGCTCTTCCATTGATCATTTGCAGGATTTGAGTAACTTACACCATAGCTTACTCATTCCACTATAACCGAGCATCAATACAATGCCAATGATCTTGTATAATCATGTGTTATAATACATTTACTTCATTGAACATTTCTGTCTACTTCTCTGCTATGAATACTCAGGACAGTGAACTTTGTCTGGTCATATCTTAGTGAGTTCTCAACCATTTTGCATGATCTATATCTTGTTGGAACCAGCTTGAAGTCTATTTTATACTGTCGAATCTCAAAGCATTTGGTTCAGCCATCTGGGAGAAAGCACCATCGAACTGCTCACTAGTCATCTACTATTCAATCCCTAAAAAGTCAGGGGTAAGCTTTGGATTACTAAATTTATTTCTCAGAGCATAGTTCATCATTTTAGATGATTCCACTTTCAATCATTAGTTATTTAAGCTAATTAAATTCCCTCAAGAGGAATTTAAACAATTGTTACTGTACTCTGAGCACTTAGCAAAAGAACGAGCAGGTGTCTAGACCAAAATGGCAAGTTTTGTGACACTTGCAACTCATGAAGTAATCTGTTTTGATTCAATTGTTTCAAGCATCAACTGCAACGTTCGGTAGTACCACCTCACTTCCTTGAGGTATCCATCCATCTCTTCCAACACTCGTATCAGAGCAAGTTGAGGTAAAATGGGAGATGGTTTCCCTTCTTTTATTGATAAATTGGACAAGAATAATTACCCAGCATGGTCCTTGACGATGAAGTCCTATCTACAAGGAAGGAGTCTCTATGGATACATATCAGGAGATGAGGAAATGCCCATATTCAAAAGCAAAGGTTAACCTACAAGAGAGGATCTAGAAAGACTCAACTCATGGTCAAGCTATATCCTTTTGAAAACCCTTCACTCCTCGTCACCACAACCACCAAAATTGCCTTTTGTACTTTAGCATAATAATACCACCCACTCATCAACTATTAGGAAATGGATGCCAAAACATATCCAGGCCGCCACATGATCCTTTGTACAACATAACACCCATCCCCACTAACCTTCATCCTTGTAATGATTCACTCACAATAGAACCTTGTACAAATTCACACACCATAATCCACCATCACTTATAATAATAGGTTATTAAAAGCAATGTATGCATTATCTAAAGCATGTAGGTGTCTAACGACCTACATTAGTTTCTGAAAAACCATTCCATAAACCACCTCATAACACTCGGCTACACGGGTTACACATCGGTTATGGAAAGGGATTGCAGTATCACTTAATTGGGATCAAGATTAATTTCCATACTAATGTGTTATACTTTTGTAGCAGACCATCTACTCCCCCATTTAAATCATCATGCAAGTAGAAGGACCCTCCGCAACTAGCCCCAGTGCCTAGGATCGCTTTACCATCCCTCAGAAATGTATCTGTTTTGGATTATATATTGCATGCATAGGGCCCCGGACCATCGACCTTGTGAGTTGGATTATTGATCAATTCTATCTAGCTCAGCAAAGATGGGAACAAAAACAGGTTATCCATGATTGTTGTGCCCTTACTAGAATTGTCTATATGTGTTTGGCCTATGATTTACCCATTGAACGTGCTAGGACTAGTGAAGAATTAAAAGCATTCAAGGGAACAACCAAAAAGGCTAGAAAAGCTAGCAAAGGATGGGCAGGCAAGCACATGCGAGGTTCTATCCCATGCTTGCAGGTTCCATAGTCCCTATCACCACAACCATCCCCTCAGCAGTCTCCAACGGAACCCCCCACACCTATAGAGCCAAGACGCATCCACGTCTCACAACCCATTATCATAAAAGGAACTACCAATGTAGTGACCCCTCAAGCAACCACCACTCAGGAAACTACTACTACAGTAGGAGAAATTCCCACCACCATTGGTGCAGAAGCTTTTACTTTCCCCATACCGAACTTGGAAGCAGAACCCACTGACACCACCTTCGATTTCAAAATGCATGATGCTTTCTCCAGCGAGTTTCAATTTTGGGTAGTTTTTCTCATAAGAGTATGAACATCCCAGTTATCCTACCACCCCCCTTGATCAACCTATAAGACAATAGTTATGCAATATAACACAGGAGCAATAGCAGAGAAGATAACAGATATAGGAGAATCTCAAAAATTTTCTACTAGTAGCAAGTACAAAGATGATGGCGTTGTCCACCCGTGCACTCTCAAGGTAGAGCTTAAATGGTGATCTAGACAACTCTAGATAGGGAGATACAAGGTAGAGGTATGCTGGCTCAACTCAATGTCTCAGGTAGTGCAGAAGTCATGTATATATAGGATCATGGGTGGCTTTTCATGGACGGCTATACATGGGCGGCAGAGCGTGGGCGGCCACCGCCCGCGTAATTGCCATATACGGATTAGACCGGCTGAACGGACCTAACAAATATAAATGATTTCTGACTCCGACAGGGAATATTCTATGGAATATTCCCTTTACCGTCGCACTGGGGGTGCTGCCCCCGGACCCCCACCAGGGGGCCCGCTGGCCCCCTAGGACCCCCCAGCCAGGGGGCCCGTTGGCCCCCTTGGACCCCCTAGCTGGGGCTGCTCCCCGCTGCCCCGGACCCCCCAATTGGGGACCCTGGTAACTCCCTTTCCTTACAATACTTTACATGGTCCAATATGACCTTCATCCAACATGCAAGTTGGATTCCCATCAATTGGGTAATGCACGCTTGGCTTCTCCTCATAACGGGTGCCTTACAAAATGTGCATACAATCATGAGGGGTAGACATTGATCATATACTAACACCCCCCCTCAATGTTTACCGATGAAAAATCAAGTAGGTTTCGGTCCTATGCCCATCTGTTGAAGATGTCTGTTGAGCTGCTCTCTTCCAAGTGCTCTAGTGAATATGTCAGCACAATTTGCCTCTGTTGGGCAATATTCTAGCTCCACAATTTCATCTTCAATTAGCTCACGAATGTAATGGTACTGTACTTCTATGTGCTTGGTGCGAGCATGAAATACTGGGTTCTTTGCAATTAGCCATACAACTTTGATTAGCACACTTGAGTACAGTCGCCATATTTGATGGAAAGCCTAGATCTGCAAGAATTCTCCTTAACCAAAGTGCCTCACAAGAAGCAAAACAAGCTGCTTTGTACTCTGCTTCAGTGGAGGAGAGTGCGAGAGTTGGTTGCTTTCTACTTACCCAAGAAAATATTCCTTAACCAAGTGAGAAACAATATCCAAAAACTGATTTTCTAGAATCACAATCTCCAGCCCAATCTGAATCACAATATCCTTGGAGTGTATCACCTGTGGTATAAAAAATACCAAAATCCAAGGTTCCTACAATGTAACTTAGAATTCGCATTCCAGCATTCCAGTGACTCTCCTTAGGTTTGTTGGAAAACCTGCTTAATACTCCAACAGCATAGCAAATGTCTGGTCTAGTGTTGCACAGAAAAATAAGACTTCCAACGAGCTTCCTATACTTCTTAGCATCTACATCAGGCATGTTATCATCCATAGATAGCTTATGATTTACCTCCATAGGTGTGCTAGTTGGCTTGCAGTCCATCATTCCAAATGCCTTGAGAATCTCTTTGGCATATTTTTGTTGTGAGATGAAAATGCCATCCTTCCTTTTCCATACTTCAATTCCCAGACAAAAATGGAGTAGACCTAAGTCTGTCATTTCAAACTCAGTTCCCAAGCTGATCCGAGTTTGATTGATGAGTTCCTGATGATCTCCTGTAATGATCAAAGCATCTACATATACAATGACAACAACTAGCTTGCTATCCCTTTTCGTTACATACAAGTTAGCATCAGAAGTACTTCTTTCAAAACCCATATTTTTGAAAAAAATGATCTATTCATTGGTACCAAGCCCGTGGAGCTTGCTTAAGTCCATACAAAGCTTTCTTCAACCTGCAAACTTTATTTTCTGAATTGGGCACCTCAAAACCTGGTGGTTGAGATACATATACCTCCTCCTTGAGGTGACCATTCAAAAATGCAGATTTGACATCCATCTGGAAAATAGGCCAGGCCTTTTGTGCAGCTACTGCAAGTACTGTCCGAATAGTTGTCATGCGTGCTGTTGGTGCAAAAGTTTCTTGAACATCAAATCCTTCGATCTGTGAAAAACCCTGTGCAACTAATCTTGCCTTATACTTTTCTAAAGTTCCATCTGATTTATACTTAGCTTTCCAAATCCATTTAGTACCTATTACCTTCTTCTTTGGAGGCAAGTCGACTAGATCCCATGTATCATTTTTGAGTATACTATCATACTCCGACTGCATTGCCGTTCTCCAACCTGGATCATCAAGGGCTGCTTCAATGGTGGTAGGTTCCTTTATCGAGCCCATGAGATCTGCCATTAGAGCCATGTTAACAATGTGTTATGAGGCTCTTCTTTGCTCCTCTATTCTCTTTGATCTTCGTAATCCATTCGATGATTATTCTGGTACATCTACATTTGGGTTGTGATCATCAAAGAGTTGTTGTGCCCACTTCGGTAGTGGCTTATGTTGTGCAGCTACAACTGGTTGGCTTTTTATTGAGGAAATTTCTCCATCAGATGTTTCCTCCTCCTCAACTTTAACTTGTCTTTTGATAGGCACAAGGTGAGATATTTCTTCGTTTGATGAGATAGTAGATTTACCTTTATCTTCTACTAAGTGTGGCTGTTCATCAAACACCACATCTCGGCTGTCAAAAATCTTCCTTGCCTCAGGATCCCACAACCTATATGCTTTAGACTCTTCACTATATCCTAGGAAGACACACTTTTTGCTTTTTGAATCCAACTTTGATCTTGTTGAATCAGGAATATGTGCATAACAGATACAACCAAAAATTCTGAAATGCAAAATTGAAGGCTTTTTACCAGAATATGCTTCTTGAGGAGTCATCCCCTTCAGAGCTTTTGTGTAGCTTCGATTGAGGATGTAGACTGCTGTATTGACTGCTTCTGCCCAGAATGAATCAGGCATGTCTTGAGCCTTTAACATACAACGAGCCATTTCAACTACTGTCATGTTCCTACACTCAACAATGCCATTTTGTTGACGTGTATGAGCTGTGGTAAGTTGCCTTTTCACACCATGCTCCTTACAGTAATTGTTGAATTCTGTTGACAAGAATTCACCTCCTATATCTGTTCTAAATTTCTTTAGTTTCCTTCCTGATTCATTTTCTACATACTTATGCCACGCTTTAAATTTTTCAAAAGCATCAGCCTTCTCTCGAATGAAATAAACCCACATCTTTCTACTATAATCGTCGACTAATAGCAAGAAGTAGAAAGATCCTCCTGAAGCAGGTGTAGACATTTTACCGCAGAGATCAGCATGTACCAACTCTAGAGGAGCTTGAGATCGATTGTTGGTCTCTCTTGGAAACGCCTTTCGTTGTTGCTTGTCCATCATACAAGCTTCACAAGGTTCTTGCAACTCTAAAAATGCAGGCAAATGAGCAACCATCCCTGTTCTTTGCATCTCCTTCAAAACTGCAAATCCGAGATGCCCAAATCGTTGGTGCCATAACCTGCTTACATCTTTATCTTCTATAGCAGTTAAAGCACTTAACTCATACAAGTTATCCTGTCGTATGCCTTTACCTACAACATTACCTGATGAATCCATGATTTCCGCACCACTCTTATTGAAGTGAACTTCGAGTCCACGATCTGTTATTGCAGAAACTGACAACAAATTTCTTTTGAGTGTAGGTACATAGAGAACATCGGATAACTTTTTCTCAACACCTCGAGAAGTGATAAAAGAGATGGTTCCAGTTCCTTTGGCTGGACACTTGGAGTCATTTCCCACCACTACATTGATGGATTCCCGTAGAGGCACTAGGGAACTATACCAATCCTTTTTACTAGTCATATGGCGAGAAGCTCCACTATCTAAAATCCATGGTTCATCAACACGAGCTTGAGCAGATGAACATACCTCTTCAATAGCTACCCAAAGTTCCAGCTCTGTGTTGTTTGCAGACTCTTTGTTCTTCCATGATGATTTTACAGTCCCATTCCATTCATCAGCTTGCTTATTTCTGCAATCCTTGATGGCATGGCCTTTCTTTTCACAATAGAAGCAACTTCCTGTGAACTTTTTCTTCTTTGGCTTCTTCTTTGATCCTTCAGAAGAGCCTTTACCTTTTGCATTTGTTGAGAATGCAGCATCACTTGTACTTTGCCGATTCTTTAGCCGCATCTCTTCTTCTAAAAGCATCGCACAAAACTCTTCAAATGTAAGAGGAGTTGGTCTTACTTGAGTGTTAAGGGTTGTTACTAATCCATCATACTTTGCTGGAAGAACACGTACACATCTTCGAGCTAGCTCTTCTGGTGTTATAACAACACCAACTGCAGCCAATTGATCTTGAAGATGCTTTATCCGTTTGATAAAATCTTCAGCCTTTCAGAATCAGAATGCTTTTCATTTGCCAACTGATTTTCTAAATTTTGTATCCTAGTGTGGTTCTTGGTCTCATATTGACGAGCCAATATGCCCCAAGCCTCATGTGCTTTAGTTGTATGTTGAACTAAAGTAAGCACAGAATCACTTACACTAGTGACAATCGCACATAATGCATCAGCATTCCGCCTCTTCCAAGCTCGTAGAAGATCTGGATCTGGCTGAATCATCAATCTTGAATTTGCTGGATCTTCAACTAGTATAGGCTCTGGATCCAATCCCATCGGTCCCATGATAGTGTCAAGTAATTCATAGGAGTCCAAAATTGCAAAAATTTTGAACTTCTAGAGTGTATAGTTGGTTCCATCCAGCTTCCCTTCAGTGAATGCAGGTGGACGAATTCGAATAGGTGCAACATTAACATTAGCAGAAGCACCAAGACTAGTGTTCGACGATGAAGCCATCATGTAATCACTCGAATAATCTACTGATATTCTAGTCTGCTAGTAGGCCAAAATAGTGATACTTCTCAAGCTATTCGAACCTTACAACTATGATACCATGTAAGACAATAGTTATGCAATATAACACACGAGCAATAGCAGAGAAGATAACAAATATAGGAGAATCTCAATAATTTTCTACTAGCAGCAAGTACAAAGATGATGGCATTGTCCACCCGTGCACTCTCAAGGTAGAGCTTAAATGGTGATCTAGACATCTCTAGATAGGGAGATACAAGGTAGAGGTATGCTAGCTCAACTCAATGTCTTAGGTAGTGCAGAAGTCATGTATATATAGGATCATGGGTGGCCTTTCGTGGACGGCTATACATGGGTGGTAGAGCCTGGGCGGCCACCGCCCACGTAATTTCCATACACGGCTTAGACCGGTTGAACCGACCTAACAAATATAAATGATTTTTGACTCCGACAGGGAATATTCTATGGAATATTCCCTTTACCATCGCACTGGGGGCGCTACCCCCGGACCCCCACCAGGGGGCCCGCTGGCCCCCTAGGACCCCCCAGCCAGGGGGCCCGTTGGCCCCCTTGGATCCCCCAGCCGGGGCTGCTCCCCGCTGCCCCAGACCCCCCAATTGGGGACCCTGGTAACTCCCTTTCCTTACAATACTTTACATGGTCCAATATGACCTTCATCCAACATGCAAGTTGGGATTCCCATCAATTGGGTAATGCACGCTTGGCTTCTCCTCATAACGGGGGCCTTACAAAATGTGCATACAATCATGAGGGGTAGACATTGATCATATATTAACACAACCACAAGAGCAGGTAGTCTCCAGCTCAAGTGAAGATAGGACCATGACCGATGATGATGATGACGATGAGGAAGCCAGTCAAGCTCAAGAGGATGTGCAAAATGAAGAGAAAAAGAAGCAAATTGAAGCGCAAGGTGATACGAGTACTCATCAGGATGACACGTTTGAATCTACCACCTATACTTTGGCAATCCAGAAACTATACCGAACTATGTAAGGAGTTTGGGTGCGCAGACAGCTATCCGAAGTAGACAGTCAAGCAATTCTCGAGCAAGAACTCGCTAATGGAGGTTTTGAAGAATCTTTCATCCAAGGATTCAAGGAATTAGTCAAATCCATGGGAACTACTGAAGCCCTCCATTATTTGAAGAGGAAGCCCCTACCAAAGTTTGACCCCCGTCGCATTAGCTTAATGTCCAAGCCGGGTCAGTACATCCGTGTACCCATAGATGCAGAATCTTTGCATCATGCCAAGGAAGCTTGATTCATCCCTAAAACCACGACAAAAGCCCAACCCAAAGAAGAGACCATTGTCATTGACTCCCACCTCACCCTTCCGTTGTAACAACCACCACCACAGTTGAAATCCCCACCACATCATATGCTCCACCTTCACTTACTATACATTCAACCTCCCTAGTACATCCCACCTTCCCTCCTCTATCTACATTCCTTGTAAGTACTGCCATAGAGGCCACAGCCCACCCAACACACCAAACTCTACCTACACCTCTCCCTTCCACCATAGTTTCCCACATTCCAATCAATCCATTCCTCACTCCATCCTTTCCTTTACTTCTCGTCCCTCCAAGCTCGATGTTCCCATTTCCACCCTCAATGACCTTCTCACTAGTGTCACCTCCCCATCCAACTATATCCCCATTATCCTCCCCTCTGCACCAAGCAATCCACGTGACTCAATCTGTAAGCTATTCGTCCACTTTTGTAAATCTTGTGTTTACACCCACTGATGCACCCACCATCACTCCACTTTCACTATCACTACACTCGATACCATGTCTAGTGACATGGATATTTCACCACCAACTGCACCACCACTCACTTCATCTATTTTACCACCACATTTAGGCATACTGACTTCTCCACAGTCACCAGTGCATCCACTTTCCCATCCCCCTTTCCCCTTCCCACTACATCAACGCCCACACTCACAGCATCTTCACTCATCACACCCTTGATATTGGCACCCACGATTGACACTACATTCCAACAAATGTTTTCTTGTATGAAACAAGGTAGAGATGAATTTGCATTCCACTACATAGTTACAAGTGCAGTTGAATTCCTTAACCATCGAGAACACTCCCCTCAATGCACGACATCAAGACAGGTTTTAAGATATTTCACCGCGTCAAAGCACCACATGTCAACACCCCAAGCTTTGAGCATGGCAACCGAGACTTGGAATATGATATGAGCACTACGCCATCGCTCCGGGTGTGTTATGCTTGGAATTGCCGCATAAAGTAGTTACTCACATGTTATAAGATGACCTTTGAAGAGATGTTCACAAACGGCTTTTGGGAGTACCACTCGAAAGTTTTTATCAGCCGACCCACACATCTCCTTCAATAATTTGTTTGCGAACAAGTGGTATATTCCATGCACTACTGACTTCCACCTCTCGACAAACCTGAGGCCATAGATTGGGAAAAACTCGAAATTGATCTCACATGAGGAGTTCACATAATAGAGCACACCCTCGCACACGACCTCTTGCAAAAATATATCATGCTGACCCCGTAACAAGGATCTGTCGGGGATGATAGGCGTGAGAGGGAGGAAGTGTTCGCACCACCCAAAGGCATAGACGCAGAGGAAGCATGTGAAGGTGGACTAAAAAGAGTCATGTAGTCTATTTTTTTTGCAAAGAAGTATAATAGATATTACTTCTTCAAAACACCAAACAATGATTTTCATCACTTTTGTACAATATGTATCATAGAAACACCCACTTTTCTAATTGCTAGCTCCATTTTGTGCAAGCCGAAGTGTCCTCAAGCTTGAGGAGCTTAGGTAGAACAAGCATATCAATTTTGGATATTTTTAGATCTCGTTTAGATCTCCAAATAATGCCTAGAGCCTATTTTTTAACTATGCCAGACACTAGATGTGAAACCGGTTTAAAACTAGTTTAGAAACTATAAATAGAGCAAAAGAGCTCATTTTTCTGTGTGGTTAGTGTGAGATTTGAGAAAACTTGGGCTTGTAATAGTGATCTTGAGCAATAGAGTCTATTTCCTATCTTCCATTGTGTCGTGCTTGTATCTTACATGTGTGTGTGCATCTCCATGCTTCTCACCTTCACTCTCACTACTTCTTGCATCCACGATCTTCAAATCACTCCTATCTCTTCCACTGATTGACATTATGGAGGTGGAGCCTCTTAATGTGGTGCTTACTATTGTGCTAGAGCAACACTTGTCTACTGTTAGAGGCTCATATTCTCATTTTCATTCAACTTCAATGAGTGAATTCTTTGTGTATACTTGATCTTTTGTTGAGCTTTTAATTGGTGTAGGTAATTTGATAAGTTTGTTTTTATCATACAAATTTTCACCATCATTTGTTTATTGCTCTGTAAACTACATTCATTTGAAGCTAACTAGTTATACTGGCAAGCTAACACATAAAATATTGGGATGATACCTGTATGTTGCTAGATTGATTTCTCTCAGTATGCTTCATCATGAATCATCACATTTGTTGCTTTAGATTCATTATCTATCTAATCAAAAGTTTGCAAAAGATCTCTATTCAATTTTCGACAAGCGATAAGCTCTAAGTTAATTTCCAGAGTGCAATCCACCCCAAAATAACAAGTTTTATGCTTCATCTATTTTGTATCAACTTATTTGTTTTGATGAATCAATTTGATATTGATACTCCAAAAGTACTAGGATGGTTTATATGTATTCGTCGCAAGCAAAAGCTGTCTATGTATCATCTGTAAAGTTATTTTGGCAGGTGTAGAGCAAGTTTTTGCAGCACCAGGCACATCTTTGGAGTGTATCACCCATCTTCCCTCACACAGAAGAGAATCTCAGTTGAGCATTAGTACCCTCATCCCCATTGATCACAAAAAAATTATCCCAACTCCAACAATTTTGATTCCACCCATGTAGATAGCCCCGCTGCATACTACATCGAGTCACCCAAACATTAGGAAACATACCAATATGAGAGTCCACCACTAGAACCTAGGTGGGAGGTAGACTATAATAATTTCATGTATACCAATCCCAACCCATGACCCCAATTGAGAGCGAAGATAAATCAATATGGGAGGATGGCATGAGAACTTGTTCCTAGTAAGCCATGAATGAAGATCATTGGATCAAGGTGGAACTATAAAGTAAAAAAGAATTCAGATGGTGGTATTAATAGATACAAGGAAAGGTTAGTAACCAAGGGATTTTTCAAACCCATGGCATAGACTACAAAGACACCTTCTCACTTTTTGTTAAAATGCCTACCATTAGAGTACTTGTTAGCATTGCAGCATCAAGGAATTGGAAGTTGTATCAACTAGATGTAAAGAATGCATTTCTCAATGGTTGGATTTTAGAGGAAGTTTTTATGGAACAACCACCTAGTTATGAAGATGCACATCATCCAAATTATGTGTGCAAATTGAAGAAGGATCTGTATGGTTTGAAGCAAGCTCCAAGAGCTTGGAATCACAAATTCGTTACCTACTTGCAGGACCAAGGATTCAAAGCTAACAAAGCAGACACATCCTTATTCATCAAAAGGAATGGATCAAAGGTTATATATCTCTATGTATATGTAAATGACATTATAGTTACAGGGAATGATGTCGATGGGATTAAATAGGTAAAGGTTGAGAAGGATGAATTCAAGATCAGTGATCTTGGGCCTCTCACGTATGTTCTTGGACTTGAAATTGTCTATACAGATTGTGGTATCTACATCACTCAAAGGAAGTATGCATATGACATGCTTTCTAAATTTAAAATGGAAAATACTAAGTGTGCATGTAGACCCATGGAATCAAATCATAAGCTAAGTGCTTATGAGGGAGAACCAATTGAAGATATCACAAGTTATCAAAGCTTGGTAGAAAGCTTGAACTATGCAACTTTCACAAGGGTGACATATGCTATAGTGTAGCATACTCAATCAATTTATGCACAAGCCAAGGAGGCCACACATGGTAGCATCCAAGAGAGTGCTCAAATACTTGAAGGGCACCATCAATGAAGGGATTTTCTACTCCATCTCTGAAATTGATATCAAGCTTTATTCAGATACAAATTGGGCTGGTTCAAAGGATGGCAAGAAGATTACTTTAGGATATTTTTCGTTTGTAGGATCAAAAATAATTTCTTGGTCTTCAAAGAATTAACCAACTATTGCTCTATCATCTACTAAAGCTGAATACAAAGGATTGGCAAATGCAACACAAGAAGCTATGTGGTTAAAATGCTTATACTCTGATTTGGGGTTACATACCTTAACTCCTCATAACTTTGGTGATAATACAAGTTCACTTCACTCACCAGCTAATCTAGTTTACCATGCTAGAACCAAGAATATTGAAGTCCATTATCATTATGTAAGAGAGAAGCTGATGAGCAAGGATATTCTATTGTTCTATGTTTCGACTAATATTCAATGTGTAGATATGTTGACTAAGTCATTGGATGGTATCAAGCTAAACAAGTTCAAAAGTATGACTCGATTGATAGAAATCAAGGAGGACAGAAGACTCAAGCATACTAGGCTTGAGGGAGAGTTGTGGGTGTATTTTATCCAAGACCAGTCCTTAATCATTCATAAATATGGACACTCTCAATGAGAGAGACATAGAAGCATGCTCTTGTAACTCTTGAAAAGTTATTACCTTGAAAACTAAAAGTTTTTGAAGAAACTCGTGGCCATGTTAGGCATGAATTATGAGCTGATTTGGAGTGATTGATTAGCTAGATGACTCCTCAACTTTAGGGGAACCTTTAGGTACAATCCCTCCAAGATTGGAATTCAAATATCACTATATAAACACCTATGTGTAGTCGTGGATCAAAATAGCACTTTGAGCTACATTCTGGAGAGATTTTGATCAAACACCAAGCCACAAGTGAAGCGCACATTGTGCTCCTCCTTCTTGAGCTTCATGTTCATTCATATTTTGTACAATATGTTCAATACAGATTGATTTTCAAGCTATACTTTGAAGTTGTTCTTATCTGCTGCTATAGGCTCATATTCTCATTTTTAGTCAACTTCAATGAGTGCGTTCTCTATGTATCCTTGATCTTTTGTTGAGACTTAAATTTCCATAGGTAATTTGATAAGCCTATTTTCATTGTACAATTTTCATGATATACCTGCATAATGATAGATTGATTTCTCTCACTATGGTTACTAAAAAGTCATCAAATTTATTGCTTTCAATTCATTATCTATCTACTTAAAAGTGTGCAAAAGATCTCTATTCAATTTTTTGCAGGCTAGGCCTACCCAATTTCTTAAAAGATAAATCTTTCTCAACAATGGTTTTTATCACTACATTAAGATTGTAAATATCATTTTTGGTAGATTAGAATCCATTTTTTTCAAGATGAGGAGTCCTTGAGCTTGAGGAGTATTAGAAGTACCTACGTACCATTTTTCATCATTTTTAGACTCGATTTGAGCCCTCAAATAAGCCATGGAACCTAATTTTTTACTAGGCCATTGGAGCATAGTGAGGCCTCAAGCCAATAATTCAAGAATTTTTTTTTTCTTGTTTTGACCAAAACCCTAAATAGAACTAACGTTCTTATTTGAAATCCATTTTGAGATAAAATCCATCTGAAACAAATTGTCTGCTAGTTGAAGTTAAATGCTTGTGCTAAACTTGGAACTTTTACAAGATCATTGAGAGCTCTTGGAGAGATCAAAGCAAGGTGCTAGTGTGTGTAGGCTCGGGAATGTCCTTCTTGGGCATACAAGTGCAACCAAGGAGAAGTGACTTGAGGTTGGAAGATCTCTCAATCCCTCAGTCAATTCCTAACATAGGCTAAGAGCGAATAGTGTTTTTGATTGATTAGAGGCATGATAGGAACACTCAAGTTCTAAGAGCCTTTAAATTCTTAAGTTTAAGAAGGGATTAATTGTAGTCAAGGGACAAGTTAAGGGCAAAAAAGTTAATTTGATTGGACGAAGAACATCAATTTCGACAAACCTAAGTGCTCTTGATGATGCATATTTAAAGACAAGGAAATACATCCTAAAGAAATTAAAAGGAACAAGTAATTGATATCAAGGAATCAACAAGGTGATTCTACAAGGGTCATTGAGCTAATAAATTGGG
Organism: Ceratopteris richardii; assembly: GCA_020310875.1. Classification (NCBI taxonomy): domain Eukaryota; kingdom Viridiplantae; phylum Streptophyta; class Polypodiopsida; order Polypodiales; family Pteridaceae; genus Ceratopteris; species Ceratopteris richardii. The sequence continues at coordinate 169,964,568 of CM035410.1, forward strand.
CATATGAAACTTAGATCAAGCTAACACTTAGGGAGATCAACAAAGTATTAGATTGTCAGAGGCTAGTGTCAACCATATAGCTAGGTCATGGGCCCAATAGCACAGTGATTATCCCTAAACACTAAGTTCCTAAATGAGTGATTCAGAGATGTTCTTTAATGTGGAATGATCTGTAGGTAGTGTAAGCATAACCTATTTACAGACACTAGAAGATCCCTATAAGACACAGTTGGAGTATATTAGGACCAATTAATTAGGTGCACATATCTATGAGGATGGTATGAGGTGATCAGTTATCCAACTCAAAAATCTTGATCAACCCTTCACATTTGAACACCCAGTGGTTAAGTTCAAAGAGGGTTCGTACATTGATAAGCAAGGAACCATGTATGTGGTTACAAGCTTACCAAACAGGATAGATGAGTTCGGAAATGTCATTCTTGAGAATGAGATATGAGACCTAGAGCAAGGGGACCTAGGATGAGAACCCAAGACTATTGGAGGTAAGTTTGTATTGACCAGATCGACGGTCGTATTCGAGACATCAAGACACTTGTATGTACCTCGCAAGTATGGCACAAGGAGGGTGGTTCTCAATCTCAAGAAGACTTTTGAGCAATACACAAGGGAATTTTGGGACCAGAAGGCAAAGCTTATGAACCTAAGATCGGGTAGACACCTAGGAAAGGATAGAAAAAGCATTAGATCTTTTGAGGAAATTGTCAACCATACAGCTAAGTCTTGGGCACAAGAACAAAGTGGTTATCCTTATGTACTAAGTTCAGACACAAGTGATTCAAAAATGTCTTTTAGCATAAGGAAACTTGCTAGTGGCTTAGACACTCCTTATCTACAAACACCAAAAGGTCCCTATAAGACACAATTGGAATATATCAGGACCAATCGATTAGGTGCTGGCATCTATGAGGATGGCTTGAGACGATCAGTGGTCCAACTCAAAAATCCATTCAACCCTTTGGACTTGAATACCTAGTAGCCAAGTTCAAAGAGGGTTCATACATTGACAAGCAAGGAACTATGTATGTGGTTACTAACTTACCAGACAGGAGAGCTGAGTTTGGAAATATCATTCCTGGGAATGAGATAGGACACCTAGAGCAAGGAGATGTAGGACGAGAATCCAAGACTCCTCGAGACAAATCTGTTTTGACCAGAGTGATCATGCCACAGTGGGTTCCCCAAGACAACAAACACATAGAACTATTCTTAAATAGAGAAACGGAGGAAGCCTTTTGGAGATGCAAGCCAGATCAACCTAGCCAATTGGGCATAGTCACCACTTATGAGTTCAAAGACCCTGAGATTCTGGGCAAAGTTGTCTACCTAGACAACACCTCGGGAAGAATGTTCTTAGTAATAGAACATGATAGACATGTATATACTTGGAAGATTGAATTGATTTTCCCTCCACCAAGATCCAATATTTCACATGGCCTCCAAGGAGCAGGATCATCTCAAGCTTATGAAGCCCAACGAGAAAGAACAAGGGAGAGATCTGAGGTAAGCATTGCACACAATGTGGGTAGAGACAGATTAAGAGTTGAAGGTGAAAGACATGAAAGAGAGAGACATGAAGAACATATGCATCAAACAAATGAACATGATTTTCCATTTCCTAGACCTCGAGAGCACCCAAGAACCCTTCGACCCTCTCAAGGGGTCAAGACAATGAAAAATTACTTTGATGAGGCAGGAGATCTTATGATCATGTGGCTGAGTTCAAACAAGTGTTAAGAGCTGAACAAGTTGAGGATTTGTTCACCTAGTTCAAGGCATTTGGTTTGACTCTCAGGGGCACTCCCTTAGCTTGGTTTCAACCACTAAACAGTTGTAATCATTGAGATATAGGTCAACTGCTAGACAAATTCATTGTAGAATTTTCCAGGAGTGGTATGAGGCATAACACATCATCCTTGATCCACAGCTTTCAAGCAGAAACCCCAAGAAACAGTGTGACTAGTAGGAACAAGGTTTAGATAGTACATAGAAAGATGCCATGTGCCATAATTACCCATACCAGCCAAACAAGTGGCTTTGTTTTTAGATGTCTTACTAAGCACAAAGTTGAGATCATATGTGTACTTGAAAGAGCATAGATCCATAGATGAGTGTGTGCGAATGTGCATAGATATAGAAGAAAATTTGGGTGAGGAGTTAGGACTATCCAAACTCTATAAGGATTCTGAAAGTTCTACTAGTTATACTTCGAGAATCTCCATGGAAATAGATGAGATAGCTGAGCAAGTTGCCCGGAAGCTAGGAGTCCAAAATAGACAAACACCACGAGTCACCTCATTGAATCGGTGTTAAACTTACGAAGGCGACCACATGGCTAACATATGCCCAATGAAAAACCCAAACATAAGAGAAAGGAATACCCTATATTGATCTATTGAGAGAAAATACACGAACCATACGGCTCAAGATTGTCCATACAATAGGCAAGTTGTTAGACAAAATTATCAGCAACCTTACCAACAGGGTAGGTATCAAAACCAATACCAAAAACCAGATAATAGGCCACAATAATATCAACAACAATATCATGCACCATATAGGCCACAACTAGTCCTAGGAAACCAATCGCCAGCTCCTGCCAATGTCATTCCAATCAAGTATATTGTGGTAGAGGAAAACCCTAATAGAGCATTGGTTCTAGTGACCCCTTTTGTCACAAAAAATGACCCTCATGCTGAGAGTTCTAAATACCTCTATGAAGATAATCCACAAGCTTACTACACAGAGTCACCTGAGCATAGTGAGACTTATCCATATCAATATGAGGCACCACCTATGGAACCAAATTGGGAGTCAGAATACTCCAATGTCATGTACACGAGTCCTAATCCCAGGCCCCAAGCGAGACAAGTAAGGCCACACGCCCCTAGAGGACTATGTTTTAGATGTTAGGGTGACCATTTCATTCGTGAATGTCCCCACCCACTAGCTCTAAGACAAGGACAGAACATCACAATACAAGGTTTTTGTCCTAACTACAGCAAAGAACATCTCCCGAGAGATTGTCCAAGGAACCCCTCTAGTGCGTATAAGGTCACACTGATTATGTGGTAGGCTTAGTTGTGGATTCAAGTGCTAGTAGTGGTAATGTGGTTCCTATATAGATAGTTACTAGGGCACAAGCCTTAAAATATGATAAGCCAGCTGAACAATCAGAGTCAAGTGAATTAGGAGAGCCTCGTAAGAGGAAAACAAGAATGTGGAAGGATACTAGAGAGAAAGCCAATCACAAGTGGAATATAAACTTATCAGAACTAGAAGAAATCCTCAAAGAAGCAAAAACAAAAATAGAAGACATTGCATCTCAAAAACCCTTGCATGTCGACACTCAATCCACTCCACTTCATCCCACCCCACCACCCATTGTAAATAAACCACAGCCAGGGTTTCTTATTGCAGATCCAACCCTAGAAGGCTTGGACATGATGTTCAAAGCCTACGAGGCTCATCTTCAAGAAGGACCAACATTTGCAAACCTAGACAAGAGTTACCCTAGAGCAGATTTAGAGATTGAATGGACAAAAATGTGCATGAAAATGGTTGAGCTAGCTCAGGCTATGCTAGAGACCAATCAAATGTTCAATCAGACAAATTCTATCAAACCAAGTTTGCATTTCCTGGGCTTACTGGAAAGATTAGAGCAGTTGGTAAACAAGCCGCAGGGTTCTTTACCTCCACAAGCTCAACCAATTGTTGAAAGAGAAATCTCACCACCGATGAAAGCTTATGTTCCTGATTCCCTTGATGGTGGAGCACCTCTTTCAATTCAACAATATTCTCAAGCGTTCTTGCGGGAAATACAAGAAGAGAAATGGGCCAAGGAGAAGGATCATTCCCCTCCTATTCTTGAAATTGATGATCTTCAGGATCGATTTCCCCAAGACATTCCGTCTATCTATGGAGACCAAACAGAGCAACAATAAGATGAAAGATTAGATTTTGAATCTAATTCTTTACAAGAGTTGACACAATTCATAGGCCCATGGGAATCTAAATCTCTTCATATCAGAGCTCCCACAATACTGATAAGAAATGAAGACTCAGTGGTTCCACGGAACATTGATGTCGTGAAGAACACTAAGGTTTAGTGTCATCTCATCATAGAAGAATTGCTCAAAGTAAAACCAGAACTATGAAAGCATGTGGCGAATCAAGTTCTAGAACTTGATTCCAATATCTCGAAAGCAGGCTCTAAGAGAAAAGTTTGAGTGATACCTCTAGACGAAATAGGAGACATGAGTGAAGGTGAAGAAGGTAATACTTATCTTCCAATCACCTACCAAGGATACACAACCAAAGCGATCATAGATTCAGGTGCAGGTGTTGCCATTGCAACCACCTCCTTGTGGAAGCAATGGGGTAAACCCACATTAAGACCAACTAGAATGAAGCTTCAAATGGTTGATGGACATATTGAAAGACCTCTAAGATTGCTTGAAGAGATAACTCTAGCCACTTGTGGTGTAGAGTTTGAGCACACCTTTGCTATATGTGACTTTGGCAAAAATGATGTCTATGAAATGATCCTAGGAAGTCCCTTCCTACGACAATTGCAAATAGTACAAGATTGGGGAACCAACTCCTTGTACTTGCAGTGCTTAGGGGTCACTACCAAAGTAAATCTAAAAGATTATACCTTCAGAGATGTACCTCCCCTACAATGGAATCCTATCCACAAAGCACAAGAAGATTTAAGCTTGATGAACTCTGGAAGTTCTTCTGATCCATCATGGATGCATGAAGATACTCACTTGTGGATGTGCAAAGTCACAGAGGAAGAGGAAAAATGCTTAAGGGCAAGAGAAGAAGGAACTTTGCTAGGAGATAGACCAGTTAGAGACCCAGCCTACACACCGATGATCTTTCCATATGAGGAATTTGAGCCTCATGATTGGGCAGAAATCTTAGCCACCATGGACATTGCGATCAGTGAAGAACAGTGGAAACCTCATTGTGATGAGGAGGGTTATGATATTTTAGTGTTCATGTGTCAGCCCTTGCTAGAAGAGTGTGATCCTAGTGATGTCATAGAAGAAGAAGAGAATGATGATGATCTAGAGTCCATTGTGATGGATAGTTGCTTTAACTCGGAAATGCACTATTTAGAAGACGTAGAAGTGTTTACCCAAAAAGAAGAAGAACCACTTGTAAGCATCAAAACAGTACATTGAAAGGATGGAAGTGAAGGTAGTCAGAAGAAAAAGAAAAGAAAAGCAGTGAAACAAGAAGAGGAGGATTCATTGTTTGAAGTACCAAAAAACTTCAAGAAATATGAAGTTGAAGACCAGAAAATTTTGGTATGAATGCCTAAGAGAGATGCCATCATATGAGAAGTTTATGATAATAAAGAAAAGACCAAAAAAAGTCATGGTAACCTTTGAAGGAAATGAAGAGTGATGTACATACATAGGAGAAGACCTAAGTGCAGAAGAAGAAGCAGAGCTTGTAGCTTTATTATGGGAATATAGGGACGTGTTTGCATGGCACTATATAGACTTGAAAGGAGTAGATCCGAAAATATGCTCTCATACGATCCCCATGACAACTGATGCCATGCCCACCAAACAGAAGCCCTACACATATAATGACACTTATGCAGCAAAAATAAAAGACGAAATTGACAAGTTGATTGAAGATGGATTTATCGATGAGATTGAGCATATTGAATGGGTGTCCAACATTGTAGTGGTGCCCAAGAAGAATGGAAAGTTGCGAGTGTGTATTAACCTAAAAAAAGTTAATGCCATTACAATTAAAGATAGTTATCCGCTTCCAATCACCGAACACTTATTGGATCATGTTGTAAGCAAGAAAGTTTATAGCTTCCTTGATGGATTTTCAGGTTAACCAAGTAGCCATTGCCCCAAAAGATCAACACAAAATGGCTTTTTCCATAGAGTGGGGAATCTTTACATTCTATATGATGCCATTTGGGCTCACCAATGCACCTACAACCTTCCAAAGGCTCATGTGTCATATCTTCAAAGAGTTCTTGCGAAAGAGCTTAGAAGTATATGTGGACGACTTATGTGCTCATTCCCAAGAAAGAAGATACCACATCCCTGAGCTCAGACAGATCTTCAACAAGTGTAGAGAATATTGAGTTTGTCTAAACCCAGAGAAGTGTGTGTTTGTGGTACGTCAAGGCAAGATCTTAGGTCATATTGTTTCTGAGAACGGAATATCAATAGATGAGGACAAAGTAAAAGCCATAGCAGAGTTGCCAAGGCTAAGGAATATTAAAGAGGTACAAACCTTTATGGGCCATTGTGGATATTATTGCAGGTTTATCCACATGTATGCGATCATAGCTAAGCCTCTTTATGCCTTCTTGACAAATTTTGAGTGGAATGATGAATGTGAAAATTCCTTCAATGAACTGAAGAGATGTTTGTGCATAGCACCAATACTGACCACTCTTGATTAGAATAAGCCATTCCATGTCTATGTAGATGCTCCAATCATGCAATAGGATGTGTGCTAGCACAACCCACGTGTGAAGGAAATCTAGATTTGCCCATAGCATATGCTAGCAGACAGCTAAATGCAGCCAAACAAAACTATACCACAAATGAGCGAGAAGGCTTAGGCATGGTATATGCTGTGAACAAGTTTAGACACTATCTATTGGCCAACAAGTTCAAGTTTTTCATTGATCATCAAGCTTTATTATATTTAGTCAATAAACCTTGCAATATAGGATGCTTAGTAAGATGGTTCCTTGTACTAATGGAATATGACTTTGAAGTTGTTTTCAGGAAAGTAGAACCCACCTCAGGGCGGATCACCTTTCTCTCATCACTTAAGGAGATTCACCGCAAGGAGTGTCTGATGAACTTCCTTATACTTATCTATTCAATTTAGAAGTTGTTCCTAAATGGGCAAATAAGTTGGTACCTGTCCTAACCTTCAGACCTACAAATAAGAATGTGAAAACAAACAAAGAAGAAATTGTAAGATCACAAGTCTATCAAATATTGGCAGGAAACATGTACAAACAAGGTATGGAGGGTCTATTAGTTTGTTGTGTCAAGGGCGATGAACATAGTAGTTGGTTGCAACAAGCACATGAAGGATTGCTAGGAAATCACTATTCTAAACAACAAACATTGCAAAATCTAAAATGTTTAGGAGTTTATTGGCCTAGCATGGACAAATAAATACATGAATGGATTAAGAATTGTCCAATATGTCAAGAGAGACTCCCCGTGGAGCATGCCACTCTTTATCACATGTCGTTAATTCAAGGTTGGAGTGCTCCTGGTAGAATTTAGGAAATCAGGAACCTTACCCAATGAGGTTAGTCTAGCAAGGAAATGAAGCATGGAGCAAGAGGCTCATGACTATGCTCTAGTAGGAGACAACCTATACCAAAGAGGCAAAGATGGTTACTTAAGATTGTGCGTTCATGAATCAGACTATTTGAAAGTCTTAGAAACTACACATAGCGGTGTTGCAGGTGGGCACTTTGGGCGTGATCACGTAATTAAGACCATTCTATTCTCAAGACTTTGGTGGCCCACTCTTCATATGGATTCACACACCTATGTGAAGAAATGCGACACATGTCAACGTGCCCAATATCCAATCAGAAAAGATGAGATGCCTTTGAGACCGATGATGGGAGGACATGCATTCTCAAAGTGGGGTATAGACTTTGTAGGTCCTATTAACCCCCCAGCTAGAAACTCCCATGCAGAGTACATCATTGTAGCCACAGATTACCTTACAAAGTGGGTAGAAGTAAAAGCCACGATGAAGAATGATGCTCAAATGACGACTAACTTTTTATTCAAGAATGTGTTCACCAGATATGGATTACCAATCGAGTTAGTAAGTGATAGAGGTACACACTTCTTGAACAAAGTCATTGAAAACCTTCTCCAAGAATTCTTGGTGATACATAAAAATTCTACCCCCTATCATCCACAAGCTAATGGATAGGTCGAGAGCACAAATAAGATCATATATAATGTCTTGACTTAGCTGGTAAATAATAAGCGCTCTTATTGGGACAAACAACTTCATCATGTTGTTTGGGCTTACCGAGTTGCCTACAAAATGGTACTCAATGCCACCCCATTTCAGATGGTCTTCAGACAGAATGTTGTGCTACCATTAGACTTCCTAATCCCAGCTTTAAAACTAGAACAAGAGCATGAGTGGACTAGACATGAGTTGTCCTCTAGGATCTTTGATCTAAAACACTTAGGTGAGATGTGGCTACGAGCAACAGCAGGCATTTATGTTGCAAAGAAAAGACAAAAGGCTTTTTGATGCACACATCAAGGATAAAGGATTGAAAGAGGGAGACCTAGCTTTGGTTTACACACTCAAGCAACATACCCGTAAATTGGAAAAAAGAGGATATGGACCCATGATCATTAATAGAATTTCCACTAGTGGTGCAGTTCAACTGGCCACTCTAGAGGGTGACATCTTGCCAAGCTATATTAGTGGTTGTCGAGTCACACTATATCAAGAACCTCTTACAGAGGATATGCTAAGGAGACTCAACACTGCTAAGAAGCGAAAAGAAGAAGAGATAAGGTTTAGAGAAGAAGCACACGCAGAGGGCTGAGAGCGCATTAGGAAAAATAAGTTAAGGCAAGTAGGCCTAGATGTGAATCGTGAAGTGCCACAATATCACATGGCCATGTGTCAAACATCAGGTGTGAATGCTTCTCGAATTATTGATCATCATCCCTTTGTGACCATCAAGGTAGGACAAGGAAAGAATGTAAGGACTGTGAGAGCATTGATTGGCTCAGGTACAACAACTAGTGCAGTTAGACTTTCATACTGCCAAGACTTGCAATTGAACATCAATCCCATAAAAACCTATCTCATAGGATTGGGAGGTGTGGAAACCCCTTGTTTGGGTGAGGTGGAACTTCCTATCTACCTTCAAGATGTTCCAATGAAAGTCAAAATGCTAGTATGTCACGATGTGGACTTATAGAACCACTTGTCTTGGGTCAAGATTGGATTTATGACCCTGTAGTCAAATTGCACTTAAGAAGTCAACTTTTTGAAGGTTGGGTACAAGAACAATGCATTACATTAGAATTCGAGAATTGCATGCACACAAATCCAGATGTCACACTTTCTGTTGGTTCTTCTAGGACTAATATTAGCACAAAAGATGTTGATGTGTTAAAAGCTCTATGTTCCACAAGAACTCAATCATGGAAGAACATGCTCAAAGGCAAGCGGACTCCTCCTCTTGTGCAAAGACCAATGCCGTCACAACAACTCAAGCAAAAGGGAAAGTGAAACACTACATGAAAGCTGCTATATCAAATAGACAACGAGATTTCAAGAAGAAAGTAGTGTCAAGCATGACGTAGATCTAGGTACAAAAAGGAGAGCAACCACCAGATTTGCCACAACAATTCCCATTTAGGTAGGCCAACCATGCCAAAAGAAGAATCAAGAAACTAGGACAAGTTCATCCACAAGGTATCCAACAAGTTTGGGTGCCTAAGAAATTAGTTGTAGCTCAACAAGGTCAGTCATGCATGTGGGTAACCAAGGCACTCTTACATGCACAAAACCCTCAGTCTTCACTCATGCGACAAGTCTCAATAAAGGCGCCAAGGCGGGGTAAGGGACAGAATCAAGCATAGAGCTCCAAAAAAGATCAAATAACCTCTTCTGCAATAATCAACAAACAATCATCAAGGCTATGGACTTGGTAGCCAAAAGCACAGGTAGCATCCATCAAACCAAAGAGACAACCACGATGGATCAAACCCTCAAGAAACCATCCAAACATGAAGCGGCCAAAAGTGATCACTACACAGTCAAACACTATTCTCAAATGGATCCCTATAAGGAGGAATGATCAGTTGTCATCTCGAGATCCAATGGATACCCCCAAGAAAGACTGCATCAAGCTCGGCAAGCAACCTTAAAAAGCCTCGACGTGTGACAACCATGTGCCTTTGGCATAACCTTGTCTTTTGCACCATTCAGGTCATGCATTTCCAAAGTATGCATTAATATAGGGCCACATTACACAGCCGTGCATAGACACAATTGAGAGCCCTATGCACAAGAGCACATTGACATACGTCAACTAGTTTTATCAATACTAATGTCTATCTTCTTGTTTTTTGACATTGTTCCCAGGAAAAAAGGAGAAGAAAAAAAAAAAGAGATAGAGAGCTTGTTTCCAGATTTTTCTCATGGAACATGCTTAGTTCAAAATGGAACCGATAATGATTGGGCATTTTATCATTTTGGAGAGAAGTGTGTCTCGGATAGCACATGATATTATTGTTGCCTTATCTGTTAGATGTCCAGAACTTGGCATGAACATGGCATCCACAACTATTGTTCCCCCTTACCATGGTAGGAGGGAAGAGCTTGAAGGTCTGCAACTTGAGTGATGCTTAACTACTATATGCACAAGAGCATCTAAGGAGATATCTGCAAGGGGTAGTTTTAGTACCCTGCAAATCCTTGTATGTATACTAGGTGAGAAGACTCCTGCTTATGGTGAGCTAACAAGAATATGTGAAACTAAGGTGGGCATAGTAATATAAAGAAATTCAATTCTTAGTATTTGGCAAATGTTGCTTTGAAGAGAGGGGATAGGACCAAACACTTGAAGAATCTCATCGATGAATCATCAACAAGGACATTCATCAACCATGGAAGATGTGCCATTGGTCAATCACTATGATGGGATTACAACATGACGAGTGGAATATCGATCGACCTTTTATGGTAAATATCCTCTACTTGGGTGTCACAACAACACTGATAGATTAGGAACCTCTTTGTCAACGTACCCTTGAGCAATTCGCTCAAGACCTAATTTTTTTGCACCATGTTTCTTTTAATGCATTCCCCAAGTAAGCATGCATAGGGCTACATTACAAGGCCGTGTGCAAGGCACAAATTTTCCTCAACCCATGCATGAACACACTTACCCATCATTCATTATGGTTACGAGTACTTGGCATGACTACTATGAACATCATCTTTGGAAGATCTAGAGGACATCAATGGAAACTCACAATGACACAGTCATGCTGGAATCCAAGGAAGAAGCACATACCAAGGGGCTACAACTTGCAAAGGCTCGCAGTGACAAACGAAGAACTGGACAACCAACCCTGCCACATTTCGAAGATGGATGGCTCTTGTTCATACAAAATGGACACTACCTCTCAAAAAACTACCTGGAACAACCATACAACTAGGGTCTGTCAGGGACGACAGACTCGAGAGGGGGGGGGGGTTGTTGGACACACAAGAAGAGGAGCAAGTATGGAGCTCCAAGAGGTGTATGTCAAATGTTCACTAGAATCCCCTACAAAAATAGTGATCTTGATCACTCAAACCATTGCAAATATCAGTTCATCTTTTTGTAAATCCATTTTGTTCAAGCCAAGGATTCCATGAGCTTGAGGAATAATAAAAGTATCATCCTACCAATTTTCATAATTTTTAGACTCCGTTTGAGCCCTCAAATAAGCCCTAGAACCTAATTTTTAACTAGGCCAGACACTAGGTTAGGCTAGCACCAAAACTAGTCAAAAGACTATAAAAAGAGCTAGAGAGCTCATTTTTGGGTTAGCTTGTTAGAGAGTTGGCTTGTTAGAGTTTGAAGCTTTGTAAGAGAGTTCTTTTGTAATAGAAGCTTTCCATTTTTCCTCTTTTTGCTCTAACCATGTGTGCATGTGTGTGTATGTGTGTGCATGCTTGTGTGCTTTCTCTCATGCACTTGTGTCTTCACTCGCTCATGGTCTTCATACCAGTCCTCACATCTCCGTGGAGTGACAAGTAAAGGAGGTGGTGCTTACGCTTGAGCTACAACGTACACTTCATAATTAACAAGTTTTTCTCTTAAAAAATGGTAATGCTCTTGAATGTGCTTACCCCTAGCATGATGCATTGAGTTATTAGCCAAGTGTATAGATGGCATGTTATCTCCATAAAGAGAGATTTTTCCAACTTTCACATCTAAGTCAATTAGTAGCTTCTTAAGCCACATAGATTCACATGTGGTTAGAGCCAATGCTCTACATTCAAACTCTGTTGAAGACACTGAAACTGTGGGTTGCTTCTTTGACATCCATGAGATAGTCTTTGTTCCTAGCATGAATACATGCCTTGAAGTTGACCTTCTATCATCTATAGAACCTATCCAATCAGCCTCACTCCAACCTCTAAGTGTTAGCTCTTCTCCATACTTGTAAAACAATCCATGATTGGTTGTATATGTCACATATCTAGGCACTCTGTTGGCTACATTTAAGTGCTCTTGAGTGGCTACATTTAAGTGCTCTTGAGTGGCTACATTTAAGTGCTCTTGAGTGGTTGCATTCAAGTGGTGTTGAGTGACTGCATGCATAATTGAGGAAGTAATCCTATCACATAAGATAGATCAATTCTAGTCATTCTTGCATAGATCAAAGAACTAATCAAGCTTCTATACAATGTTAAATCTTCAAGCCTTTACCAACCATCATGCTTATCTTTGTATTTGCATCTATAAGTTGATTGAGTACCTTACAATCTACCATGCCATATTAGTAGAGTACATCCAATAGATATTTCCTTTGCAAAAATATGTATACCAACCACTGCATATAATATTTTAATACCTAAAAAGTACTTCAACTCAGCCAAATTTAACACCTTGAATTCCTTTCCAAGTTTTCTCTTGATATCTTTAATTCTTGTATGATCACTACCGTATATGATTAGATCATCCACATAGATACATATGAATATTACCTTACTCCCTTCCTTCTTCACATAGAGTGAGGGATTTGATTTGCTTTGTATACCCACACTTGTCAATGTATTCAACAAGCCTTTAATTATAGACCCATGGTGCCCGATTGAGCCCATACAAGGTCTTCTTCAACCTACATACAAGGTCTTCTTCAACCTAGAAACAAAATTAGGATGTTCTACATCTTGATAACCTATTGGTTGTGTCATGTATTCCTCTTCTTTTAGCTCACCATTCAAGAATGTATTCTTTATATCAAGCTCACATATAGGCAATCTTCCACATGTACATACAATTATTATAGTCCTTATTATTTTTTTGTTAGCCATAGGGTTGAATGTCCCTTCATAATCCACTCCAAAATGTTGTGTGAACACTGTTAGTAGCCAAAATGGATTACCACACTTTTGTAATACACTTTGTAATAGGGAAAAGGGAATTATCTATACAAAGATCTCAATAGTTTTCGTAATTCTGGAAAATTGGGTGTTCATTAATTTCAAAGTGTGAAATGATGTGTAGAAGATTATGGATGAAACAATGGTGTGGTATGTTATGGTGCAGTATCTAGGAAGTATCTTTGTATGCGAAGCAGTGATTCCGGAAAGTCTGCTATATGAAGATTTGTATTACAAAATTATGAAAGCATAGGATTTGTTAGGGTTAAGGCAGATATGTACCTTCCTACATGAATCAAAACATGCTCATAAGTGCTCCAAATGTGCAACCATCTTTTCGAAAACCAAGAAATCATCCAAAAATATTCACATAAATGGCGCAAGGTATGGAGCAAAAAACTACTACATGTAGCACTAAAAGGTGCTTAGTGTATTCCACAGACCAAACCACATGACAGTACATGCGAATACCCCCCAATTCCTAATGAATTCCATCTTAGGTATGTCTTCCTCCACCATTCAAACTTGGTTGTAGCCACTAAAACCATCTAAGAAGGAATACATTTCTTTGCCTGCTACCTCCTCTAACATGTTGTCGAGAAATGACAGTGGAAAAGGCTCAAGTTTTGTCACCGCATTCAACTTCCTATAGTCCATGCAAATTTATAATTGCTTATTCTTCTTTAGTACAATGATTATTGGGGAGACCCATTATGGATTCTCGATGGGAACAATATATCCAACTTTGATTAAACGATCCAACGCATGCTTAACTTACTCCACAAAATTCGGGTTCATTATGTAGCTTTGTTGCATTACTGGAGTAGCATCTAGTTTGATTCAGATCTGATGATGATATAATTTGGGATCGAGATCTTTCATGTCATCATACATCCAAGAAAACATGTATTTTTTCTATTATATTAGTGCTATCAATGCCATCCAAAATTTTGAAGCAAGCTTCACACAAATTTGGATTGGTTTAGGTTCTTCAATAGTGCCTAAATTCACTACTTCTAATGAATCTTCTTCAACATGGATTTTGCCAAGTTCCATAGGGTCTTTCATTACTAGATCCGCCATATCTCTATCCTCTGGTTCTAGAAGTTCTATGCAAATAGAGCCAGCCATGCTGCCATAGACTAAACTCTCAACTGGGTTTACATCAACAACTCCGGATGATAATAGGTCTCTGTTGGTGTCGAGAATTCACTCTTCTTCATCCTCGTCCAGCTCGTTCAGTATGTGCAAGGGTTTTGCTAATATTGGCTTATGTTTTGGGAGTCACTATTGTTCATCCTCTAATCGAACCAAAAACTTCACATGTCCTTTCCAAAATGTAATGGTCTTAGCATCCCAATTATGTCATACCTTGGCATTCCTCAAGCAAGGTTGTGCAAGTAGTAAATTTTAATCCAAATTCTTTCCTTTAAGCTCACATACCATGAATGTAATAGGCAACACCACATGAGAAATTATGATGGGAATATCTTTGATTAGTCCCACTGATTGCACTTGGGATTGGTTAGCCATCCATACAAAAAATAGGGCTGGCCCAATACTTTTCCAAACCATTTGTTTACATGTAATCCTTGAAGCAATATTTATGCTCAATCTGCCATCAATAAGAACCTTAGGAATAACTTTATTTTTATACCATACCATAATGGTGGGGACTGCATAATCCACTACTCTATTTAGGACATCTTTGAACATACTAACCATCCATTTCCTGGTCAAGGCCGGTGAATATTTCTTCTACAATTACCTTGATAATTTTTCCCTGAAAGTCCAAATGAGTTCTAGCAAATATCCTAACGATAATTTGATGTGTGAATTCTATAGTAATTGACAAGAGGTACCTTCCTTGGATGCTACTAGAGTCGTATCATTCAGGCTCCATTCTATTCCTAGACATCTGGTTCCACAATCTAGTACCAAGCTCATGGTCATTAGGAGGTGACTTCTGAATTTTCGAAATTGTACATTCTACTAATTGTTCCAAATTTTCTCTTTCTTGTCGAGCTCCACTAGTTTCCTCAACTAGTAAATTATCTAAATTTTTCTTACTTATTTTACTATGTCAACTTTTACTGTGAATTACAATTGATATATTTAGGTAGTGATGTGTGTGAACACACTAGGACCGCCGGGGCACGTTTTTCCCTCTTTAGGAGGCTTTTTCCCCCGGCTTGTATATACGCTTGTTGCCCCAATGGGCTACTTATCTTTGTACATTCTATAGTAATACATTCAGTATTGTGTGTTGTGCTCCAAGCTTCTTCTTGTTCCTTGTGTTGTTCGTGTGCTTTTGCAGACGTCTAACTCCAACAATTGGTATCAGAGCAGGTCATCGCTTCATCTAGGGTGCCATTGACACTCCTCTGGTTGCAATCTCAGAATCACATGAATTCTGGTGAGCATACTCAGCGTGTTTTCGAGATCAAAATAGCTTCGTTTTGTTGTGCCAAAATCGCGATCTGAGCTCGTTTCGGCCTCCGAATGCCCTATCATAGTGCTTGTGCAGGCTATTTCATCTTTTTGTGCCAAAGGTATATACCAGTTTCTGTTTGCCAGTATAAGGGTCTCGAAGTCTGCTATAGGTCTAGCAGAATTCGTCTCGGCAATTCTGTTCAACTTTCTGAGATACAATCAATTTTCTGCATCAAGGTATTTTAGTCACCCGCCTGAAAGGAGTGATGTATTCCTAATGTTGGCTGTTGAGGATAAGTTGGATTGTACGAACTACCCATTATGGGCTTATATGATGCAACATGTGTTGGTTGCAAAAGGACTATGGAACATTGTGCAGGGTGTCGAAAAACGTCCTATCACACCTGCAACTGTTATAATTGCAGGTACTCAAGCTGATGCAGAAGTTGTCAAAGATGATGATATTCTGCATATTCTTGTTTGTGCTACGGTTTCTGCTGCACCTACTGCAGAGTAGAGTTGTTGGGATGGCAGAGATGCCCATGCACATGCATTCATAGCTTTGTCTATCAAATGTGCCATTATTCCTCACATTCGCTCTTGCAGAATAGCTAAGGATGCTTGGGATACACTTACCACATTGTACCAAGCTAGGAATGAGGCTCGTATTCCTTAACTCTGAAAACAGTTGGAGAGTGAGCACATGAATGAAGGTGATTCTATGGACAGTTTCCTAATGAAGATCAAAGACTTGAAGGAACACTTGATTTCTGCTGATGAGGTCATACTAGATAGCGCACTTGTGCAGACGGTTATGAATGGTCTTTGTGATTCATATGAGAGTTTTGCTTCTCCTCTTTGGTTGACGATGAAAGGAAATCCAAATGCATTATCATTTGAGGAGTTAGTCTCTATTCTGTTGCAGGAAGATCAGTCCAGGCAGAACAAGTCCATTATGTGAGTTGCAGATCAAGCTTTCGTGCCTAGTCAGAAGGGCAAAGGAAAATGGAGCTCTTCAACTAGTAAGCAAAAATCTGTTAATTTTTCATATTCGAAGAAGGAAGATAAAGATGAGAAGCAATCAAAAAAGCAGAAATTGTTTTGTAAGTATTGTAAAGGGAATGATCATATCATAAAGAACCATCCAAAACTGGGTGCTAAAGAGGCTAAGAAGAAAGAGGCTGGAATGGTTGTTGTAGAGGCCTCTACACCAAAAATAGAGTCTGCTAATCTTGGGCAAGAAGAAGAATGGGCATTTACTACTGTCTATAGTTTTGACCCATCTTCTCATGAGGAGTGCATGTCTGCAGTAGACGCAGATGTTTGGTATTTTCACAGTGCGGCGACCAAAGATATTACCTCGCAACGCAGTTTCTTCTCTTCACTCGAGCCTGCCCCTACAAGGAATACTGTTACATGCACCAACAACTCCTCTTATCCTGTTATGGGAGTTGGTAAGATCATTTTGACTACTGCTGATGGTAGTTCTTTCACTTTGTCAGATGCTTTATTTGTGCCAGGGATAAAGAAGAATCTGTTATCAGTTTCGGCATTAGCCAAGATTGGCTTGGTTGTGAAATTTGTTGATGAGAGGTGTACAGTTCATGATCTGTAAAACGGAGTGTGATTATTGCTTCTGGCATTTTATGTCGTGGGCTGTATAAGCTCATAGACTATGAAAACTCTGTAAATGATTTGGCATGTGCAGTAAATGATTCTCAGGCTATGTCAGATGCAAAGCTTTGGCATGCATGCTTTGGTCATCTGAATTTTGCTAGTTTGCTAGGCCTATAGAAATCTGAAATGGTGTCCTCTTTGCCCAAACTTGAGGCACCTGGAAAACACGTTTGTGAAGTTTGCCCTTTCGAAAGAGGAGATTCAACTTGTGTTGAGGCCACTAGTGTGTTTTTTACATTGAACATGCATTCCTCTAGACTGTGATTACTCTAGTTACAGATGGGACAAAATACCTGATTCAGCGCATAATCAATCGTAATATGGCCCACATTCCTACACAATAAGAAATACAAATGCTGAGCCACATTTGTACTTTTCTTCGTAACTAGTTTTGTCCTTTTAGAGCCTAGATTGGCCAACTATATTTTGCGGTCAACTCTTGTTGTTAGATTGATTATTTGATCTAATGTTCATGTTTGCTTCAGTGTATACATGTAATTTTTTTCTTTGATAGTCGATTGTAGTCCATCCATGAAGAATTCTTGCATCATCTCTTCAAAGGGACATCTATCTATAAGGAACTATTGCATCATGGATCTAAAGTCTCATGCATATTGCTCCATCGTCCCTTTCTACATCATGTACTATAGAGTAGCATATAGTTCTGAAATACTTTTGGTAGTCTAGAATCATTCTAGGAAAGCCTCTTTTAACTTTTCATATGATGAAAAATGGTACGAGGGATTCTCAATGAGCCATTTAAGTGCATCCCCTCTAGAGTAGCTCGGAATACTATTTGCCCATAAAAGTGGGTGTAATTCATCCTTGGAAGTTGGTTTCGATGCACCATTGAGTCTTCAAAATCCTGTAAGATATTGAGTCGAGTAGAAGGAGCTAGGACTAAAGCCGATTCCGGTGGGGGCTCACTACCACCGCTTTGGCTTGAATCAGTAGGGTACTTTTGTTCCTACTGCTGGCTCTACTAGTCGGCTTGGCTGGATTCCCCTTGCCATGAAGCTTTACCTAACTTGTCATCTCTCCACTCAAATATTCAATCCTAAAAGAGTCTTGGAGGTAGCACTCCATTCTCCACCCAATACAACAATTCTTCTAGGATAATGGCCGCTTCAGCAATTGAGATATCTTCGAGACTTAATGTTGCTAAATTCTGGTTAATAAATTCATCCAAATACTTGTGATTACTTTTTAGGTACTCCTTATCACTCTACAACGGCATCAAATCAAGCAAAACTACATCTCCGAACCAACCCCATCCCATCGTGGTTGCCAAATGTTTCTATGGTATTGGCTTTATCAGAATGCAACACCAAGTTCCAAAGGTAGGGTATGGGAATGAGGATTATGAGTGTACTAATACAATCATAACATGCGTTTATGTTCCTTAACTTAACTTCACACCTTGATAGCTTTCAAAATCTTCACAATACATAGAGACTCAGAGAAACTTTAGAATAGATAGATCAATGGAGTTCAAGTGGATGGAGAAAGCACAACTACCTTTTGCATGATTACGAACAATGCTTGCTAGTGCACTTGTCTTACAAGCTCGAGACTGGACATAACCCTTTTATGTCTTTGTAGGTGCCTTAGATAAGGCCATTGGAAGTGTGCTTATGGAAAACGAAGGGTGAAACTAGTTCAGGTATGTTTACTATGCTAGTTGGCGATTAACATTAGTAGAGCATAATTATTCAACCACTAAACATGAATGCCTCGGATTAATTTAATCAATAAAAAAAAATTTGGCATTACTTACTAGGAAGGTCGTTCACTTTCCATGTGGATCATAGTACCCTTCTGGATTTGGTAAAATAGTAGAATTTGGTAGGATGGTTAACCAGGTGGCTCTTGCTTCAGGAATTTGAATATGATATTGTCCATCACCCAAGAGAAAGCCATGCCATTGTCAATTTTCTATCACGAGTTGATCATGGAGAACCACTAGAGGGTGTAGATGATGCTCTCTTGGATGCTTAGATATTTATGTTGGTAGAGATCAAAGATGCTCCATAGACTGCTTCGACCTGGCACAAAGAGATGTTGAGTTTTGTGGAGAATGGAATAGCCTCATCTCATTTGCACTTTGTAGCCAAAAGGAAACTTGGTCTTCGGAGTCGTCGATTTACTATCATCATGGGCCAGCTATATCACAAAGATCCAACCAATATCTAGTTACATTGTGTACCTTCACATGAGGTGGTAGTAGTTATCTCTGAAGCTCATTCCGGCTATGCGGGTGGTCACTTCAATGATTTGATAACGCTATGAAAGATCTAGTAGGCTAGACTATGGTGGCCAATGATGTATGCGGATGTTTAGAATTCGGTGCAAAATTGTGACCCTTGTTAACATACTGGAGAACCCCAAGATAGTCACCATTTTTTGGTGCAACCTATTCTTCCACTGGAGCCATTTCAAAAATGGGGTTTAGATTTTATTGGTCCCATTTAAGCACCGAAAACAAGAACAGGAGCACTTTATATTCTCACTTGCACCAATTATTGTACCCGACGGGTGGAGGCTTGGGCCAAAAAACAAGCTACGATGTGCACAATAGTTAAAAAGCTTCACAATGAAATCTTTCCACGGTTTGGTCTACCTCTAGAATTAGTTTCTAATACGGGTACTCATTTTTTGAATCAAATAATTTTAGAAATTACCTCTGGGTACCAGATAAAACATAAATATAGTTCTCCATATTACCCCCCGGCAAATGGATTAGCAAAAAGTGTTGGAGTTAGACGTCCGCAGAAGCACGTGAAAAGCACAAGGAAGAAGAAGAAGCTTGGAGCACAACACACAATATTGAATGTATTACTAGAGAATGTACAAAGATAAGTAACCCATTAGGGCTATAGGCGTATATACAAGCCGGGGGAAAAAACCTCCTAAAGACGAAAAAAAGTGCCTCGATGGTCCTAGAGTGTTCACACACATCACTACCTCAATATATCAACAAATCCCCCTTGGGGGTGATTCAATGAACAAGGAGCTGGCACTCATGTATAAGGAAGTGCCAAGCTATGTGGAAATCACTACACAAAAGGAAGTAAGCCCAAAGCTTTGCGGAAAGCTCCAAACTTCTCCCTAGGTAGAGCCTTCGTAAAAAGGTTTGCGATGTTCTCCTATGTGAGCACATATGCCAAGCTGATCTCTCCAGTAGAGAACCTCTCCCTAACATAGTGATAATGCATCTCAATGTGCTTAGTGTGAGCATGGAACACAAGGTTTCTGGCAGCTACCAATGCGCTCTGATTGTCAGTGAAGAAGGTGGTGTTGGAAGACTGACCAACACCCAAATCAGCCATAAGGTGTCTAAGCCACACACACTCAAAAGTCCCTATGAAAGTTGTCCTATACTCAGCCTCACAATTGGAAGTGGCCATAGTAGGCTACTTCTTGTTCAACCAAGATATGCATGAGCTACCAAGCATGAAGCAAAAACCATTGGTGGACACACGAGTGTCATAGCAACCAGCTTAGTCAAAATAAGAAAAAGCATGCAAATCTGGCACTAGTGACCCCCCTTGGGATAAAACAACCCAAGTAACAGGGTACCACTCCAGTAGCAAAAGATGTGCTTACCCGCCTGCAAATGCTTGACACACAAACTCAATATATGGCCAAGTAATGCATAAGTAAATTAGGCATCCAATAGTCTGATCTTAGAGAACAACATCAAATGCATCTCTAGCATCAGGAAGACTCAATTGTAAACCCGTCTCCATAGCAGTGGCAATAGGTTTACAGTCTTCAAGGCCAAAATGCCTTAATAATGTGTCAATATATTTCATTTGACACAAAGCCATTCCACCATCAATGTGCATAAATTGAATGCCCAAATAATGATGCAAATGCCCCAAATCATACATCTCAAACGAGGCATGCAAATCAACCTTAAAATCAGCAATATGTGTGTCATGAGGACTAGTGAGCAACATGTCATCAACATATACCACAATGATCAGAAGCACATCATTAGCACACTTAACATATAAGGTTCTTTCAGTTGGACTGATCTCAAAACCATGTGCGGTGAGATAGGCATGTATCTTTTCATACCAAGCACGTGGTGCTTGCTTTAGACCATATAATGCCTTCTTTAACTAGCACACCTCGTTTTCATGCCCTTTTTGCATAAAGCCATGAGGCTGGAAAACATACACTTCTTCATGCAAGTCACCATTCAGAAATGTTGTTTTAATGTCCAACTGATGTACATTCCAACCATGATAAGTTGCAAGTGCATAGATGCTCCGAACAGTAGTCATATGACATGTAGGTGCAAAGGTCTCATCAAAGTCAATGCCTCTTTCTTGCGCATAACCCTTTGGAACAATCCTAGTCTTATACCTGTCAATTGTTCCATCAGGCTTATGCTTTAGCTTGTACACCCACTTAGTGCCAATGGCCTTCTTGCCAAGAGGGAAGTCACATAAAGACTAGGTACCATTTTTCATGATAGCTTCATATTCAGATTGCATAGCAACCATCCAATTTTTTGAATTTTGTGCTTCATCAAATGAAATACGCTCATTCTCATCAGAAAGAGTAGATGCATCCATAACATAGCAATTTGATGCAAAAGAGGAACTATGAGAGCTTGAACGAGTATGATATGACAGAGGTGCATCTAATTTGCTATCCTGCAAAGTCTGCACCAACCGTTTTGGCATAGTTTTTTCCTTCTCAATATTAGCTCTCTCATCAACAAGTGCATCATGTAAATCTGCATCAGAAATGGAATGATCTCCATCATCACATGAAACCTACAAAGGCTAAGAAGTTGCCTCATTAGGACTAGCACTAGACCATCCACCTATAAAAAGAGGCAGCAAAGTATCATACATGTCTTTGGAGCTAACAGATGTCTTCTTAGTACATGAAAGCAATGGCTGAATAGCATCTTCCACAAAAACAACATCACAGCTAACCAGAATGGATTTAGATTATGCATGATACAGAGGACATCCTTTACTTTCAAAATTGTACCGAACAAAAAATACATTTTACTGCTTTATCATTCAATTTTCAATGATGTTGTTCAGGCACTAATGCATATGCCAGACAGCCAAAAACATGCAGATGAGAAACAGATGGCTTCCGATCATGCCAAGCCTCATATGGAGTGATAGACTACAGTGCTTTAGTGGGACACTTGTTAAGTACATATGCTGCACACATAGCAACCTCAAGCCAGAAACTATGTGGTAAGGCTTGACTCTTGACCATACACCTCACCATCTCAATGAGTGACATGTTCTTACGTTCAGCAACTCCATTTTGTTGAGGTATATACAACACTTCACACTAGTCTTTTATCCCACGTTCAACTAGAAATGCATAAAATCAGAAGACATATATTCCCCCCCTCGATCAGAATGGAGGGTGCCCATTTTACATGTTTACATATTTTAGCCAAAACTAGAAACTGTTTGAAGCACATAAACACTTCGGACTTTTCTTTGAGTGATATACCCATGCATTCCTAGAAAAATCATCAATGAAAGTCATGAAGTAAAGATAATTTCCAAAAGAGGGTGTCTGCATAAGACCACCGACATCGCTATGAACAAGCTGCAATTTCTGAGTAGTCCGAACTGAACTATCCTTTGGAGATGAGGAACGCTGCATTTTGCCCAAAATACAGCCTTCACATACATGTTTACCAGATTCCTCAAGTTTGGGCAAAGAGGACACTATTTTAGATTTTTGTAGGCGTAGCAATCTAGCAAAATTCAGATGACCAAAGCATGCATGCGAAAGCTTGAGAATCATGTATTGCACATGCCAAATCATTTACAGATCTTTCATAGTCTATGATCTTATACAGCCCATGACATAAAATGCCAGAAGCAATAATGACATCGCCATTTGACAGATCATGAACTGTACATCTATCATCAACAAATTTCACAACCAAGCCAATCTTGGCTAATGCAAAAACTGATAACAATTTTTCTCGATTCCTAGCACAAACAAAGCATCTCACAAAGTGAAAGAACTACCATCACCAGTAGTCAAAATGATCTTATCAACTCCCATAACAGGATAGGAGGAGTTGTTGGTGCACATAATAGTATTCCTTGTAGGGTTAGCCTCAAGTTAAGAGAAGAAACTACGTTGCGAGATAATATGTGTGGTTGCCACACTATCAAAGTACCAAACATCTAAGTCTACTGCAGACATGCACTACTCATGAGAAGGTGGGTCAAAACTGCAAACAGTAGAAAATGCCCATTCTTCTTCCTGTACAAGATTAGCATCCTTTGTTTTCAGTGTAGAGGGAGTTGCAACAACCATTCTAGCCTCCTTTTTCTTTGCCTCTTTTGTAGCCAGTTTTGGATAGTTCTTTATGATATGATCATTCCCTTTACAGTACTTGCAAAACAATTTCTGCTTTTCTGATTTCTTTTCATCTTTGTCTTCCCTCTTCGATTGTGGACGATTAGCACATTTTTTTTCTTACTAGTTGAAGAGCTCCATTTTCCTTTTCCCTTCTAAGTAGCCACGAAATCTTGATCTAGAACATGCATAATGGACCTATTCTGTTTGGATTGATCTTCCTGCAACAGAACAGAGACCAACTCCTCAAATGACAAGGCATTTGGATTTCCTTTCATCATCAAACGAAGAGTAGAAGCAAAACTTTGATATGAATCAAGAAGACCATTCAGAACGGTCTGCACAAGTGAGCTAACTGGTATAACCTCATCAACAAAAATCAATTGTTCCTTCAAGTCTTTGATCTTTGTTAGAAAACTGTCCATAGAATCACCTTCATTCATGTGCTCACTCTCCAACAATTTTCGGACGTAAGAAACACAAGCCTCATTCCTAGCTTGGTACAATGTGGTAAGTGTATCCCAATCATCCTTAGTTGTTCTACAAGAGAGTATGTGAGGAATAATGGCACGTTTGAGAGACAAAGCTATCAATGCATGTTCCTGGGCATCTCTGCCATCCCAACAAATTTGCTCTATAGTAGATGCAGTAGAAATCGTAGCACAAATAGGAATATGTAGAATATCATAATCTTCGACACCTTCTGCATTAGCTTTAGTACCTATAGTTGTAACAGTTGCACATGTGATAGGACGTTTTCAACACCCTGCACAATGTTCCACAATCCTTTTGCAACCAATACATGTTGCATCATATAAGCCCATAACGGGTAGTTGGTACCATCCAACTTATCCTCAACAACCAACATACAGAATACATCACTACTTTCATCCATGGCCGGTGACTAAAATACCTTGATGCAAAAAACTGATTGTATCTCAAATAGTTGAGTAGAACTGCCCAAACGAATTCTGCTAGATTTGTAGCAGATTCGAGATGCTTATATTGGCGAACCAAAACTTGTATATACCTTTGGCACAAAAAGATGAAATAGCCTACACAAGCACTGTGATAGTGCATTCGGAGGTCGAAACGAGCTCAGATCACGATTTCGGCACCACAAAGCGAAGTCGTTTTGATCTCGGAAACACGTTGAGTATGCTCACCAAAATTCGTGCGATTTTGAGACTACAACTAGAGAGGTATCAAAGATGCCCTAGATGAAGCGACGACCTGCTCTGATACCAATTGTTGGAGTTAGATGTCTACATAAGCACACAAACAGCACAAGGAAGAAGAAGAAGCTTGGAGCACAACACACAATACTGAATGTATTACTAGAGAATGTACGAAGATAAGTAACCCGTTAGAGCTATAGGCATATATACAAGCCGTGGGAAAAAAACCTCCTAAAGAGGGAAAAAAGTGCCTCGGCAGTCCTTGAGTGTTCACACACATCGCTAGCTCAATATATCAACAAAAAACACAAATAAACTACTTTTGCACATGTTGTAGAAGATGTTACTTGACTCCATGGACTAGTGGGAAATTATTCTCCTCATAGTGTTTTGGGTGTATCGGACATTATATAAGGTTTCAATAGGCAACACTCCCTTTAAACTACTTTACGGACAAGAACCTATACTTCCATTCAAGTTAGCAGTTTGTAGTCTCTAGATTGCGATTCAAAAGCGACTAGTACAGGAAGACTCTATCGGATGGATCAACTGCATCAATTAGACAAACATCGATATACTAGTTTTCTCTTAGTCCTAGTGGTTCAAAGCACCAAAAGGAATGGCATGATCATAATTTACAAATGAAAATTTTTAGACCCGGTGACTTAGTGCTATATCTCCATTAAAAAATGAAGCGCAAAATGGGGAAATTGGAATTTTAGCGGACAAGTCCGTTCTAGATCCACAAATTATTTGGACAAGGTTCCTTCCAATTGGCTACATTATCCAAAAAAGAGTTACCAAGGATAATTAATGGGTCCAAATTGAGGCCCTATCACTCATTCGGAGGGTAATTTTGAATATCAAAAAATTATATATATATATATATATATATATATATATATATATATATATATATATATATATATATATATATATATATATATATATATGTGTGTGTGTGTGTGTGTGTGTATGTATATATATATATATATATATAACAAATTTTTGGGCCAATGGAAAATAAAAATTTGTGCAAAAGTGGCAGAATAACTACTCAACATGCAAGCCATACAATCAATTAACGATGGTGGTAGAGGCATCATTTCGAATCTGATGTTATAATCCTTATTATGAGGGCTATGATGAGTGCAGAGTCACCAAAGTAAAGATTTCATTCAAGGCAATCATGATGCAGAAAAGACACTCATAACTCAAAAGTGCGAGCAATAAAAGGTTGAGGACAATACCAAATCTGGCTTATTTGGTGAACTCATAATCAAAGCGAGCAGAGCGTCGACAAACTTCAGAAACCAACAGACGCAGTAAAAGCATAGCTATGGCCATCAACTTCTTTGATACCCACCTTCTGAACATATCAAAAACTCAGTCTCAAGAGTAGAAGGATTGGTTTGAGTGTCACGGGTTGTTAAAGTGCATCCTAATGGACTAGTAGAGCATGCGCCTACACCCATTGACGAAGGATATAGCCAAGGAAATTGCAAGGCATATAGATGGCAATGACCTCAATGTCTAGGAGACCAACCTGCATATAGGGAAGGAGCACACACTCCAGTTATTGTCGGCATGGATAGTACAGCGGTTTTATGTTGCCAACGTAGGAGTCACAGCAAGCACAAAATTTGTAGATGTAGTAGAAATATGCAGAATACTGGGCAAACCATGTTTGGGAGAGTATAAGTTCATACAACATCCAGACAACAATCCAATAAAGCTCAACTTACTATGTATGATGATGATTATCAATATGCAGACAAAGCATTACAGTGTATCCCAACAACCATATGTATCAATGAAGGAATCAAAAAAGACATAGGTGAAGTGGGCCGAGATTATATTTCAGAAGTTAAAGAAGGAAATGAGAAGGTTGTTCCAGAGAATAAAGAGAGATTTGAACGTAGTGCTAGACTCAAAAATTGGATTCCTATTAACTTTATTATTTATACAAAATTCGATACTTTTACCTTGAGATTACACAGTAGTTACGGTGAAGGATTTTCTCTAGATCTTAGCGAAGAGTGCTGCAGAAAAGAAATTGGTAAATGGCACTTTGTAGGATTATATAGGTGACTATGATGAAGAGGAGCAATCTCAAAGGCAACATGTGGAGGAGAACTGGAGAAAAAAGTTTGAAAAGAAAGCTACAGAGGAAGAGGCAGAAAGGAAAATGAGAGAGGAAGAGGCAGCAAGGGCGAGACTAGAAGAAGAAAAATAAAAGAAACAACAAGAAGAAGAGGAAAATAGATGCCATGCGGAGGAACAAAAGAAAAGACAAGAGGAAGCAAAAGATGAATAATGCCAAAATCAATCGGAGCAACCAGACCGTACTACAAAAACATCTCAAAAAATTCTAGTTCTTCAGACATTTAGTTCTTGTAATCTCAATGATAGATGGAAACAAAGTAATGGCATAGTAAAGCTACCTCCTATCAAATGCAGTGATTATTTCTATCCTTAGGTGTATTCCAAATTTCTAAGACCAAAAATCCTAGGAGATTTAGTGAGAGGAATTTAGTTGAGTGCGGTGAGAATGGAGGAGTTGTAGAAGAAATATACTGCACTCTCTTAGTAGAAGGAGGGATGGGAAGTAGAGAAAGTAGAAATGAATGCAAAAATCAGCCAACATAGGGCCGAAGCGGAACAAGTTAGAGCAAAAAATGTAGGGAGAGAGAGCAGAGTGCATGAGGAGATGATGCAGGAGATGATGGAGGAGATGAATGAAGCCTTAGCAAAAAATAATATGCTAAAGGTGTCAATTGAAGAGAAGGTGAAGCTCATAGCTCATCTCTAAACAGAGATTAGTCAAACCTCAAAATCATGGTAGAAGTTAAAAAACACCAATAAGGAGCTTATGGCCAAATTACAGAAGGAAGAACAAGAAGTTCAAAGATTGAAGAAGAAGGCAAATGAACAAGGTCATGAAATTAAAAGACAAGATGTTGCAATTGTGAAAGATGAGGAGAATCTGGCAGTGCAAAACTTAGAGTTTATGGAGCTTGAAGTCAAACTCCACACTATCTAGAAAGGATTTGATACAATGTTTATGCAGCTGGCTGGACTTCTCGAGCTTGAATGATAGATCGAAGTATGGAAGCAACAGTGTGCAGATGCAAACTTAGTATTGGAAGGCAAGGAGGTAGAGGTTACGATACTAAATAAAAGCACCTCAATTTTGGAAATGACATATCAATGTAAACTTGATGAAGCAAAGAAGTTAGCGGAAGAATATATTGATAAGATATCAAATGTTACTATAGCTTTTGATAATATATTAGAAACGTTGTAGAATAGAATACCAGAATTAGAAGCCTCAACAGCTAGTTGTAGAAATGTTAGCCAAAATCTGCTAGATCCAAAAGAGTTTTTTGAAGCAGAAATTTGATTAGCTGAGGAAAATATAGAAGAAATGTTTAAAGATCTTAAACATAATATAGAAAGGATCATGTTTCCATAAATGCAGAATAATGGTGATGATCTCTAAACACATTTTTTTGTAATTCAATGGGTTTAGATCCACCATGCGTGCCAATGTTAGCAACCAGAATGGACAACCACACTTTAATACACTTTATAATCAAAAAAATGGAATTATCTATACAAAGATCTCAATAATTTTTGTAAGTTTGGAAAATTGGGTGTTCATTAATTTGGAAGTGTGGAACGATGTGTAGAAGATACAGAGGAAAGAATGGTGTGGTATGTTATGATGTGGTATCCGGTATCTCTGTATGTCGGTTGGTGATTTCAAAAAGTCTATTATATGAAGCTATGTATTATAGAATTATGAAAGCATAGAGTGCCATAATGGAATGTAAGAGATCAAGAAGTGTAAGAAGAATCTATCTATAATAAACAAGTGTTGTACATATATATTTCTTTCTAATGTCTTTCTATTTTGGAGTTTCTCTGAGTCTCTATGTATTGCAAAGATTTCAAAATCTATCAAGGTGTGAAGTTAAGTTAAGGAACATAAACACATGTTATGATTGTATTAGTACAATCATAAACCTCGTTCTCATACCCTACCTTTGGAACTTGGTGCTGCATTCTGATAGAGCTAGTATCATATAAACAACTCTTTAGCCACCAACCTAACTTTGTGTCTAGCTAGTGAACCATATGCATTCATTTTAGTCTTATACACCCATTTATTTTGAACCACTTTCATATGTGGGGTCTTAGGCACTACTTCCTAAGTCTCATTATCCTTGGGTGCTTTGATCTCCTCATCCATAGCTCTCTTCCGTTCTTCTTTTGTTGATGCTTCCTCATATATGTCTAGATCATTATCTCCTACAACCTACATCATATAGACATAGTTCTTGGAAATGAAAGAGTCATAGTTTAACCTTTGTATTTTCTTGAGCCTTGAGGATCTCCTTTCACTTCCTTAAGGAAATTTTTTTTCTCTATCATGATAGATTTATCTGTGGTGTGATCACCTGTTCATACTCTTCTTCATTCTATGAGTCACTATTACCTTCATGATCATCATGAGAGTCAGTAAGAGACGTGTATGTGGATGTTGGTGATTCTAATAGGCTTCTCCTTTATCCCATGTGTCATTGGGTACATGATCATGATGTTGAAGCCTCAGGCCCACTCATTTGAGTTGATTCAATCTACATGTCACCTTTACTACAAACTGATACATCATCCAAGACATCGTATATTACCTTTTTTTTCCCTTGTCTACATACAATGGCTTCAATTCATTAAAGACCACATTTCTTGATACATACAAATTCTTGATGTGAGGGTTATAACACTTGCAACCCTTTTTCTCAATAGAATACCCTATGAAGACACACTTTTCATATTTACCTTCAACTTTAGTTCTTACCCCTTGTGGAATGTCCACATATCATGCACATCAAAACACCTTGAGATGCTTCACACTTGGTTTCATGTCATAGTAGGCCTCATTTGGATTCAATTCATGCACAATGATTGTAGGTGCCCTATTCATCAAATAAATTGAAATATTAATAGCATCATACCAATAAAAGAGAGGCATGTGTGCTTCATTAATCATAAACCTTGGTATCTCCAATATATGCCTATTCTTTCTTTCTATTGCCCCATTTTGTTGGAGATTACACCTACATGTAAATTGCATTTTAATACCATTTTCATAAAAATCAAAATTGAATTCTTTGGAAAAATATTCTCCCCCTCTATCAAAACCTAGGGCTTTGACATGATTACCTATCTCCTTTACAACCTCTTGCTTGAACCTCTTCAACATAGAGAGCGCATTTGATTTTTCTTTAATGATGTATATCCGCACTTTTCTGAAGTAATCATCAATGAATGTGACAAATACCTAGAGCATACTATGTTTGACTCTTTGAAAGGTCCCTATACATCATTGTGAATGAGATCCAAGAGATTTACAACCCTGTTTGTGCTCCTATGGAATGGTTGACTAAGGCTTGTTTCCCTTATTGGCAAGCATCACAAAATTCATGAAGTTCTTTGTACTCAAACCTAGGGAACCCTCTTACAAGATCTTCCTTGCTCATATTCCTTAGCTTAGGAATGCTAACATGCCCTATTCTTTTGTGCCAAAGGTCAAGTTCATCAATACTTAGATTACCTATCATAACATAGCATACCTTTTTTGCATTTGGAGACACATCAAATGTGAGCATCTTCCTTCCTTTCTTCATCGAGCGACTACTGTATTTCCATCTTCACGATTCCTTATAAAGCATCCTTTGTCATTGAATATGACCTAGAAATGTTTCTCTACCATTTCCCCCATTAAAAAAAGGTTCTTAGTAATAGATGGAACATGCAATCCCTTCTCAAGCACCTTCGTTGATTTTTCATTTCCAAGTCTCACATCTCCAATGTGCTCTATGGTATACTCAATGTTGTCACCTATACACCCTTTGGTCTTTGGAACCTACAAAATGGGTGAATACATCACCCTCACAAGACATATGATTGCTACACCCTGATTCTATGTATCATTTGGTATCATAATTACCTTCCTTTGAATAGTTATGTCTCATAGCAAGCAATTGATAATTACCTATGTCCTTGTTTGAAGCATTTGAATACTTCCCTTGTCTTCTTTGAGTGTATTTTCCATCCTTATATCTATATTTTGAAGCTATACAATTTTTTTTACCACAATTATATCAAATCATACCTTTGTGGGGGTTGTATCCTTCCCCTTCCTTTGCCTCTACCTCTTCCCTTTGATTGAGATGTAGGTTTTCTTGAGCTTTCTCTTTCTCCTTTGCTTTGGTGGTTTCCTTGATTGTTGTAGCCTCTCCCTCTTCCTCTTCTTCCACCTCTCCCTTTTCCTCTTAAAGAGTATAGGACTTGCCCTTGAGTGTTCTTGATTTTGGATAAATCTCAAAATAATGCTTCCTCTACCACTAACTGAGGAATGAGGTCTTCTAAGGATGGAATTGTATATCTATAGAGGATAGTGGTTATGAGAGGCTTCCATTTTCTTTTCCTCTCAATCCACAAAGAGTGATTTGCACTAAGTCTTCATCATCAATCTTGCATCCCACGAATGCTAATTGATCCTTATGCCTCGAAGATATTTCACTTGCAGAAGCAGTAAAGATCCTCGAAGAATTGTTATGATGGGTGGAAAATGAATCCTTAGGCTACCAAATCTATCACCTTCAGGAAGGGGCACGCCAAATTTTTAGTCCAACTGGAGGATGAGGAAGAGCAATTTTTAGAGGCTAACTATAATTTAGTATCATTTGGAGTAGTAGATGTCATACGAGTGGTCAACTTCATCTGTGGTGACATGGAAGCGTCAATTCACACAGAGAACTTGGACCCACAAGTAGACAAAGATGTAAAGTTGGTGATCAAAGATCCATTGGAGCTCGAGAAGATCCGGGTCGAAGAAGATTTGCTCGAATTAGTGAATGTGGCTACACCAAGACCACCCCAACCAGTAAGAATCTATGTGGAGCTTGCCCCGAAATTTCAAATGGCTCTGATTGCTTTGTTAACAAAATATAAAGATGTGTTTGCCTAGACTTATGCAGATATGAAAGGTTTGGATCCCACACTATATCATCATAGAATTTTACTAAAACCAGATGCAACTCTGATGATGTAGTAATAGTATAGGATGAATCCCAACTTTTTAGAACAGGTAAAACATGAATTACACCACCTTATTAAGGTGGGGTACATCGTTCCCATCGAGAATCCACAGTGGGTCTCCCAGATCGTGATTGTACCAAAGAAAAATAAGTAGTTGCAGATTTCTGTAGGCTACCAGAAGCCGAATGCAGCCACGATTCCCGATCCTTTCCTACTATCCTTTCTTGGCAATATGTTAGATGAAGTTGCAAGACGAGAGATGTACTCATTTCCGAACGGATTTAGTGGCTATAATCAAGTTTGCATGGTGAAAGAGGATATATCAAAGACAGCATTCATTACCAATTGGGTAGTATTTGCTTGCACAATTATGTGGTTCAGATTGCAGAATGTTCCTAGCACATTCCAGCGGTGCATGCAGCAGATCTTCGCTCCCTACCTCACTTCCTTCATGCAGATATTCTTAGATGATTTTTCTATTATCGAGAAAATGGCAATACATTTGGAACATCTCCGAGAATGTTTTGTTGTGTGTCAAAAGATACACCTCTGTCTCAATCCTAATAAATCATCTTTTGTAGCCAAGTGCGGAAAATTGCTTGGATATATCATTTTGCAGGATGGCATTGCCGCTCATCCAAACAAAGTAAAGGTTATTTTGGAGACCCTAGCACTACAAAATCTGAAAGAAGTTTTGTGGTCGTTAGGCCAAGTATGGTGGCATAAAAGACATTTGAGAGGACTAGCTCATATTGCAATACCTCTCAACCAATTAGCATATGTCCGACCAACTGAATTCTAATGGACATAGGAGGCTCAAATAGCTTTTGAAAGGCTACAAAAGATGCTCACCATAGTGCTAGTCTTAAAAGCTCCTGATTGGAAGGAACCTTTCCATATATTTTTGGATGCTTCTGACAAAGCAATTGGAAGCGTACTTATGTAGAAAGAAGGACATAACAAGTGCCACCCTATTTAGTATGCCAGTTGAAGATTGACTTCTACAAAGCAGAATTATTCTACCACAAAACGAGAATGCCTAGGCATAATTTACTCAATTAAAAAATTTTATCACTATTTACTAAGCAAATCTTTTACTTTTCATGTTGATCATAGTGCACTCGACTTAGTAAAGTAGCAAAATTTGGTAGGCAGATTGGCCAGATGGGTTTTGTTACTCCATGAATTTGAATACAATATTGTCCACCGACTCGGAGCAAGTCATGTAATTGTCGACTTTTTGTCGTGCATTGATCATGGGGAACCACTAGCGGGAGTTGATGAAAATCTTCCAAATGTGTATGTTTTCACAGTCGTGGAAATTGAAGAAGCTCCACAAAACTTTTTGACATGGTATGAAGAAATGCTTAGTTTTCTAGAAAATGGAGTAGCACCTTTACACTTGCGGCCAATAGCATAAAAAAAGCATGGACTCTAGAGCCATCAATTTACAATCATAATGGGAGAACTTTATCACAAGGGACCGACAGATATCTGGATGTGTTGTGTGCCTCCACATGAAGTGATGATGGTAATTCAAGAAGCACATGTGGGTGAAGCAAGAGGCCATTTTAACCATTTGATTATAGTGCAAAAAATCTAGCAGGTAGGATTTTGGTGGCCAATGATGTATGTGGTGAAGGGCTTTGGTCCGCAGAACAAGAGAGCAAGGAGGAGGTGGAGGGAGAGAGAGGAGAGGAGAGACACACACACATGTGTGGGAGCCCTGAAACCCACATAATGATCTCTCTTGATGCAATGCTCTATAAATGATGTATATATATATGAATATGGGGGTAAGATCACATGAACCTTACATCCGCAACAATCTCCCACTTAACGGTCAATGTGACCATAAGTGGTAACACATACAAAGAATGATGTAGGACTATACAATAATGTACAAGAAGAGTCTGGATCTCAACCCATATCGATCATCCTACATCAACTACCTCGAACAAGGTGTATCCATGCAACTCAAAATCCTCTCGACTCATATCAATAAGAGTCAATCTCACATCTGACTGATGCAAGAATTGAGGAAGTTCTTACAAAGCTCCCACTCACTCTATGCCTATGTCAATCATCAAATGACTGACAACTCCAAGTGCAAATGCTCCAATGGCAATTATAATGTCTGGTCTCGAGCATAACAACTCGTACATCAAACTCCCGAATGCTGATGAAACATGTGCTATCTTGGCTAACCTAAGCATGTCAGCCATGCCTGTATCCAAGGCATCCAAAGCACCATCATCAAGACCAACATGTCTTGACATATCTGTGTCAACATCTAGCATGAGCAAATCCAAGAATGACTACATGATCATTGACTCACCAATATCTAAATCAGTCATCCTCTCAATCAAGGATGTGTCTAATTATGCATCATGAGAGCTAGTATGCTCTAGCATACACTATGTATCATAAGAACAATCTTGCTCTACCACACCAAGTGTATGATCATGCTCCACATGAGCTAACTGTACAACATCAATACCAAGGTCAAACTGATGATCTAATTCTAATTGAGTATCATCACAATGCTCTATAGGAGCATAGATAAATAGATAGATAGATAGATAGATAGATAGATAGATAGATAGATAGATAGATAGATAGATAGATAGATAGATAGATAGATAGATAGATAGATAGATAGATAAATACATAGATACATAGATAGATGGATAGATAGAAAGAAAGAAAGAAAGAAAGAAAGAAAGAAAGAAAGAAAGAAAGAAAGAAAGAAAGATAGATAGGTAGGTAGGTAGATAGATAGATAGATAGATAGATAGATAGATAGATAGATAGATAGATAGATAGATAGATAGATAGATAGATAGATAGATAGATAGATAGATAGATAGATAGATAGATAGAAAGTGGGTAGCTCTGGCATAGGGAATCCTTCTAAGTACTGTCTGAACCATCTTCCTGCAAGTCGCACTATTTCTTGAGGTGTCTGCTTGAAGCTGTGGATCAAGGATGATGTATTATGCCTGATGCCACTCTTGGAGAACTCTACAATGAATTCTTCTAGCAGTTGACCTATGTTTCGGTAATTACGGTTGTTCAAAGGTTGAAACCAAGCTAAGGCAGTACCCTTGAGAGTCAAACCAAATGCCTCGAGCTGAGTGAACAAGTCCTCGACCTGTTCAGCTCTTAACACTTGTTTGAACTCCACCACATGATCATAAGAATCTCTTGACCCATCAAAGTAGTTCTTCATTGCCTTGACCACTTGGGAGGGTCTAAGGGTTCTTGGGTACTCTTGGGGTATAGGCAATGGAAAATCATGTTCATCTCTTTGATGCCTATGTGCTCTATGTCTCTCCCTTTCAACTATTTCACCTTCAAGTCTTGATCTATCTCTACCCACATTGTGTGCAAAGCTTACCTCAGGCCTCTCTCTAGCTTTTTTCCTTTGGTTTTCATGAGCCTAGGATGATCCTACTCCTTGGAGGTCATGGGAAACACTAGATCTTGGTGGAGGAAAAATCAATTCTCCTTGCCAAGTGTATGCATGCTTGTCATGCTCAGTTACCAAGAACATTTTCTCCGATGTGTTATCTAGGTAGACAACTTTTTCTGGTGTCTCAAGCTCTTTGAATTCGTAGATGGCGATTATTGGATTAGGTTGATCTGGTTTAAATCTTCAAAAGGCTTCCTCCATTTCTCTATTCAAGAATAGTTCTATACTTTTGTTGACTTGAGGGATCCAATCTGGAGTGATCACTCTGGTCAAGACTGACTTACCTCTAGGAGTGGTTCTTGTCCTACATCTCCTTGCTCTAGGTCTCCTATCTCATTCTCGGGGATGACATTTCCCAACTCATATGTACTGTCTGGTAAGCTCGTAACCACATACATAGTTCCTTGCTTATTAATATATGAACCTTCTTCAAATTTAACCAATGGGTGTTCAAGTTCGAAGGGTTGATTGGGATTTCTGACTTGGACTATTGATTGCCTTAGGCGATCCTCATAGATGCAAGAACCTAATTGGTTGGTCTGAATATACTCGGATTGTGTCTTATAGGGACTTTCTGGTGTTTGTAAATAGGCAATTCCTGAGGTACGTGTGGGTCTCTCCACGCTAAATGATATTTCTGAGTCACTTGTTTCTGAACTTAGTGTGTAGGGATAACCACTTAGTGGTTGTGCCCAAGACCTAGCTGTATGTTTGTTTGACACTAGCCTCAAATGATCTAATGCTTTTCCTATCCTTGCCTAAGTGTCCACCAAATCTTAGATCTATAAGCTTTGTCTTCTAGTTCAAAATTTCCCCTTTGTATTGCTCAAAAGTCTTGGGAGTCCCCTTGGTTTCCTAGTCCCACCTGAGGGTCAACTTCAAAATACTATATCTAATAATCCACATATTATTTTTATTGTGACAAGTGGAAGTATTTTTAGTACTCCAAACGAGCCTTCCAAAAAACCCAAAATCACAACAAATGGATTTCATATGAGAAAGTTATGCTAGTTTAGGCTTCTCGGGGATAAAACAAGGAAACAGGATCTCTTCAAATATGAGCCAAGGGGCCTTCAATATGCTTAATCAGTCAACAACTATTCTAAATAGGCCCTAAAATAGCTCAAAAATCAAAACCCTAATTTTTGTGTTTTGCTTGATAGTCACGATGGTCAGGCACAATCGTGGATGGTGTGTCACCGTCGCGATGGTGTGAAAACCCGCAATGATCAGCCCACCATGGTCAAGGCATGATGATCAGTCAAAGTCACGATGATCAGGGAAAATCGTGATGGTCAAGCTACGATGATCAAGGTGTGATGGTGTGTCACCGTCGCGATGATCAAGTCATGATGGTTAGACTGCGGCGATGAGTCACAGTCGTGATGGTCAAACCACGACGATCAAGACCATGATGGTCAGCAGGATCACGATTGTCAAGCATCATTGCGATGGTGTGTCACCGTCGTGATGATGATTCACGATCGCAATGCTGTGAGACAATCACCACGATGGTCAGACATAATCACAATGATGAGTCACGATCACGATGGCGTGAACCAATTGCCACCATGGTCAGTGACCATCGTGATGGTCAGACACAGTCACGATGATGAATCACCATCGTGATGGAAAGCCAAATATATGATTTCAAAAAAAATAGTTTAGATCAGTGAGAGCGCTTACCTTAGCTCCTTTTTCATGCAAAAATTTTGATCAAATCCCCTCCTTTGTCTGACAGTTGTGATGGTTAGCTTCTATGACAATTTTTTATAGAAAAATGAAGTTTTTACCTGTGTTCATTGCAGATTCGTTATTTCCATAGGCTTCCTTGCAATGTTAGTGCACCAAAAAATGCAAACAAGCACCTGTAAAATCTCTCTCTCACAAGTGAAATGAGGGGAATGGAGTGGTGAAGATGATATGACCAAAAAACTAAGAATTCAACGGAGATGGAGATTCCAACGAGCTATAGAGATCAAAAGATGGACTTTTGCGTGAAAAACAGGATTTTGAATGAGAATCGTGAAAAACATGATTCTAACAAAAAGTCGTGTTTTTGTGAAAATTGAGATTTTGAGAATGATCAAAAAATCGTGAAAAATGTGATTTTGAGTCAAAATCATGTTTTTGACCCGAAAATCGCGATTTTGAGAATGACCAAACAATCGCGATTTTGATTGAAAATCACATTCTACTCAAAAAATCATGTTTTGTGAAAATCGCGATTTTGAGAATGATCAGAAAATTGCGATTGACTGAAAATTGTGTTTTTTGCAAAATCATTTTTTGGCCTAACAATCGTGTTTTTTTGCATGAGAATCGTGTTTTTTGCTCACAATCGTGTTTTTTGAAAAACTTAGAGGATCGCAATTTTGAGCACAAGTTGAGAATCGCAATTCTGAGAATGACCTCATAATCGTGTTCTTTCTAGAAAGCTTTTAGGCAGGAAATAGAAAATCGCAGTTTTCATTGAATTTTTCACACAATCGCGATTTTCCTCATAGAATCACGATGTTTTGATATTTTTGGTAGAAACTTTGAATTTCAGCGTTGAGCGCATCGAGGTTAGGGTCACAGAAACTTGCACACACAAGCACTTTGCCTCTCCCTCTCTCCTTCTTGCATACCCACGAATGAAAAATGAGGTGAAAATATGGAAACTCAAGTGAAAAACAAAAAAATTCAGTGAAGATGAAGTGGAACAAGATGGAGATGGTGATGATGTTGAAGATGAAGAAGAAAAATTAGAAAAATAACAAAAAGTAACTATTTTTTACCTTCCAACGTCGCAAATCTACAATCTTACCATCACAACGCTTGCGCTACAACTCCAATGTCACAACTCTACGTCTTACCATCACACGCTCGTCCTCAAACGACACCAAAATTTGGTGAATCTCAAGTGTGGGTGTCACCTCCTTTACTTGTCAATCCATAGAGACGTGAGGATTGGTATGAAGACCATGTGCGAGTGAAGGCATGAGTGCGTGAGTGAATGCACACAAGCATGCACACACATACACAAACACATGTGCGCACCCGATACGAGCAAAGAGAGGAACAATGGAAATCTTCGATTACAAAAAGGTTCTCATAGAAAAGCTCAAATCTACCACCAGCTAACCCCAAAAATGAGCTTTCTAGCTCTTTTTATAGTTTTTTTTACTAGTTTTGTCCCTCTCCAGACCTAGTGTCCAACCTAGTTAAAAATTAGGTTCTAGGGCTTATTTGAGGGCTCAAACCGAGTCTACAAATTGTGAAAATTGGTAGGATGATACTTCCAATAATCTTCAAGCTTGAGGACTCCTTGGCTTGAACAGAATGGAGGTACAAAAACATGAAATGGTATTTACAATGGGTTTTAGTAATGAAAAATATGATAAAGAAGATCAAGGAGCAGATGAGAGAAGAGTTCAAGATAAGTGATTTTTTGTCACTTACATACTTCCTAGGATAGGAAGTAGTATACAAAGATCATGATCTATCCCTTACTCAAAGGAAGTACATTAAACACTTGTTGACAAAGTTCAAGATGTAAGATTGTAGGATTGCAAGTACTCCAATGGAAGTTAATCATAAATTGAGCTCACATGAAGGCGAACTCGTAGAAGACATCACATGTTATCAAACTCTTGTGGGTAGTTTGAACTATGCCACATTGACAAGAGTAGATATATGTTATAGTGTGAGTGTGCTAAGTCAATTTATGCCCACACCCAAGAAACCTCACATTGATGCTACCAAGAGGATACTCAAATATCTCAAAGGGACCATAAATGAAGGGTTAAACTACCCTTATGCATCTAACTTAAGTCTAAGCCATTTCAAGTTTATGCAGGTTTTTGAGCAGAAAGAATAGAGTTGATAGACACTTGTAGGTGTTTTTGCCTAGTGTTTGGGATGTAAATTCAGCCTTTAAGTGCCATCTTACTGCATATATTGACCACATACACACTATGCATAGTTTTGTGGATATCTCGTATATACGTCCATGTGTTCATGTATATAGTGGTTATGTTTTTTGCATAAAGCCTTTGATGTGAGGTTTTCTTAACTAGAAGGCACCCAGATGTCAAGGTCTCTTTGGTACTACAGATGGAAGACTTACCCAACCTCGCCATAAGAGATGCATGCTAGTTGTTCATAGGTGCGCAATAAGCCAAGTTGGCTTCTTTCCAATAATTGATTATATGCAATAGAGTCAGTGATTGCTTTTTCAGACTTACATGTTAGTACTTGCAATTTTATGAGCATTTCACACTAGTCATATGCTCATTTTGTAGAGGAGACTCTGGCAAAATTTTTTCAGATATTTTGTTTTGTCAACTATACAGTGGTGAATTTACTCCTTGATATAATTATTGGTGTGAGCACATATATTCTCACAAAATCCTTTTGGTTGAAGGGTAATCGCCCTCATAT
Organism: Ceratopteris richardii; assembly: GCA_020310875.1. Classification (NCBI taxonomy): domain Eukaryota; kingdom Viridiplantae; phylum Streptophyta; class Polypodiopsida; order Polypodiales; family Pteridaceae; genus Ceratopteris; species Ceratopteris richardii. The sequence continues at coordinate 170,004,423 of CM035410.1, forward strand.
TCTTGAGATTGATGACCTTCATGATCAATTTCCCCAAGACATTCCATCTATTTACGGAGACCAAGCAGCACAACAAGAGGATGAGAGATTGGATTTTGAATCTAATTCTTTAGAAGAGTTGCCATGATTCATAGGCCCATGGGAATTTGAATCTCTTCAGATCACAGCTCCCACAATATTGGTAAGACATGAACACTTAGTGGTTCCAAGGAACATGGATGTCATGAATAACACTAAGGTTCAATGTCATCTCACCGTAGAAGAGCTTCTCAAAGTAAAACCAGAGCTATGGAAGCATGTGGTGAATCAGGTTCTTGAACTCGATCCCAATGTGTCAAAAGCAAGCTCTAAGCAGAAAGTAACAGAGATACCTCTAGACAAAATAGGAGACATGAGTGAAGGTGAAGAAGGTAATACTTATCTTCCAATCACCTACCAAGGTTACAGAACCAAAGCGATCATAGATTCATGCATAGATGTTGCAATTGCAACCACCTCCTTGTGCAAGCAATGGGGCAAATCTACATTAAAACCAACTAGAATGAAGCTTCAAATGGCCGATGGCCATGTTGAAAGACCTCTAGGATTGCTATAAGGCATCACTGTAACCACTTGTGGCGTAGAGCTTGAACACACCTTTGCTATATGTGACTTTGGCAAAAATGATGTCTATGAGATGATCCTAGGAAGGACCTTCCTATGACAACTTTAGATAATATAAGATTGGGGAACCAACTCCTTGTACTTGCAGCACTTAGGGGTCACAACCAAAATCAATATCAAGGATAATACATTTAGAGATGTACCACCCCTATAGTGGAATCCTATCCACAAGGCACAAGAGGATTCAATCTCTGTGCATTCTAAAGGTTCTTCTGATCCATCGTGGATGCACGAAGATATTCATTTGTGGATTTGCAAAGTCGAGGAGGAAGAGGAAAGGTGCTTAAAAGTAAGAGAAGAAGGAACTTCTCAAGGAGATAGACTGGTTAGAGACCCAGCCTACACACCGATGATCTTTCCAGATGAGGAATTTGACCCTCATGGTTGGGCAGAAGTTCTAGCCACCATGGACATTGTCGTCAATGACGAACAATGGACACCTCATTATGATGAGGAGGGTTATGATATTTCAGCGTTCATGTGTCAACGCGTGCTAGAAGAGTGTGACCGTAGTGAAGTCATAGAAGAAGAAGAGAACAATGATGATCTAGAGTCCATAGTGATGGATACTTGCTTTAATTTAGAGGAGAACTATCTAGAAGACATAGGAGTATTTACCCAAAAAGAAGAAGAACCATTCACAAGTATTAAAACTCTAAATTCAAAGGATGGAAGTGAAGGAGGTCAAAAGAGAACGAAAAGAAAAATAGTGAAACAAGAAGAGAAGGAATCATTGTTCAAAGTACAAGAGAATTTCAATTAATATGAAGTTGACGACCGAAAAATTTTGGTACGAATGCCTAGGAAAGAGCCACCACAGGAGAAGCATACGATAATAAAGAAAGACCAAAAAATTTGTGGTAACCGTTGAAGGGAACAAAGAACGATGTACATACATAGGAGATGACCTAAATGTAGAAGAAGAATCAGAGCTTGTAGCTGTGTTAAGGGAATATAGGGATGTGTTTGCATGGCACTATAGAGACTTGAAGGGAGTAGATCCAAAAATATGCTCTCATACGATCCCCATGATGGCTGATGCCAAGCCCACCAAACAAAATCCCTACGCTTATAATGATTCCTTGATGGATTTTCAAGTTACAACCAAGTAGACATTGCCCCAGAAGATCAACACAAAACGGCTTTTGCCATAGAGTGGGGAATTTTTATTTTGTGTGATGTCATTTGGTCTTACCAATGCACCTACAACATTCTAAAGTCTCATGTGTCATATCCCAGAGCTCAGACAGATCTTCAACAAGTGTAGAGAGTATTGAGTGTGTCTGAACCCCAAAAAATGTGTGTTCATGGTACGTCAAGGTAAGATCTTAGGTCCTATTGTTTCTAAGAATGGAATATCTACAGATGAAGATAAAGTAAGAGCCATAGCCAAGCTGGCGAGGCCAAGGAATGTTAAAGAGGTACAAGCCTTTATGGGTCATTGTGGATATTACCGTAGGTTCATCCACATGTATGCAATCATAGCCAAACCTCTTTATGCCTTGTTGATAAAGTTTGAGTGGAATGCCGAATGCAAAAATTCCTTCAATGAGCTGAAGAGACATTTGTGCAAAACCAATACTAACCACTCCTGATTGGAATAAACCATTTCATGTCCATGTGGATGCATCCAATCATGCAATAGGATGTGTGCTAGCAAAACCCACCAATGAAGGAAATCTAGATTTGCCTATAGCATATGCTAGTAGGCAACTAAACGCAGTTGAGCGAAACTACACAACCATCGAGAGAGAAGGCTTAGGCATGTTATACATCGTGAAGAAGTTTAGACACTATTTATTGGCAAACAAGTTCAAGTTTTTCACTGATCATCAAGCAATATTATATTTGGTCAATAAAGCAATATAGGACGTTTAGTAAGATGGTTCCAGTTACTAATGGAATATGAATTTGAAGTGGTTGTCCGGAAAGGTAGAACTCATCTTAGGGCAAATCATCTCTCTTGCATCACTTCAGGAGAATCACCTCAAGGAGTGTCTGATGAACTACCTAACGCTTATCTGTTCAATTTAGAAGTTGTTCCTAAATGGGCAAATAAGTTGGTACGTGTCCTAACCTTCGGACCCGCAAATAAGAATGTGAGAACGAACAAAGAGGAAATTGTAAGATCACAAAAATATCACATATTGGTAGGCAGCATGTACAAACAAGATACAAAGGGTGTATTAGCTTGTTGTGTCAAGGACAATGAACATAACAGTTGGTTGCAACAAGCCCATGAAAGATTGCTAGGAAATCACTACTCTAAACAATGCACATTGCAAAATCTAAAACGTTTAGGAGTGTATTGGCATAGTATGGACAAGGAAATACATGAGTGGATTAAGAAAGGCCCCCAATGGAGCCTGCTACCCTTTATCATGTGTCTTGAATTCCATATTGGAGCACTCCATTGGTAGAATTTATGAGATCAGGAACATTACCCAACGAGGCTAGTCTAGCAAGAAGAACAAGCATGGAGCAAGAGGCTCAGGACTACGCCTTAGGAGGAGACAACCTATACTGGAGGGGCAAAGATTGTTACCTAAGATTGTGCGTTCACGAATCAGACTATTTGAAAGTCTTAGAAAATGCACATAACAGTGTTGCAGGTGGACTTTTTGGCCCTGACGGAGTGATTAAGAACATTCTATTCTCAGGACTTTGGTGGCCCACTATTCATATGGATGCACATACCTATGTGAAGAGATGTGACACATGGCAACATGCACAATATCCAATTAGAAAAGATGAGATGCCTTTATGACCAATGATGGGAGGACATGCATTCTCGAAGTGGGGCATAGACTTTGTAGGTCCTATCAACCCCCCAGCTAGAAACTCCCATGCAGAATACATTATTGTATCCACAGATTACCTTACAAAGTGGGTAGAAGTAAAATCCATGACAAAGAATGATACTCAAACAATGGCTAATTTCTTATTTGAGAATGTGTTCACTAGATATGGGTTACCAATAGAGTTAGTAAGTGATAGAGGTACACACTTCTTGAACGAAGTTATTGAAAACCTTCTCCAAGAATTCTTGGTGATACATAAGAAATCTACCCCCTATCATCCACAAGCTAACGGACAAGCGGAGAGCACAAATAAGATCCTATGTAATGTATTGAAAAAACTGGTAAATAATAAACGCTCTGATTGGGATAAACAGCTTCATCATGTTGTTTGGGCTTACCAAGTTGCTTACAAAATGGTACTCAATGCCACCCCATTTCAGATGGTCTTTGGCCAAAACTTTGTGCTACCATTAGATTTCCTAATCCCAGTTTTAAAAGTAGCACAAGAGTATGAGTGGAATGGACATGATTTTTCCTCTAGTATCTTTGATCTAGAACGCTTAGGTGAAATGAGGCTACGAGCAGCAGCATGCATCTATGCTGCAAAGAAAAGATAAGAGGCTTATTTTGATGCACACATCAAGGATAAAGGATTGAAAGAGGATGACCTAGTGTTGGTTTATACACTCAAATAGTATGCTCATAAATTGGAAAAAAGACGATATGGACCCATGATCATTAATAGAATTTCCACTAGTGGTGCGGTTCAATTGGCCACTCTAGATGGTGACATCTTCCCAAACTATATTAGTGGTTATCGAGTCAAGCTATATCAAGAACCTCTTATAGAGGATATGCTAAGGAGACTCAACACTGCTAAGAAGCAAAAATAAGAAGAGATAAGGGTTAGAGAAGAAGCACAGGCAGAGGCTAGAGAGCGTATTAGGAGAAATAAGTTAAGGAGACTAGGTCTAGATGTCAATCCCAAAGCCCCACAATATCACATGGCCATGTGCCAAACATCAGGTGCAATTGCTTCTCGAATAATTGACCGACGTCCCTTTGTGACCTTAGAGGTAGGACATGGAGAGAATGTAAGGCCTGTGAGAGCATTGATTGACTCAGGTGCAACAACTAGTGCAGTTATACTTTCATACTACTAAGACTTGCAATCGAACATCAATCCCATAGAAGTCTATCTCATAGGATTGGGAGGTGTGGAAACCCCTGGGCAAGGTAGAGCTTCCCATCTATCTTCAAGATGTTCCAATGAGAGTCAAAATGCTAGTGTGTCAAGATGAGGATCTTACGGCACCACTTGTCTTGGGTCGAGATTGGATCTATGACCATGCAGTCAGCTTAAACCTAAAAAGTCAAGTTCTTCAAGTTTGGGTACATGAATAGTGCATTACATTAGAATTAGAGAATTGTGTGCTTACAAATCCAGGTGCCACACATGCTCTTAGTTCTTTTAAAGCTAATCTTAGAAAAGAAGATGATGTATGTGTACAAAGCTCTATGATGTAGAAGGATGTTTCCTCCACCAAAGGAGTTGAAGACCCATTGTGACTTCCTTCTTTTACGAAGTCTTGGCCATCTGTAGCAGTTCAACCTCACAGGCAAGAGAAATAGTACAAGGCAAGTACGGTATCAACTAGACAAATAATTTTCAAGAAGAAAGGAGTTTCAAGCATGAAGCAGATCTAGGTATGAAAGGAAGAGCAACCAATCACACTAGGGTAGTCAAATTCACTACAAGAGAAGCAGCATAGACCGTCGAGGCAGCAAGTAGTAGAACAACAAAGATCTCCATCTCAAAGAGTAGTCCAAATGTGGGTACCAAAACAGCCAATGAAGGTCGACCACAATCATATATATATTTGGGAGCCTAAGAAATTAGTTACAGCCCAACAAGGACAATTACACATGTGGGTACCCAAGGCACTCTTACATGCACAAACACCACTGATCTCCCTCACAAGAAAAGTCTCAACAAAGAAGCCACAGAGAGGCAAGGGTCAGAACCAAGCATAGAGATCAAAAGAAGATCAACTCACCTCTTGGGCAATGGTATGAAGAAAATCATCAAGGATATGGGTAAGGAAGCCAAAAGCACCAGTATCCCTCACAGAACCAAAGAGCCAACCACACGGGCTACAAAATTTAAGAAATCACTCAAAAATGAAGAATCCAAAGGTGATCTCTATGCAGTCCTACATTTTTTTCAAGTGGATCCCTATAAGGAGGAATGGACTATCATCATTTTGCGATTCAACGAACACCTCCAACAATGATGACATCAACATCTGCAACTGACATCAGAAGCCTTGACATGCAAAAGACATGTGCTCCTTGCACAACCCTGTCTTTTGCACCATTCAGGTCATGCATTTCCAAAGTATGCATTCATATAGGGCCACATTACATGGCCATGCATAGACACATTTGAGAGCCCAAGCACAAGAGCACATTGACATATGTCAACTATTTTCATTGATACTAACATCTGTCTTCTTGTTTTGTGACATTAAAAAAAAAAATGAGAGAGAGAGAGAGCTTGTTCCTTGGTTTGGCTCATGGAACATGAATGAGTCATGCTTAGTTGAAGGTAGAACCATTGATTACTGCGCATTTATCAGTTTTGGATAGAAGTTTGTTTTGGCTAGCAGATGATATTATTGCTACCTTATCTAGTAGATGTTAAGAACTTGGCATAAACATGGCATCCATAACTATTGTTTCCCCTTACCTTCGTAGGAGGGAAGAGCTGGAAGGTTCGCAACTTGAGAGATGCTTAACTACTGTATGTATGAGAGCATCCAAGGAGATATCTACAAGGGGTAGTTCTGAGAGGGGACCGGACCATGCACTCGAAAGATCTCATTAGTGCATCATCAAGATGGACATCCATCAACCACGAAAGACATGCCATTGGTCAATCACTATGATGGGGGTACAACACAAAGAGAGGAATATCGATCGACCTATCATGGTAAGAATCCTTTACTTGGGTATCACGACAACATTGATAGATTAGGAAACCTCTTTGTCAGCATACCCTTGAGCACTTAGCTCAAGACCCAGAATTTTTTGCACCATCTGCAAGTAAGCATGCATAGGGCCACATTACAAGACCGTGCACAAGGCACATATTTTCTTCAACCCATGCACGAACACACTTACCCATCATTCATTATGGGACACAAGTACTTGGCATTATAAATCTGCAACCCATAGTTGGAAGATCCATAGGACATCAGGGTTACAATATCAATACCTATGAAGCAATTCACCACTGACAGCTGCTCAAAATCACCATTGAAAATCTCTTTTGAGCAACTAGCTGTTTTTGGAGACTCCAATGAAACATTTATGTTGGAATCGAGAGAAGATGTACATACCAAAGAACTATCAACTTGCAAAGGTTGGAAGTGACATATGCAGAACTAGACAACCAACCTTGCTACATTTGGAAGATAAATGGCTCTTGTTCATACAAAATGTACACTACCTCTCTACGCACTACATGGAGCAACCACTACAACAAGGGTTTGTAAAGGATGAAAGACTCAAGAGGGGGGGATTGTTGAAGCTCAAGTTCAATGACAAAGCACAGAAGCACATCAAAGAGGTGGACACACAAGAAGATGGAGCATGTAGGGAGCTCCCTTCAAAAAATGCATCTCTCCTACACTTATCAAATTCTTTGTGATGATAGGGACATAGAGTACCTTGCTAAGTAGGTTAATGTTTACAATAGGTTCTTTTACATTTCCTATCTTCTCCCGTGGATGCCTTGTATCATTACCTGTTTGCACTTCATGCTTGTTCCATGGATCTTCTAAATGTGATAGGAGGGCCACATTTCTTGCCACATTATTTGAGCAACCTGAATCTATGTAGAAAACATGCTCATCAGATCTACCTTGTGACCTTGTCATATTTATGAGAAGTAGAGAATCTTCTTGATTTGAGTCTTCTGTGTAATTATTGTGATCTCTTCTCCCTTTGTATCCTCCTTGATAGGTTGAATTGTTGTAGTTGTTGTGATTTCCATGAAAATTGTTGAACCTTCCTCTTGAGTAACCATAACCTCCTCTGTTGTAGCCTTTGCTTCTTTGATTCCTGGAATTCCTAAAGCAATTCTCAGTTGTATGATTAGTTAATCCACAAATAGAACACGGATTAGAGGTTTGGGGTCTCCCCCTGCCTTGTCTTCCTCCTTTGCCTCTACCTCTACCATGTCGTCCTCTACCTGCATAGTTAGCTTGGTGTGTACCTACTTCATGATCCACTTTCTTTCCTTTCCCTTTGTTGTCTTTGGCTTTATTTTATCAGTATACAAAGCAGAAGAATGATTACCTTTGGAACCTTCTTCATTCTTCATGATCTTGGCCTCTTGAGTAAGTAGTTGTCCCATGAGTGTATTGAACTCTAGTACATGCATATCCATGTATAGATCCATTGTTGTTGTAAAGGCTTCCCACTTGTCATCTACCTTCAGGCCATTGATGACTTGTCTTACAATTTGTTCTTCATCTATCACTTATCCAATGCTTCCTAGCTGATCAGCAATATCTTTGATCCTTGTCACAAACTCAATCACATTTTTCTTGAAAGATTTCTTGAGGGCTGTGAAGCCCAACCATAGATGGTTCTTTTTGGCCTTTGTGTTTGAAGAAAAGAAGGCCTCAAGTGCATTCCATACTTCATGGGATGTTTTACAACTTCTAATGTGAAGCAACAAAAATTTGAGATAGAGTTGAGGAGATAAGACCTTGCACGTGCATCCTTCGAACACCATGTGCTCAATCTTTCTTGCTCTTCTTGTGTAGGTTGACCTTTGTTCCTGAAACTTGGCATAACTTCATCTCTAGCTATATAATCATATATATTCTTTCCTTGAAGATACACTTCCATCCTTAATGAACAGGCTGCGTAGTTACCTTTATCCGATTTGTGAATTGATGAAGGAAATCCATCTGCCATGTTGTCCAACCTTGCTCTAATACCACTGTGAGTATGGATTTGCACTTGATGAAGATGAAGTGGTGCTGCAAAAACTTTGCACTGCACTAGCCAAATGAACTCTAGAGATATGTGATGAGCCCTTTTAGCTTGCCAAAAGATGTATTAGACACCCTATGTACCTTAGAAGATCACTCTCAAAAGGATGAATCAAAACAGACAAGTTTGACTAAGAGTCAACATAAAGAAACTTTCTATTTTGGTCATGTATACTCCAGTATTTCACTCACTGCTCATTCTCTGATTAAAATTGACTAGAGAGCTTTTAGAGGAATCTAGCTAAGAAACAATGAAACCTATTGGGACTTATTTCATCAAAAAGGTTTGACTATACTAAGAGAAATAAGTTTAGCAATCCACCTATGTAATCCCGACATTTTAGGAAGCTGAAGATGCAAATACACATGCAAACTCTAATGCATATTTCTCACAATTGAAAAAATGAAATGCAATGAAACTTTGAGAGTACATAGTAGACATAGAGATCTAACATTACCAAGTTAAATCACTAAAAATGACGTACCGTACTCAAAGGAATCATCTCTACATTATGACTAAAAAACTCAGATGTATGACAGTGAAAAGTACACTCACATAGACATGAAGATATGGTCACAAATGATTATGAAATTAATTGTATATTGAATGGAAATTACAATGGACTTACTGGTACATATGTGTGCCTTGAGATCACACTTTGACTTGGCAAGAAGCTCATCTAATGTGTGTACTAATCCTGCGACTAAATCTTGAGTATATATAGTGATGATTGGAGCCAAGATTTTGAATTTGAATCTTGCTCACCTAAAACTACTTTTGCTAATTTTTAGTGATGGATTCTCAACTAACTTAGTTAGGATTTTGTAGCTTTCCTTTCCCTTCTCTTCAAGTGGATTCAACCACTTTTGATTCCTTCACCTTTACATCAGATAAATACTCAAAGAGTTACAAGGGTGAGTTCATAAGTGAACTCTTCAAATCTTTAGTATTTGCTTCAAATATAGATTACGTTTTTATGACATTCGAAGACTCAAGCCTATGCTTAGAGTTGCCATGTACTTGATCCAACAATGTGGTAATTGGTACCTAAGACCAAGGACATGAGGTGATAGGCAACAATTGAGTATACAAGGTAAAGAAGAATTCATATGGCAGTGTATCTAGGTATGAAGCAAGGCTGGTTGCCAAGGGTTTTGCACAAACCTATGGAATTAAGTTTGAGGAAACATTCAGACATGTAGCAAGGATGACTATGGTAAGAACTCTCATTACATATATAGCCTCAAAGGTTTGGAATATCCACCTACTAGATGTGAGGAATATTTTCTTGAATGGTGACCTAGAGGAGACTGTTTTCATGAAGCAGCCCAAAGGCTTTGAAGATAAGAGGTATGCTCATCATGCATGATATTAAAATAAGGCTTTTTATGGTCTCAAGCAAGCCCTAAGATCTTGGAACCCAAGGTTAGTGGAATAGCTAGCAAAATGAGGCTTCAAACAAAGTGATGCCGACTCTTCATTATACATAAAGAAGGAAGGTAATCTTTTTTTCTACATTTGCATTTATGTCGATGATCTTATTCTTATAGGGAATGATGAAGAAAGCTTTGGAGAGATCAAGAAAAAGATTGGAGAAGAATTCAAGATCTCAGATATTGGAGAATTGAAGTACCTCTAGGTATAGAAGTAATCTACAAGGAGGAAAGCATATACCTCATACAAAGGAAGTACATTCTTGATGTACTAGCAAAGTATGGCATGTGTAATTGGAAGCCAATTGCAAATCAATCAAAAGTTAATGTAAACCTTAATGCACATGAGGGAGATGAAATTGAAGATGTTACTTTGTAAAGATCCATTGCAGGAGCTTTGAACTATGCAACTCTTACTAGGCTGGACATCAAGCATGTAGTAGAGTTCTCTCACATTTTATGAAAACTCCCAAAGCACAATACTTCATGGCAGCCAAGAGAGTTCTTATATACCTCAAGGGTGCTATAAACGAAAGTTTATTCTATTCATATGATGAAGATTTGTAGGTGAAAGCTTATTGTGATGTGAAATGGGCAAGCTTGCATTGGGCAGCTTGAAGGATGATAAGAGGAGTACAAGTGGCTATGTAGTCATGATTGGAAAAAAGAATATCTCATGGAGCTCCAAGAAGTAACCAATAGTAGACCTATCTTCTACCAAATCTGAATATAGAGCCTTATCCCTTGTCATCTTATGAGCTTATGTGGCTGAAGAAGCTTTTTAAAGGCTTGAACTTACAGCTGAAATAGATTCCTATCATGTGTGACAATATGAGTAGTGTACACTTAGCTTGGAATCCAGTTTTTCCGTGCTAGGTCCAAGTACATTGATGTACACAACCACTTCATAATAGAAAATGTGATTCCAAAGGAGGTCAAGGTGGAGCATGTGAGTACCAAAGATCAAGTTGCAGATATGTTTACAAAAGGATTGGAAGGAACGAAGTTGGTGAAATTCAAAAGAAGCATTCACATGGTAGATTTAAGTTCAAAGCTTGAGGGGGAGTGTTAAAAATAAAGCTTTAAATCTAATCAAATATATTTCTTGGATGTTTCAATGCACTACAATGTTTTGGTGATCTGATGTTCCGGTGTTCGTGTCAACAAAAGGATTGGAAGGAATGAAGTGTTTGAATTCAAAAGAAGCATTCGCATGGTAGATTTAAATTCAAAGCTTGAGGGGGAGTGTTAAAAATAAAGCCTTAAATCTAATCAAATATATTTCTGGGATGTTTGAGTGCACTTCGATGTTTTGGTGTGCAAGTGTTCTGAATATTTGTCGTAAATATTAAGTTAAAGTCTCAAAGGATGACAAGTGTACCCATCATTTAGATGCCTCATAACATGAATTTTAGCTACCAAGAAGTCTCAACCATTTCCTAAATCATATCTTACAAAAATTGTTAAGTGGTTGATTGAGTAATTCTTGCAAAATTATAGGAGAACATTTGACAACCTATGTATGTATGAATCCAAGTCATGAATGGAATTCCACGACCTCTAATCTTTTACAAACTTAGTTTAGAGTTTAAGGAAGATTCTATATGCAACCCCTTTTCTCAGTTAGTCATTTTATTATCTTATACTTCTCTATAGTTAACCATTGCTCACTCCATCTCTAAGGAGTGAGCTAGTTTCTAGCACGATTTTGTTTCAATTGTAATTGCTTCTTCTGGTTGAAATTATTTTAATTTTTTTGGATTGCAACTAAATTCTACTAATTGTTGTATAAATTTCATGATTAATCTCTTAGTGATCTCCGAGTGATGTTGCAAATAGTGAAGGTATGTCTCTGCACATAGGTAGACAACAATACTAACAGCTAGTCTAACTTGTAGAGGTTGGCTCTCTGTACTAGAATCTCCAAATCACATGTTTTAAATTTCGATGGATATCTCAGAGTGCCTAATTTTATTTAAAAAAGTTTCATTATTTTTTGGCATCTATATTTTTAGCTAGAGCCAAAATAGTGACTCTATGTCACTATGGAAAACAACTTGTGAGGGCCTACAACCTTCCAAAGCTACATAGGGGTGTTGATTCATCCCCCAACAAACCATACATTTAGATTGAAATGATACATTATAGTGAAATGTAACAACACATACCCAAAAACCTTTAGTCATGTTGGCTTCATCATTCTTCACATTTGAAGAATTTTCAGCAAAAAACATGCTAGATTCCTTCTTCTTTCCATTGTGGTTAGCAAACTTTCTACACCAAGACTTTGATTTTGGTGAGCCCAAAGTTTAACCATACTTGCTTTTTTCTTTCTCGTCAGATAGAACATGCTTGTGTTACCTCAATCAAAACACTCATATTCACTCTAGATTTCTCTTCTTGCAAAAAGAGAGCATCAAATGCATACATATTTGGATTCCCTTTTGCGATCAAATGGACTTTAGTGGAAAAGCTTTGAAAAGATTTGAGTAAACCTTTCAAAAATCTAGAGATGACTTATGCATCCAAAATAATCTTATCTATGTTTTGTCAATTGCTCTTTCAAGTTCTTGATGTGTGTCACATACACATCCACACACTCATTTTTAGCCATACACACATCCTCAAGTTGCTTCCTCAAGAATGCAACAAGTGCCTCATTACGCATGACATACAAAGAAGAAAGAGTGTCACATGCATGTCTTGATGTACAACATGACTGAATGTGTGGAACTATATGGCACTTCATAGAATGCACAATCAAGCCATGAGCTTGAGCATATTTTTCATCCCATCTAAGTTGCTCCTACATAAGTGGAGAAGGAGTAACCACTGTACTTGCAGAAGAAGTTCCATCTCTGGCAGTAGACTATGAAGTAAAAGAACTTGGGGGTCTTTGATCTACATCTGCCACTATGTTCCATAGTTGGTTTTGCAACAAGAACATGTTTCACCATGTAAGACCACATTAGATAGTTGGTCCCATCAAGCTTATCTTCATCTTGAAGCATGCCAAAGAAATCATTCCTACCTTCCATTTCACCAAAGAACAAAAATGTGACAAGATCTTTAATTCAATGAAATTTGAAAGGAATGCTAAAATCTCAGCTCACAATTTGTCACTCTAATGGCAATTATGATTGCACAAATGGCTTTGAAATGGGGGTAAAATAACTAGTGGAAATGCTTTTGGGTTGTTGAAGATCAATGTTCTATGCTTCAAAGTCAATTTTCATTATTTAAAGTGTGTGTGCATCGCAACACACAAAACTAAAACTTGACAAAGAGTTGAATATGCTATGATACCATTGTTGGGTGTGTGTAGAAGTGCAAGAGACACACAAGAAGCACAAACGCAACAAGAAACACGAAGAAGAAGGATGGTTGGAATAACTCTCTCTCTCTCTCTCTCTCTTTATTGACAATGAACATAAGTGAAGTATGAGCTGAATAATATCCCTAAGTACAAAGTACCACCACATATGAGTGCATCATGTGTGCAGTAGCATTGGGAAAATGTTGATATATTTAGGTAGTGATGTGTGTGAAGACACTAGGACCACCAAGGAACTTTTATCCCTCTTTAGGAGGTTTTTTCCATGGCTTGTATATATGCCTATAGCCCTAATGGGTTACTTATCTTGGTACATTCTAGTGGTAATACATTCAATATTGTGTGTTGTGCTGGTAATACATTCAATATTGTGCGTTGTGCTCCATTCCTCTTCTTCTTCCTTGTGCACTTCTTGTGCTTGTATATATGTCTAACTCCAACAGTTGGTATCAGAGTAGGTCGGTGCATCTAGGGCATCATTGACACCCCTCCGGTCACATTCTCAGAATCACATGAAATTTGGTGAGCATACTTAGGGTGATTAGGAGATCAAAACAGCTTCGTTGTGTTGTTCCAAAATCATGATCTGAGATCGTTTCAACCTTTGAATGCACTATTAGAGTGCTTTTGTAGGCTATTTCATCTTTTTTTGTGCCAAAGGTATATACAAGTTTTGGTTCGCTAGTATAAGCGTCTCAAAGTCTACTATAGGTCTAACAGAATTTGTGAGGGTAGTTCTATTCAACTTTTTTAGATACAGTCATTTTTTTGCATCATGGTATTTTAGTCAATGGCCATGGCTGAAAGCAGTGATGTATCCCATATGATGGTTCTTAAGATAAGTTGACAGTACTAATTACCCATTGTGGGCTTAGATGATGCGATATGTATTGGTTGCAAATGGAATATGGAACATTGTGCAAGGTGTTGAAAAACGTCCCATTACACTTAAAAATATAGGTATTGAAGCTAATGCAAATGGTGTTGAAGATGTCGATATTCTTCATATTCCTATTCATGCTACGATTTTTGTTGCACCTACTACAGAGAAAATTTGTTGGGATGGCAGAGATGCTCAGGCACATGCATTGATAGGCTTGTGTTGTGTGAACAAAGAGAGACATTCTAAAGTCAAATCAAACCCACAAGGGGTGAGAGATGCACGTATCCACCCAACCAAATCCACCCATATGTATACCTCAAGACCAAGGGAGGAAATGTGAGGAGAGCTTGCCAAGTGTCCTCTCCACATGGATGTTAATCCAAGGCCTTCTAACCTTGGAAATCACATGGAATCACATGGCTCTCACATGGATTCTAAAAAGATTTCTCCCAAGCTTGTACGTACAAGTCTCAAGGCTTGAGAGGCCTCCCTAAGGGTTAAATATCATACTCTTAGGAAATATCAATCCTAAGGGTCAAAACCCTTCAAATTGGGAGAAAATAAATCCAAATAACTCAAGGGTTCAAACCATACATTTGGAGAGACTTTCCCAAGGGTTTGCCAACAAAATCCAAGGGTTCTCCAAGTGGTTTTGGACCCTCAAAACCCATGTTTTTGGCCACTTTGACCCATAGTTATACAACATTCTTCCCCCCTTTAGCATTTTTGTCCTTCGAAGAATGTGTGTAGGTATATTATGTGGAGTATTCCCCCGTGCCCCATGATCTTTTCTATAGATCATGGCTTTTCTCATCTCTCTGATTTGCTTCTTTATCAGAAGGAGATTGTATCTCATACTTGATCTGAAAAGAAGGAAATCCACTTGTGGGGTTAATCCCTGCCCAAATCATTACTTAACTTTGCATATGAAACACTAAATCAAATGCTAAGTATGGATGATAAGGGTGTATTAAAACATCCCTACCTAATTCAATGTTTCCCTATGTCTGAACTCTGCATCCATAGTACAAACATATGAAGTAGGTGGATTGTAATAGTCTCCAACTAATTTGCTATGCAGGTCCATTTATGTGCACCATTCGGGTGTGGACCTAGCAAAATAGATGGATCTCTTACTAGTTCAAGGCTTTGAGAAGTCTCCTTAAATTGAGTTTGATCAAAACATCTAAATAAGATGTTTCTGACTATTTTCTACTTCTTAACCAACATCTACTGATCCTTTTTCCAAATACAGAACTACCACGTCCTATTGTACTTTACAATCAAGGTAGAATGTAGGAAAGAAGTGATTCCATTTCTTTAGCAATGAACCTCAAAATGATTTTGCCAAGACTTTCTCAAAAGCCTTGACTTGTTTGGAATGGTTAGAATCTATAAACGATTCCTAAGAATATTATTTCAACTTCTTTTTAAGAGAACTTTTTAGATTCTTCATCCATCCATGTTAGATGGATGAATGAATTCTCTTAAACTTAAGTGTCTTCTGAAATTGAAGGGGTTCTATATAGAACATCTATCTTTTGATGTTCAATTTGGTTATCCACTCCATCTAGCTAAACCTGATCTAGGAGTGACTTTGAAGATTCCTTCTAAGTCAAATCCAAGGTCTGGAAAAGCAAGAAGGAAGAACCAAAAGTCGATGTAACCGGTTCAACTTCTGAAACACTAAAAGGATTTGAGTCAAACCAAATGAGACTCAAAAACTTTAAGGACTTAATCTAGCTAATGGTTTGAAGCATTGTTTCTATTGAATCTAAATTCTCAAGAAGATCCATTGGGTAAAGTTTAAACCATCTACCAGACTTTAGTGGTAACAAACATCGGTGTCTCGAGCCATTGATTTTTGATGATGTTCAACTTTACTATGATGCTTCTTAATTAAGTAGTTAGTCCTTTTCAATCTCTTGAGACTCCTATAGACTGGAATACCAAGTCTAGTATAAATCTCTTGACTCAATCAATTTTACCTTTCTCGAAAGGATCTTTCCAAATTCTCTCCCCAGAAATCCATGTAGCATTTCTGATAAAGAACTTCAAAATCCTTAACAAGACTACATTAGTCTTATTGAAAATTTTTATGAAGATCTAGAAAGTGATTTCTATTCTTGACCAACCTATACTTCATTTTTATCTATGAAGATTCAATTTCCATTGAGATGGAGTTTCACTCCAACTCATGAGCCCAAGACTAAAAGATACCTATCATATCAAGGTCTGATGTCCCATACCATCATTCCTACATTAATGTGAATATAAAGGATAATGTCCCATACCACTACACTACATCATACCATCATTCCTACATTAATGTGAATATAAAGGATAATGTCCCATACCACTACACTTTATATCCAACACTGATATGTATATGATATTTATCTTAAAGTCTAGAAGCTTTAATCTAATTACAAAGTATCCTTTACTTAGATTCTTCTTGCTAGAATCTGAAGTCAAGGAATTACTTCCGTGTTTTCCATCTTGCTTAGGGAACTAGGGCTTCCAACACAAGATCTCTCTTTGTCCTGAATTTATATTGGAAGCTCTAAACCATTTGATGAAATAAACATTCATCCTGACGGAATAAACATCCACCCTTTCTTTCTAAGGTTTTGAGTGTGATTCCAAGTTTCTTGAATCATATTCAAGATCTAGTTAGTTCTTTCTTAGCTAACTTGAAGTGACAAGAGATTACTCTTGCCTTTAAGATTCCTTTGTTTATTCAAAGCTTTCAAAACGCTACCCTAGGGTTTTCTAGGAATCTCATTTACTACTTAAGTCTAAGCATCTTCTAATGCTTTTGGATTTCCCTTGAAATCCCTTTAAGAATAGGTGAATACAGTTTCACCTTTCCGAGACTTAAGTATCATTTATCAAAGTTGTAGGTTGCGTATTTTGTATATTCTCTCCTCCTTACTTCCATTTAGAGAAGTATAAGATTTGGCATGCTTTATTTGAGCTCATGGTTTAAAACCACCTTTTTCAAAATCTTTTGTGATATTGTTGGGATCCCAATGTTAGATTTAGCATGCCATGAAGTTGCTTTCTAAGAAACTCATTGTGTGCCAAACATCTTATATATAAAAAGATGTTCTTTTATCTCATCATCTATATTCTAAGTTCCTCTTTATGGAATTAATTGTACCAATTCTTGATAAGTTTTGGTACTTACTTCCCCCCTTTGAAGAGTTTTCGTCCTCGAAAACTATGAAATTTATGGCTTCATTTACAACTAGGGAGTCAATACTATGACTCCTCCCAATATTGTACTATTCAAGTAATCTTATACTTGTGTAGAACGTGAAGATTTGCTAGAAAGCAGTTTTTGGTATCTTTTAGAACCTCTTCTAGAGGTAGCTCAGTGACCACCTATCCTAACTTGCTCATGAACTTCCTTTTGACTTTATGGGAATGTTCATGAGTTTTCATGTTTTGCATTTATGCAATGCTTATGCATATCTGTGTTAGGAGAGGTGGCTTTGATTTTCAATGCTAATCAAAACATAAGAGGTGTTGGAGTTAGACGTCTGCGGAAGCACGCGAACAGCACAAGGAAGAAGAAGAAGCTTGGAGCACAACACACAAGACTGAATGTATTACTAGAGAATGTACAAAGATAAGTAGCCCATTAGGGCAATAGGCGTATATACAAGCCGGGGGAAAAAAACCTCCTAAAGAGGGAAAAAAGTGCCCCGGCAGTCCTAGAGTGTTCACACACATCACTACCTAAATATATCAACAAATACCCCCTGGGAGTGATGCGGTGAACAAGGAGCTGGCACTCATGTATAAGGAAGTGCCAAGCTATGTGGAAATCACTCCACAAAAGGAAGTAAGCCCAAAGCTTTGCGGAAAGCTTCAAACTTCTCCCTAGGCAGAGCCTTCGTGAAAAGGTCTGCAATGTTCTCCTGCGTGGGCACATATGCCAAGCTGATCTCCCCAGCAGAGAACCTCTCCCTGACATAGTGATAATGCACCTCAATGTGCTTAGTGCGAGCATGGAACACAGGGTTCCTCGCAACTGCCAATGCGCTCTGACTGTCAGTGAAGATGGTGGTGGCAGAAGACTGGCCAACACCCAAATCAGCCATAAGGCGTCTGAGCCACACACACTCAACAGTCGCTGTGAAAGCTGCCCTATACTCAGCCTCACAACTGGAAGTGGCCACAGTAGGCTGCTTCTTGCTCAACCAAGATATACATGAGCTACCAAGCATGAAGCAAAAACCACTGGTGGACACACGAGTGTCATAGCAACCAGCCCAATCTGAGTCAGAAAAAGCATGCAAATCTGGCGGTAGTGATCCCCCCTTGGGATAAAACAACCCAAGTAGCCGAGTACCACTCAAGTAGCGAAAGATGCGCTTAACCGCTTTCCAATGCGTGACTCCTGGGCAATGCATGAACCTGCTCATCTGTGAGACAGCAAACTGAATATCTGGCCGAGTAATGCATAAGTAAATCAAGCATCCAACAGCCTGCTGATAGAGAACAGCATCAAATGCATCTCCAGCATCATGAAGACTCAATCGTAAACCTGTCTCCATAGGCGTGGCAATAGGCTTACAGTCTTCAAGGCCAAAACGCTGCAATAATGTGTCAATATATTTCGTTTGACACAAAGCCATTCCACCATCAACGTGCATAAACTGAATGCCCAAATAGTGATGCAAATGCCCCAAATCAGACATCTCAAATGAGGCATGCAAATCAGCCTTAAAATCAGCAATATGCTTCTCAAGAGGACCAGTGAGCAGCATGTCGTCTACATAGACAACAATGATCAGAAGCACATCATTAGCACGCTTAACATATAAGGTGCTTTCAGTTGGACTGTTCTCAAAACCATGTGCAATTAGATAGGCATGTATTTTCTCATACAAAGCACGTGGTGCTTGCTTTAAACCATATAACGCCTTCTTTAACCTGCACACCTGGTTTTCATGCCCTTTCTGCACAAAGCCACGGGGCTGAAAAACATACACTTCTTCATGCAAGTCACCATTCAGAAATGCTGTTTTAATGTCCAACTGATGTACATTCCAACCATGATGGGCTGCAAGTGCACAAATGCTCATACGGCATGTAGGTGCAAAGGTCTCATCAAAATCAATGCCTCTTTCCTGCGCATAACCCTTTGCAACAAGCCTAGCCTTATACCTGTCAACTGTACCATCAGGTTTACGCTTCAGCTTGTATACCCACTTAGTGCCAATGGCCTTCTTGCCAGGAGGCAAGTCACATAAAGACCATGTACCATTCTTCATTATAGCATCATATTCAGATTGCATAGCAGCCATCCAATTTTCTGAATTTTGTGCTTCATCAAAAGAAACAGGCTCATTCTCATCACAGAGACTAGATGCAGCCATAGCATAGCAATCTGATGCAAAGGAGGTACTATGAGAGCCTGAACGAGTACGATATGACAAAGGTGCATCTAATTTGCTGTCACGCAAAGTCTGCACCAGCCATTTTGGCATAGTTTTTGCCTGTTCAATATCAGCTCTCTCATCAACAAGTGCATCATGTAAATCTGCATCAGAAATGGAATGATCTGCATCATCATATGAAACCTGCAAAGGCTGAGAAGTTGCCTCATTAGGACCAGCGTTAGCCTGTCCACCTGTAAAAAGAGGCATCAAAGTATCATACATGTCTTTGGAGCTAATAGATGTCTCCTTAGTACATGAAAGCAATGGCTGAATAGCATCTTCCACAAAGACAACATCACGGCTAACCAGAATGCGTTTAGTCTGTGGATGATACAGACGATAGCCTTTACTTTCAGAACTGTACCCAACAAAAATACATTTTACTGCCTTATCATCCAATTTTCTGCGATGTTGTTCAGGCACTAATGCATATGCCAAACAACCAAAAACACGCAGATGAGCAACAGATGGCTTGCGGTCATGCCAAGCCTCATATGGAGTGATAGACTGCAACGCTTTGGTGGGACACCTGTTCAGTACATATGCTGCACACATGACAGCCTCAAGCCAGAAACTATGTGGTAAAGCCTGACTTTTGACCATGCACCTCGCCATCTCCATGAGTGACCTGTTCTTTCGTTCAGCAACTCCATTCTGTTGAGGTGTATACGGCACTGTACACTGGTATTTTATCCCACGTTCAGCCAGAAATGCATTAAAATCTGAAGACATATATTCCCCCCCTCGATCAGAACGGAGGGTGCCCATTTTACATGCTGACAGATTTTCAGCCAAAACCAAAAACTGTTTGAAGCACATGAACACTTCGGACTTTGCTTTGAGTGGATATACCCATGCATGCCTGGAAAAATCATCAATGAAAGTCACGAAGTAAAGGTAATTTCCAAAAGAGGGTGTCTGCATAGGACCACAGACATCACTATGTACAAGCTGCAATTTCTGCATAGCCCGAACTGAACCATCTTTTGGAAAGGAAGAACGCTGCATTTTGCCCAAAATACAGCCTTCACAAACATGTTTTCCAGGTGCCTCAAGTTTGGGCAAAGAGGACACCATTTCAGATTTCTGCAGGCGTAACAAACTAGCAAAATTCAGATGACCAAAGCGTGCATGCCAAAGCTTTGCATCTGACATAGCCTGAGAATCATGAACTGCACATGCCGAATCATTCACAGATCTTTCATAGTCTATGAGCTTATACAGCCCACGACATAAAATGCCAGAAGCAATAATCACATCGCCATTTGAGAGATCATGGACTGTACACCTGTCATCAACAAATTTCACAACCAAGCCAATCTTGGCTAATGCAGAAACTGATAACAGATTCTTTTTGATCCCTGGCACAAATAAAGCATCTGACAAAGTGAAAGAACTACCATCAGCAGTAGTCAGAATGATCTTACCAACTCCCATAACAGGATAAGAGGAGTTATTGGCGCATGTGATAGTATTCCCTGTAGGGGCAGGCTCGAGTGAAGAGAAGAAACTGCGCTGCGAGGTAATATGTTTGGTCGCCCCACTGTCAAAGTACCAAACATCTGAGTCTACTGCAGACATGCACTGATCATGAGAAGATGGGTCAAAACTGCAGATAGTAGTAAACGCCCATTCTTCTTCCTGCACAAGATTTGCAGACTCTGTTTTTGGTGTAGAGGCCTCTGCAACAACCATTCCAGCCTCTTTCTTCTTTGCCTCTTTAGCAGCAAGTTTTGGACAGTTCTTTATAATATGATCATTTCCTTTACAGTACTTGCAGAACAATTTCTGCTTTTCTGATTTCTTCTCATCTTTATCCTGGTTCTTCGATTGTGCAGCATTTGCAGATTTCTGCTTACTAGTAGAAGAGCTCCATTTTCCTTTGCCCTTCTGACTAGCCAGGAAAGCTTGATCTGCAACACGCATAATGGACTTGTTCTGCCTGGACTGATCTTCCTGCAACAGAACAGAGACTAATTCCTCAAATGACAAGGCATTCGGATTGCCTTTCATCATCAACCGAAGAGTAGAGGCAAAACTCTGATATGAATCAGGAAGACCATTCAGAACGGTCTGCACAAGTGAGCTATCTGGTATAACTTCATCAGCAGAAATCAATTGTTCCTTCAGGTCTTTGATCTTTGTAAGAAAACTGTCCATAGAATCACCTTCATTCATGTGCTCACTCTCCAACTGTTTTCGGAGGTAAGCAACACGAGCCTCATTCCTAGCCTGGTACAAAGTGGTAAGCGTATCCCAAGCATCCTTTGCTGTTCTGCAAGAGCGAATGTGAGGAATAATGGCACGTTTGACAGACAAAGCTATCAATGCATGTGCCTGGGCATCTCTGCCATCCCAACGAATCTGCTCTGCAGTAGGTGCAACAGAAACAGCAGCACGAAGAGGAATCTGCGGAATATCATCTTCGACACCATCTTCATCAGCTCCAACACCTGTATTTGCAGTACCTGTCGTTACAGGTGTAACAGGACGTCTTTCAACACCCTGCACAATGTTCCACAATCCTTTTGCAACCAGTACATGTCGCATCATATAAGCCCATAATGGGTAGTTGGTACCATCCAACTTATCCTCAACAGCCAACATACGGAATACATCACTGCTTTCAGCCATGGCCGGTGACTAAAATACCTTGATGCAGAAAATTGACTGTATCTCAAAAAGTTGAACAGAACTGCCCAGACGAGTTCTGCTAGACCTGTAGCAGACTTCGAGACGCTTAAACTGGCGAACAGAAACTGGTATATACCTTTGGCACAAAAGGACGAAATAGCCTGCACAAGCACTGCGATAGTGCGTTCGGAGGCCGAAACGAGCTTAGATCGCGATTTCGGCACCACACAGCGAAGCTGTTTTGATCACGGAAACACCCTGAGTATGCTCACCAAATTTTGTGTGAATCTGAGACTGCAAACGGAGGAGTGTCGACGGCGCCCTAGAAGAAGCAACGACCTGCTCTGATACCAATTGTTGGAGTTAGACGTCTGCGGAAGCACGCGAACAGCACAAGGAAGAAGAAGAAGCTTGGAGCACAACACACAAGACTGAATGTATTACTAGAGAATGTACAAAGATAAGTAGCCCATTAGGGCAATAGGCGTATATACAAGCCGGGGGAAAAAAACCTCCTAAAGAGGGAAAAAAGTGCCCCGGCAGTCCTAGAGTGTTCACACACATCACTACCTAAATATATCAACAAGAGGTTTGAAGGTACTACGAAGTAAGAAAAATGTTTCCATTTCCTTATTGTACCTATAGAACTTTAAGTTCCTCCTTTTAAGAACTGTTGTATCTGCTAAAGAAAACCTTACTTGATTTTCCTGAGATGCAAATCTATTTAATGAAGGCTTCAGTTAAATTGGAATTTTTTTCAAAAGGAGGGAGCTTTCAATTTTCATGATGCCTAGAGTACTTTTCACCATTCATGTTGGTGAAAGTAATCTTTGATCATGATTGGTTTCCATCAATGTATTTGATGGCATCAACTTAATAGGGCTTTATATCATGAAACTCTTAAAACCATTCTAGAGTGTCATCCTATCGAGGATATGACATAAAAAACTCTTTTATAATCTTTTTCAATTAACTATTTCTAAGTATGTCTTATACTTAGAGTAGTATTGTAGGTTCTATGAAGTAGTGTAAGAAATTTCCACAAAGAACTATTATATGGAAATCATCTACCTAAGTCATCTCATTGAGAGGCTTGTATTGGAACCATGTCTAAGTATATCTTATACTTAGAGTTAGCCTTTAATATGCTAGGTTCTCATGATAAAAAACTCTTGAAGTTATAAAAGAGCTTATAAACTTTCATGTGTACATTGCTTAAAGCTACCAATTGTATTAAAAGATTAAACCCAGAGAATTTTTCTAAGTTATTGAAGAACTTAGATGTATTCCGGTATTCTTCAATTCATTCTTGCCTTGCCATTGATTTGGTAATGGCTTTACCTCCTTAGATTTACTTTATTGGTAGGCAAGCCATATTTATGCCATCATAACATTAAATATTGGATACATTAGTATCACCTTTTTGAAAGACATTGCTAAGTACTTATATTGCACAATCTAATCATGATTTTGCAAGTACGTTAGCTTCATTCCTTTCCAATTGCCTTGCTTCCGTAAAGAAGTAAATCCTCTACTGAGGATTATGGTTACTTACTAGGTTTCATAACTTCTCAAAAATAAAAGAGTGAAATTTATTCACTTAAATACATGTGTTAGCATACATTCATTACATATCATGCATGACATGAATGATTTTAACGATCCATACCCTTAAACATACTTGGTGTATGCTAGAAACACATACATCTTCACTCAAAGATGCTTAGCATGCATCAGGTTCAAAATTGAGCCCCTCTTTAAAGCATGCATAGAATTCACACTTGTAATTCCATTTCATGTATGAATCTATATACTACATATGTTAAGAATAAGCCATGCTATGATGGATGTATGTATCTATCCTCATGAATGGAGTCCCTCCCATGCATTCACATGCCAATGCACATGCTTGTGTGCATTTAGAATTATTTCTCATAAAAAGAGAACTTTGGAGTTGAAATTTGTGCATTGAAAATTATTCTTTTGGAAAAAGATAATGCACACACATCCATTCCTTTCGGTGTATGAATGCATGTAAGTATTCGAGGTTCTACTCCTATGTGTTTGCCTATTCTAAACTTCACAAATGTAGTTAAACCCTATCAAAAATTAAAGTTTTATCTCATGCTTCAACTATGTAAGCATGCTAAGATAGTGGTAAATAGGGTAAACTAACATCAAACATAAATTTGAAAAGTACTTAGCTTTATAGGAAGCTTCATCCTTTCTTTGCATTTAGGGGAGGGCCAATCCTTTGCTTGTAGCTTCTCCAAAAATTGATGTGCCACCCTTACTCCTTCATGTCCCTTTCTCATGTGCTCCATGAGGTAGATCCTACAGGTAGCTCATGGGCTAGTGAGCATGGAATGTAATAGGTAGATCCATCTGTAGACATCACAAAAGACGAGAGAAATCCCATATGCAAGCTACACACGGTTTTTTATGAATATATAAGACTCTGTATTTGCGTTCTGGAAAATCACTAGGCAAGGAGCGCAGCCCACGCTTCGTGGTGCAGTTCGCGTTCATATACAGCCTGTGCATGAGCGGTCATTCTCATATAGTGCACACTTTCCTTAGGTAAGGTTTCCATGCAGGCAACCAAAATCTCTTTTTACAGAGATGAGAGAAGACTACAGCTCAAGCATCTGACGCGCTTGGCGTTAAAGGACAACGAACAGCTCATGGGACAGCTTGCGAAACTAACTCATGTATTAAAGGCTCTGAATACCATTGTTGTGTGAACAACAAAGCTATTCTAAGAGAGACATTCTAAAGTCAAATCAAACCCACAAGGGGTGAGAGATGCACGTATCCACCCAACCAACTCCACCCATATATATACCTCAAGACCAAGGGAGGAAATGTGAGGAGAGCTTGCCAAGTGGCCTCTCCACATGGATGCTAATCCAAGGCCTTCTAACCTTGGAAATCACATGGAATCACATGGTTCTCACATGAATTCTAAAAAGATTTCTCCCAAGCTTGTACGTACAAGTCTCAAGGCTTGAGAGGCCTCCCTAAGGGTTAAATATCATACTCTTAGGAAATATCAATCCTAAGGGTCAAAACCCTTCAAATTGGGAGCAAATAAATCCAAATAACTCAAGGGTTCAAACCATACATTTGGAGAGACTTTCCCACGGGTTTGCCAACAAAATCCAAGGGTTCTCCAAGTGGTTTTGGACCCTCAAAACCCATGTTTTTGGCCACTTTGACCCATAGCTATACAATAGCTTGTCTGTCAAACATGCCATTATTCCTCACATTCACTCTTGCAGAATAGCTAAGGATGCTTGGGATACACTTACAACATTGTACCAAGCTAGGAATGAGGCTGGTGTTGCTTACCTCCAAAAATAGTTGGAGAGTGAGCACATGAATGAAGGTGATTCTATGGACATTTTTCTAACAAAGATCAAAGACTTGAAGGAACAATTGATTTTTGTTGATGAAGTTATACCAAATAGCTCACTTGTGCAGACCCTTTTGAATGGTCTTCCTGATTCATATCATAGTTTTGCTTCTACTCTTTGTTTGATGATGAAAGGCAATCCAAATGCCTTTTCATTTGAGGAGTTAGTCTCTGTTCTGTTGCTTTAGGTAGAACAGGTCCATTATGCATGTTGCAGATCAAGGTTTCCTAGCTAATCAGAAGGGCAAAGGTAAATGGAGTTCTGTTGCACATTTGAAGAATGAAGATAAAGATGAGAAGAAATCAGAAAAGCAGAAATCCTTTCATAATTAGTGTAAAGGAAACAATCATATCATAAAGAACTGTCCAAAATTGGATGCAAAAGAGGCAAAGAAAAAAGTGGCTAGAATGGTTGTTGTAGAGGCCTCTACACCAAAAATAGAGTCTGCAAATCTTGTGCAGAATGAAGAATGGGTGTTTACTACTGTTTGCAATTTTGACCCATCTTCTCATGAGCAATGTATGTCTCTAGTAGACTTAGATATTTGGTATTTTGATAGTGGGGCAACCAAACATGTTGCCTCAGAATGTAGTTTCTTCACTTCACTTGAGCTTGCCCCTACAGGGAATACTATCACATGCACCAACAACTCCTCTTATCCTATCATGAGAGTTGGTAAGATCATTCTGACTACTGCTGATGGTAGTTTACACTTCGGACTTTGCCTTCAGTGGATATACCCATGCATGCTTGAAAAAATCATCAATGAAATTCACGAAGTAAAGACAATTTCCAAAAGAGGGTGTCTGCGTAGGACCACAGACATCACTATGTACAAGCTGCAATTTCTGAGTAGTTGGAACTGAACCATCTTTTGGAAATGAAGAACGCTCCATTTTGCCAGAATACAGCCTTCACATACATGTTTACGAGGTGCCTCAATTTTGGGCAAAGAGGACGACATGTCAAATTTCTGTAGGCGTAGCAAACTAGCAAAATGTAGATGACCAAAGCATGCATGCCAAAGCTTTGCTCGACATTGCCTGAGAATCATGTACTGCACATGCCGAATCATTTACAAATTTTTTATAGTCTATGAGCTTATACAGCCCAAGACATAAAATGCCAGAAGCAATAATCACATCGCCATTTGACAGATCATGAACTGTACATCTATCATCAACAAATTTCACAACCAAGCCAATCTTGGCTAATGCAGAAACTGATAACAAATTTTTCTTGATCCCTCACACAAACAAAGCATATGAGAAAGTGAAAGAACTACCATCGGCAGTAGTCAAAATGATCTTACCAACTCCCATGATAGAATAAGAGGAGTTGTTGGCGCATGTAACAGTATTCTCTATAGGGGCAGGCTCGAATGAAGAGAAGAAACTACACTGCGAGGTAATATGTTGGGTCGCCCCACTGTCAAAGTACCAAACATCTGAGTCTACTGCAGACATGCACTGCTCATGAGAACATGGGTCAAAACTGCAAACAGTAGTAAATGCCCATTCTTCTTCCTGCACAAGCTTAGCAGACTGTGTATTTGGTGTAGAGGCCTCTGCAACAACCATTCTAGCCTCTTTCTTCTTTGCCTCTTCAGCAGCTAGTTTTGGATAGTTCTTTATGATATGATCATTTCCTTTACAGTACTTGCAAAACAATTTCTGCTGTTTTTATTTCTTTTCATCTTTGTCTTCTCTCTTCGATTGTGCAGAATTAGCAGGTTTCTGCTTACTAATTGAAGAGCTCCATTTTCCTTTGCCCTTCTGACTAGCCAAGAAAGCTTGATCTGCAACACGCATAATGGACCTGTTCTACCTGGACTGATCTTCCTACAAGAGAATAGAAACTAGCTCCTCAAATGACAAGGCATTTGGATTGCCTTTCATCATCAAACAAAGAGTAGAAGCAAAACTCTAATATGAGTTAGGAAGACCATTCAGAATGGTCTGCACAAGTGAGCTATCTGGTATAGCCTCATCAATAGAAATCACCTATTCCTTCAAGTCTTTGATCTTTGTTAGAAAACTTTCCATAGAATCACCTTCATTCATGTGCTCACTCTCCAACTATTTTCGGAGGTAAGCAAGACAAGCCTCATTCCTAGCTTGGCACAATGTGGTAAGTGTATCCGAAGCATCGTTAGCTGTTCTGCAAGAGCGAATGTGAGGAATAATGGAACGTTTGATAGACAAAGCTATCAATGCATGTGCATGGGCATCTCTGCCATCCCAAAAAATTTTCTCTGCAGTAGGTGCAGCAGAAACCACAACACAAACAGGAATATGCAGAATATCATCATCTTCGATACCTTCTGCATCAACTTCAGTACTACAGTTGTAAGAGTTACAGGTGTGATAGGACATTTTTCAACACCCTGCACAATGTTCCACAATCCTTTTGCAACCAATACATGTCGCATCATATAAGCCCATAACGGGTAGTTGGTACCATCCAACTTATCCTCAACAACCAACATACGAAATACATCACTGCTTTCAGCCATGGCCAGTGACTAAAATATCTTGATGTAGAAAATTGATTGTATCTCCAAAAGTTGAACAGAACTACCTAGATCAATTCTACTAAACCTGTAGCAGACTTTGAGACACTTATACTAGCGAACCAAAATTGGTATATACCTTTGGCACAAAAAGATGAAATAGCCTGCACAAGCGCTGCGATAGTGTGTTTGGAGGCCGAAACCAGCTCATATCGTGATTTTGGCACCACAACATGAAGCTCTTTTGATCTTGGAAACACACTAAGTATACTCACCAAAATTCATGTGATTCTGAGAATGCAATCGGAGAGGTGTAGACGATGCCGTAGATGAAGCGATGACCTGCTTTGATACCAATTGTTGGAGTTAGACATCTGTGGAAGCATGCAGCACAAGGAAGAGGAAGAAGCTTGGAGCACAACACACAATATTGAATGTATTACTAGAGAATGTAGAAAGATAAGTAGCCCATTAGGGCTATAGGCGTATATACAAGCCAAGGGAAAAAACCTCCTAAAGAGGGAAAAAAGTGCCCCAGTGGTCCTAGAGTGTTCACACACATCACTACCTAAATATAGCAACATAAACTATCAGGATGAAGCAGCTAGTATGGCTATTTATTTGATGAACAAGTGCACAATGGCTGGAGTGCATAATGTGACTCCCGAGGAGGTTTATTTCGGTAAGAAACCTGACCTTACACATCTCAAAGTTTTTGGATATGTGTGTTATGTTCACATCCCTCAAGAACTAAGGACAAAGATGGAGGCAAAGTCAGAAAAATGTATTTTCATTGGATATTCATCGGAGCAAAAGGGATACAAGTGCTACAATCCAATGACAAAGGAGCTACGAGTCTCAGGAGATGTGGTATTTGATGAGCTAAGACCATGGTTTGAAGAGAAAGGGAAAGAGAAGATTCTTGAAGAAGATTGTGAAGAGTTTCAGCAAACAAGCACTCAAATGTCAGGTCCAAAAGCTTCTACATCACATGGAGAAGGCTCAACATGGAACGGGAGACTAAGGAGTCATTCCTCATCACCAACATCAGGTTATGGAAGATTTGAAGCTGAAAGTGCTACCAAAAATAGGGATTCAAATGCAAGTGAAGAAGAGTCTGAAGAGGTAATTACACCAAAGGTAAAGTTGAACCGGTTGAAGAAGTAATATTCAAAAGGAAATGAAATGAGGTCTTCAAGAGCAAGGTATCCAATTCAAAGGCTAAGCTATAATAGTTTTATTGCAAAGCATTTTGCATATATGACACAGGTGGTCAAAGACAAAGAACTGGATGCATATGAAGAAGCATGTACACAAAAAGAATGGCAACAAGGTATGAAAGAAGAAATAAAAGCTCTTAAGGACAATCACACATGGGAGCTAGTTCCAAAGGCTCAAGGTATGAAGATTGTTTCAAATAAACGGGTGTTTAAAATAAAGAGAAATGTTGATGGTTCTCTAGCTAGGCATAAAGCTAGACTAGTAGCAAAAGGATTCAAGCAAACTCATGGCATCAACAATGAAGAGACTTTCAACCCGGTTGCAAAGATGGGAACAATTAGAACCTTGATTGCAGTGAGTGTAGCAAGGAGATGGCCATTGTACCAACTTGACATCAAAAATGCTTTTCTCAATGGTGAACTTCAAGTCGAGGTATACATGAGTCAACCAATTGGATTTGAAGATAAAAAGCATCCAAATTTTGTTTGTAGATTGAAGAAAGCTTTGTATGGGTTGAAGCAAGCACCATATGCTTGGAATCAAAGATTGGTTGAGTACCTCACAAGGTGTGGGTATAGTCCAAGTAGTGCAGATCCCTCTCTCTACATGAAGAAAGAAGAAGGCAAACAGGTGTACATTTGCATATATATTGATGATCTCATCATAACAGGAAGTAATGTTGCAGGAATACAAGAGATAAAAAGAAAATTCAGTAAGGAGTTTAAAATTTCAGATCTTGGTGAGCTGAAATACTTTTTAGGCATTGAGGTAGTCTAGGGGAAAGATGGCATCTACTTGATGCAAAGAAAGTGCTTGCTAGATGTTATTTTCAGAATTGAAATGAGTGAATGCAAACCACTCACTCAACCTATGGACACAAATGTGAAGCTATGCTCAAATGATGGAGAGAAGTTACATGATGTAACTACATACAAGAGTATTATAGGTTCATTGATCTATGCTATGATCACAAAACCAGATTTGTGTTATATCATTGGAGTTCTTTCTCAATTTATGCAAGCTCCAACAAGTGAACATTTGAATTCAGCCAAACAAGTGCTGGTAAGATATGTGAAGCACATAGTCAATCATGCCTTGTTTTATAGATATGATGAAGAATTGCAGGTAAAGGGCTTCAGTGATGCTGATTGGGCTGGTTTGAAGGAAGATAGAAGATCCGCTTCAAGTTATATATTCATGATAGGTAACAAACCTATCACATGGAGCTCAAAGACACAACCTACTATTGCATTATCATCTACAAAAGCTAAATATAGAGGATTAGCCTTTGCAACTTGTGAAGCTATGTGGATTAAGAAGCTCTTGGTTGATCTTGATGTGCAGGTAGAGACCATTCCAATTTATGGTGACAATGTTTCAAGCATTCACTTAACAAACAATCCAATGTTTCATGCACGAATTAAGCACATAGAAGTGCATTATCATTATGTTCGAGAAAAAGTTTTGAGCAAGGATGTGGATATAAAGTTCATTAGAACTAATGACCAGGTTGCAAACATGTTTACAAAGTCCTTAGATGCTTCTAAGCTAAAGAGGTTCAAGGATGAAATCAACTTGCACGATATGGTTGAAGGTGCAAGCTCATATGTGAGCTTGAGGTGGAGTGTTAAAAAATAAAGAAGCAAGGTCGTATATATTTTTGCAAAAAGGATTTTCTTCAAATGGAAGGAAAATACAAGAATGAAAAATGGAAGCATTTACTTCAGCAAGTAGTGGAGGTAAAAAGAGAATCAAATCCAAAAAAGCTGAACTGGAAGAGGAGTGGCTACTCAAAGTAGTGAAAGAGTTATGGTAAAGAGCTCTCAAACTCATCATGAGATTTTTTGGACACTTGGGTATAAAAGATGCAAGGGGGGACACTCAAGAACAGAGGAAGAAGGCGTGGAAGTCCCCTTGTAGGTCGTTCATTTGGTTTGAGTCATTTCATTCTCTTCACTCTCATAGACTATGTCCAACCGCATATCAATTTTTGGGTAGCCTACTTGTGAGAGTCATATCTCTCAATGCATGTATCTATTTTTTGAGTTTAAACATTCGTTGGAAAGCTTATCTTAAATAAATCCTCTTTCTATAATATTTTTATCAATTTCTTTATGCTATACGAGTTATTGAGTTTTTAGTGAAGTCTAGTTTTTAACCTAACTGAGTGAACATGCAACCTATTTTGAGGCAAGGAGTTTCCAAACCAAAACTACTCCAAATTGAGTGTTTCATAGCTCATTTTAAAGCTATAAGTGTCTAGTTTGAGTGACCAAAGTTGCAACTTCATTGCGTTTTTTAATTGATACCAAGTTTCATTTGAATATTCAGCTATTGGTAAAAGTCTTGACCCTGAGAAGGTCTTCTACACTTTCCGTTGCGAATAGGAGAGGAATTATCCAACATGCACAACTTCTTAAGTGAGATGGCATCATTGGAGGCATCTTGCCCCACTTGGTAAACCACTTGAGAGGAGAGTCTATTAGGACTTTCATGAGAGTATTTTAGAGAGGTAACTCATGTAGAGAATAAGACGGCTTGGGTGCGGCTGGGAGGACAGAACAATGATCTTCTGTGTGTGTGTGTGTGTGTGTCATGGTCGTTTGAATGCCAATGGCAACTAGAAATGGAAGGCTAGAGTTGTTGGACATAGAAAAAGGAGGACAACGATCTAATAGAAGACCAATATGTCAAATCAAGCCTGAGGAACATTACTATCCTTTATTAAACCTGCAGAAAGTTAAGAAATGGTTTTTTTCAAGTATAAAAGGTCTTACTTTTAGTTTCAAGGGTATCATCTGTTACACTTATGTGTTCCTCGAGTAGTTTTGATGTGAAACTTTTCCCTATACTTGGGAACTTTTTACTCTAGTGTTGGCTAGAGGTTTTCTTTCTTGGAGTTAGACATCTGCGAAAGCACGCAAACAACACAAGGAACAAGAAGAAGAAGAAGAAGCTTGGAGCACAACACACAATACTGAATGTATTACCACTAGAATGTACAAAGATAAGTAACCCATTAGGGCTATAGGCGTATATACAAGACAAGGGAAAAAAAACCTCCTAAAGAGGGAAAAAAGTGCCCCGGTGGTCCTAGTGTTTTCACACACATCACTACCTAAATATATCAACAAATCCCCCTTGGGAGTGATGCAGTAAACAAGGAGCTGGCACTCATGTATAAGGAAGTGCCAAGCTATGTGGAATCAATCCACAAAAGGAAGTAAGTGCAAAGCTTTGCAGAAAGCTTCAAACTTCTCCCTAGGTAGAGCCTTCGTGAAAAGGTCTGCAATGTTCTCTTGCGTGGGCACATATGCCAAGCTGATCTCTCGAGCAGGGAACCTCTCCCTGACATAATGATAATGCACCTCAATGTGCTTAGTGCGAGCATGGAACACAGGGTTCCTTGCAACTGCCAATGCACTCTGACTATCACTGAAGATGGTGGTGGCAGAAGATTGACCAACACCCAAATGAGCCATAAGGCGTCTGAGCCACACACACTCAATATTCGCTATCAAAGCTACCCTATACTCAGCCTTAGAACTGGAAGTGGCCATAGCAGGTGGCTTCTTGCTCAGCCAAAATATGCATGAGCTACCAAGCATGAAGCAAAAACCACTAGAGGACACACAAGTGTCATAGCAACCAGGCCAATCAGAGTCAGAAAAAGCATGCAAATCTAGAAGTAGTGAACCCCCCTTGGGATAAAACAACCCAAGTAGTCGGGTACCACTCAAGTAGCAAAAGATGCACTTAATCGCCTGCCAATGCTTGACATCTGGGCAATGCATTAACTTGCTCATTTGTGAGACAGCAAACTAAATATTTGGTTGAGTAATGCATAAGTAAATAAAGCATCCAATAGCCTACTGATAGAGAACAACATCAAATGCATCTCTAGCATCATGAAGACTCAATCGTAAACCTATCTCCATAGGAGTCATAATAGGTTTACAGTCTTCAAGGCCAAAATAATGTTTCAATATATTTCATTTGACACAAAGTTATTCCACCATCAACTTGCATAAAATGAATGCCCAAATAATGATGCAAATGCCCTATATCAAACATCTCAAATGAGGCATGCAAATCAGCCTTGAAATCATCAATATGCTTCTCATGAGGACCAGTGAGCATCATGTCATCAACATACAGAATATTAGCATGCTTAACATATAAGGTGCTTTCAATTGGATTGTTCTCAAAACCATGTGCAATCCGATAGGCATGTATCTTTTCATACCAAGCAGGTGGTGCTTGCTTTAAACCATATAATGCCTTCTTTAGCCTCCACTCCTAGTTTTCATGCTCTTTCTCCACAAAGCCACGCGACTGAAAAACATACACTTCTTCATGCAAGTCACCATTCAGAAATGTTGTTTTAATGTTCGAATGATATACATTCCAAGCATGATGAGTTGCAAGTGCACAGATGCTATGAACAGTAGTCATTCAACAAGTAGGTGCACATGTTTCATGAAAATCAATGCCTCTTTCCTACACATAACTCTTTTCAACAAGCCTAGCCTTCTACCTATCAATTGTTCCATCAGGTTTATGCTTCAGCTTGTATACCCACTTAGTTCCAATGGCCTTCTTACCAAGATGCAAGTCACATAAAGACTAGATACTATTTTTCATGATAGCAGCATATTCAGATTGAATTGTAGCCAGCCAATGTTTGGAATTTTATGCTTCATCAAAGGAAACAAGCTCAGTCTCATCACAAAGACTAGAGGCAGCCATTGCATCGCAATCTGATGCAAAAGAGGCACTATGAGAGCTTGAACAAGTACGGTATGACAAAGGTGCATCTAATTTGTTGTCATGCAAAGTGTGTAGCAGCCATTTTGGCATAGTTTTTGCCTGCTCAATATCATCTCTCTCATCAGCAAGTGCATCATGTAAATCTGCATTAGAAATAGAATGATCTACATCATCACATGAAACCTATAAAGGCTGAGAAGTTGCCTCATTAGGACCATCACAAGAATGTCCACCTATAAAAAGAGGGAGCAAAGTATCATACATGTCTTTGGAGCTAACAGATGTCTTTTTCGTACATGAAAGTAAAGGCTGAATAGCATCTTCCACAGAAACAACATCACAGCTAATCAAAATGCATTTACTCTGTGGATGATACAGATGACAACCTTTGCTTTCATAACTCTACCTAACAAAAATACATTTTATTGCTTTATCATCCAGTTTCCTGTGATGTTATTCATGCACCAATGCATATGCTAGACAACCAAAAACATGCAGATGAGCAACAGATGGCTTGCAACCATGCCAAGCCTCATATGGAGTGATAGACTACAGTGCTTTAGTGTGACGCTTGTTAAGGACGTATGCTATACACATGACAGCCTCAAGCCAGAAACTATGTGGTAAAGCTTCACTCTTGACCATACACCTTGCCATCTCCATGAGTGACCTGTTCTTCTGTTTAGCAACTCCATTTTATTGAGGTGTATACGACACTTTACACTAATGTTTATCCCACATTCAGCCAAAAATGCATTAAAATCAGAAGACATATATTCCCCCATCGATTAGAATGGAGGGTGCCCATTTTACATGCTGACAGATTTTGAGGCAAAACCAAAAATTTTTTGAAGCACATGAACACTTGGGACTTTGCTTTCAATGGATATATACATGCATGCTTGGAAAAATCATCAATGAAAGTCATGAAGTAAAGATAGTTTCCAAAAGAGGGAGTCTGCACAGGACCACAAATGAACAAGCTGTAATTTTTGAGTAGCTCGAACTGAACCATCTTTTGGAAAGGAGGAACGCTACATTTTGCCCAAAAATTAAGCCTGGACAGACATGTTTTCTGGTCGCCTCAAGTTTGCGCAAAGAGGACACCATTTCAAATTTTTGCAGGCTTAGCAAACTAGAAAAATTCAGATGACCAAAGCACGCATGCCAAAGCTTTGCATCTGACATAGCCTGAGAATCATGTACTGCACATGCTGAATCATTCATAGATTTTTCATAGTTTATGAGCTTATACAACCCACGACATAAAATGCCATAAGCAATAATCATGTCACCATTTGACAAATCATGAATAGAAGAAATAATCATGTTGCCATTTGACATATCATGAACCGTACATTTGTCATCAACAAATTTCACAACCAAGAAAATCTTGGATAATGCAAAAACTGATAACATTTTTTTCTTGATCCCTGGCACAAATAAAGGATACAAGAATGTGAAAGAACTACCTCCATCCTCCATCCTGAAAATCTATCAGCATGTAAAATGGGCATCCTCCATCCTAATCGAGGGCGGAATATATGTCTTTTGATTTTAATGCATTTCTAGTTGAACGTGGTATAAAACACCAGTGTACAGTGATGTTTACACCTCAATAGAATGAAGTCGCTAAACGAAAGAGCAGGTCACTCATGGAGATGGAGAGGTGTATGGTCAAGAGTCAGGCCTTACCACATAGTTTCTAGCTTGAGGTTGTTATGTGTGTAGCATATGTACTTAACAGGTGTCCCACTAAAGCGCTACAATCTATCACTCCATATGAGGCTAATGCCATGAGATGGGAAAAATTTCGACAGCATTTCCCCAAGGAAACGGAATCCCAAAAAATTCTAACCATAAAGTCAATGGCACATAGGCCATCAAATAACATAGGGCTTAGAAAGCCCATGGCATGCACACCATAAACTCATACATGGACTCCATAATGTGCAAAAACATAAAAACAAATGCTAGCAACAATCTCTTTGTTGCATAATCATATAGTTCCTGCAACCATCTTTCCTGCAAACAATCAAAAAGTGTACTCCTAGCAAGTTGATCCATACTTTTAGAATTAAAACAATGATCAACTTTGATGCATGCATTCCCACCCATGCATGTACATACAAAACATGCCAAAACATAAAGTAAAATGTGTAAAAATATAAACCATACATCCTTGAATGATTTGATATCAGAATTGCATGCATCCAATCCTTTTTTATGATCCTCGAGACATGTGCACCTTCCTCTTCAGGTCCTAACATAAACCTTGAAGTGTTCAAAAACATCATATCACTTCCCGAGACATAAAGGATGGTCAATTGATTACCAAATTAATGCTTAATTTATCTAGAAAATGCATATGTAATCCCTCTTAAGACCTACAAAAACCTTTTGAGGACCTTCAAATGATCATAAAGTGAGATTTCTATCATGTTCAAATGACTCGAAGTGAAATTACATCAATTTCCATCCCGGTTTGTAAAATATGGTTTGAAAGGTAGTTTCCAAAAAATGTTCAGACATTGTAGAACTATACAAACCTGCAAAAATGTTTAGTTT
Organism: Ceratopteris richardii; assembly: GCA_020310875.1. Taxonomy (NCBI): domain Eukaryota; kingdom Viridiplantae; phylum Streptophyta; class Polypodiopsida; order Polypodiales; family Pteridaceae; genus Ceratopteris; species Ceratopteris richardii. The sequence continues at coordinate 170,041,178 of CM035410.1, forward strand.
CCAAAATTTCTTTTCATACTAAAAATAGATCTTGTGCTCTTCAAAAGGAGCCATAGCACGTCCAATTTGGAGTTTTCTAGCTCAAGATATGGCCTCTCCAAATGTGACATGCCAAACTAGTGGACTAGTGGAAGGGCTAGAAAAAGTGTGAAAATATGATTTTTGGAGTGCCCAAAAGCATTCCTCCGTCACGCAAATCCTAAATTTCTCTTCATAATCTTAGAGAGTAATATATGAAGATGATTGGGCCTATTTTCACCTTACTAAATCCTCTCTTTATGCATGCTAATTTGCTCCCCAAAAGAGGCCTAAATCAAGTCATGTATACACTCCTAATTTAGATTTTTCTTGGATTTTCTCATTCTCCATAGTAATACAGACACCATACTTCATGTATCTATGCACTAGTTCATGGGAAGCCTCTTAAATGGTCTCTTTTCTTACTCTCAAAGTGAAGTTTGGCAAAAACTAACATCTGAATTTTTTTCCAAAAATTGCAGGAAGGGGGTTTTTGAGGAAGTAAAATTCCTCCTTAACTTATTACCTTGATGAATCCAATGATTCCATTATGACGTTCATATACTATATTCTCAGTATATATGCTTTTTCCATCCATCTATAGCTAGTGCACCTCTTTTTCCCTCTTCCAAAATGGGAATTTCTTAAATTCAGGTGCTGAAATTTTTTTCTCAAACAGTGATGTAAAGGGGTTTTGTGGAGCTTCAAACTCCCATCATACTGAGCCAATCTTTGAATTTCTTGATTTTATATTAAATTCCATACACTATAGTATATGTGTGCATGGTTCTCTTCATAAATCTATGAAAAATCCCTCTTCTTTTCTCTTTCCCAAAATGGCTACTTATCAAAAATAGGACCAACAACTTATGTGAAAATCATGAAAAATGGCTATTTTGGAGATACCCTAAGCTTGTGTTTTCTTGTAATTTGAGGGAATCTTTGACTCAAGATGGGAATACATATTTCATACTCCCCTTACATGTGATTTCCCTTAAAGGGCATGGCCACCAAACCCTTCACAAGAGCTCAAGATTTCTTCCTCCTCTTCTTTGTTAGAATGGGAGGTTGTCGACCTATGACTTAGGTAACTCACGAGGCTTGTTATTGCCTTCACCCAACTTATCTAATAAGTAATGCAACAGAAAGCCTCCATTTTTGCATGTTCTCTACACATAACCATCTACCTTCTTTCTTTTCCTCTTTGATATTTCCTTAGTGCCAATTCTTCTTACTCTTGCTTCATGATTATGAAGCTAAGCGATGCTTCTCATGTGACATGATATAAACTGATTTTCCAACCACCATGTATAGCTACCAAAGAAGTCTAGAAGGAGGGAGAGAAGAGAATCTTTGTATCCTCTTCCGATGGCTCAAAGGCGGCACCCACGATGGCAGATATTAGTAAGAGAAGTACCTTTAACAAATGAATGTCACAAAGTGGGTACATCATACGCCCGCCATGGCAGCCACGAGAGTTAGATTCCTCTGCCCTACACACGTGATAGCGTCCAAAATTTTTCTCTGATACCAATATTACATCGCGGCCCTCCTTTTGGGCAGCTCTAGCCTTCCGTTTTCGGTTGTGGTTAGCATTCGAACGACCATGACACACACATAGAGGATCGTTGTTCTGTCCTCCCAGCCGTGCCCAAGATGTCTTGTTCTCTACATCATGAGTTACCTCTCTAAAAGGCTCTCATGAAAGTCCTTATAGACTCTCCTCTCAAGTGCTCTACCAAGTGGGGCAAGATGCTTCCAATGATGCCATCTCACTTAAGAAGTTGTGCATCCATGATGTGACACCTTCCTATCCGAGTTTTAAGTAAGCATCAAGGGCAACACTTCTTCATCAATAGTTGTCATGGGTATAATGCTAGATCCTTTAGAGTGTATAGTTTTTCTAAATCTTGTTGGACCAAGTATTCCATCTTAGTAGGAAATAGGGAGCCATCATCCTCATGATCTTTATTATCATCAGAGTTAGCATTCTATTGATTCAGTACACATGCTAGCTTGTTTAGTTGGAAGAGAAAGGATTCAAGGAGGATCTTGATTTCCTATTGGAGATAGCATGCCATAAACAATTATTATTTTGGTCATCAACAATTTAAAAAAAAGGACAACCTTTATGAAGATCCATTGTAGGAGTATCTTTAACATGAGAGAAAAGTTCTCTTTGACGTTATCATCATAACATATGTGATTGTTGACTTTTTGTTGATCGTTAAAAAGATTAAAAACATCCTCTAGAGGAAATTCAAAAAGATTAAAAACATTCTCTAGAGGAACTTCAAAAAGATTAGATGATTTACCACCTCTTTTCTTTCATATCTTAGGAATGACTTTCTTTGAGCATAGGTTCGATTATTTTGGGAGTCTTTGGTTGGGGGAAGCCAAAAATTCTCATCTTTGGTATTTGCCTAACCAGGGACAGTCATTTATATCATGAGCTTGTTTATAGCAATTCAATCATGTATTCATAATGTTCCTATGCAGGATTTTTTGTTCATGTAACAAAAGATCATCTGAGTTTTATATTGATACTATATTTAAAATCTTTACAGATGTCAATCTCTATAAGAAGCTAGAGTCCCACTTGCAATTGATCTTCCCTAGCTTTTGCCCAAGCATTGATCCAAGATTACTAAGCCATAGTAAAATTCAACGACTAAATTTCAAAAGTCTATCCACATAGTGGTAACTTGCTGGGTTTAGCCTTGATCTCGTCGAGCCACTTACCCTATTTAAAAAATGAAATAGGCATACATTTTATGAGTGTTGACAGCACACGGGAAGAAGCAAGTACGGACACACATGCAGATCTAGCACTAAGGCAACCCTTCATTTTTTTTCAAAACCCTTACATCATTTTAAAGTGATTCTCATCACTAAAAACCCTTGTAAATATCATTTCACCTTTTTGTAGCTCCATTTTGTACAAGCCGAGGAGTCCTCGAGCTTGGGGAGCCTTAGAAGTAGTTGCCTGCCAATTTTCATAATTTTTAGATCTCGTTTGAGCCCTCAAATAAGCCCTGGACCCTAATTTTTAACTAGGCCGGACACTAGGTCTAGACAGGGCCAAAGCTAGTCAAAAACTATAAATAGAGCTAGAGAGCTCATTTTTAGGGGAGCTTCTGGTATTTTTGAGCTTGTATGAGAACTTTGTTGCAATAGAAGTGATTCCACTGTCTTACTCTCTTTGTTCTTGCCGTGTGTGCGTGTGTGTGTGTATGTGTGTGCATGTTAGTGTGCTTCTCACTCACACATTTGTGCATTCACGTGCTCGAGGTCTTCATACCATCCTCATGTCTTCCCGGATTGACATTAAAGGAGGTGCTACTCATCACTGAGCTACACCAAATTTTGGCGCCGTTGCCGGTGATTCGAGCTTTGAGGACGAGCGTGTGATGGTAAGACGTAGAGAGGACGCGTTGGAATGGTAAGTAGTCGGTAAATTTCTGATTTTTCTCCATCTCCATCTCCATCTTCACCTCCTCCTCCATCTTCACCTCCACCTCCTTCTCCACTACATATTCCCTCTTCCTTGTCATTCCCCTCATTTGTTGTGTGCGAGTTTGAGAGAGAGCGAGCGTGTGTGTTCTTGTTTTGTGTGTTTTTTGCATGTTTCTTGCAGGTGGCAGCTCCATCATCATCTCCAGCAAGCTCAGCAGGAACATTGTGTGCACTCAAGGCAATCCAAAGCAAGCTAGCAAGGGTGAGTACCAAGCTTGGGAGAAGGCTTCCTGGGCTTGTGTGGTAGTCTGGTCAACTAGCTAATTGAGGTTGGAAGATCTCTCAACCCTCCTTTGTCAATTCCTAGCCTAGGCTAAGTACGACTTAGGTGTGGTAATTAATTAGGGCAACGTTAGGCACGAATCAAGTCCAAGAAGTATTAATCAACCAAGTGCAAGAAGTAAATAGGTCTTAAGTGCGAAAACCCTAAGGGACAAAAGGTAAACTGGCATCGATCACTTATCAAGTGCGGAAATTCACTTAAGTACACCGGACGATGCGATTTCAAGACAAGACCATAAACATAATATTCAACTCAAAAGAACAAAGTGATTGGTGCAAATTAACCTGCAACGAGAGTGTGCTTGGGTCCAAGGGGGTAGATAAATCAGGCATATGAACCTTAGATCAGGCAGACACTTAGGCCGAGACAGACAAAGCCTCAGATCTTCTGAAGCTAGTGTCAATCACACTGCCAGGTCTTGGGCCCAACAGTTGAGTGATTACCCATACACTCCCAGATCAGAAACAAGTGATTTTGAGATGTCCTATCACATGGAGAGACCAGTAGGTAGTTCAGGGGTGGCTTATTTAGAAAAGCCAGAGGGACCTTACAAGACTCAATTGGAATACATCAGGACGAATCGTCTAGGTGCTCGCATCTACGAAGACGGACTGAGAAGATCTGTGGTCCAGATTAAGAACCCCGATCAACCCCATGGACTAGAACACCCGGTAGTGAAGTTTGAGGATGGAGCATACCTAGATAAAGAAGGCACTATATATATAGTCACCACTCAACCTGATAGAACAGACGAGTTTGGAAATGTGATTGCAGAGACCGACATGGGTGATATAGAGCAAGGGAACTTAGAGAGAGAGCCAAGAACCCCCCGTGGTAAATCTGTCTTGACCAGAATCATGACTCCAGAGTGGATTCCACAGGATAATAAAAGCATAGATCTGCTTTTAAACCGAGAAACCGATGAGGTTTTTTGGAGATATAAATCTGCTCAACCTCAGGAAATGAGTGACCTCACAATCTATGAGTTTAAAGATCCTGATAGCCCAGGCCAAGTAACCTACCTAGACAATGCATCAGAGAGGATCTTCATGGTCACTGAACATGGCAGACATGCCTACACATGGAAGGGTGAATTTGTTTTTCCCCAACCAAGGTCTAATGTGTCCTTTGGTCACCAAGGAGCTGGGACCTCCCAAGCTCATGGAGCTCAAAGAGATAGAAGTAGAGACAAACCTGAGGTAAGTTTTGCCAACTCCCTGGGAAGAGAAAGAACGGGAACAGAAAGGAATAGAGTGGACCCTGAGAGACATAGAACCCCATGGAATCAAAGGAATGCTGACGATTTTCCTTTGCCAAGGCCGAGAGAACACACTAGGACCCTGCGACCAACTCAACTGGTGAAGTCCATGAAGAATTACTTCGATGGCACGGGAGACCCTTATGACCATGTGGCAGAATTTCGGCAAGTATTGAAAGCTGAACAGGTAGAGGACCTATTCACACAATATAATGCTTTCGGTCTAACCCTTAGGAACACTGCCCTTACGTGGTTTCAACCACTAAACGAGAGGCATTTTAGAAACATAGATCAGCTCTTAGAGGCATTTATCGTTGAGTTTTCTAAGAGTGGAATCAGGCATAACACTTCCTCACTAATTCATAGCTTCAAACAAACACCTCAAGAGACGGTCAGACTAGCTGGAAGAAGATTTAGGCAGTACCTGGAGAGATGCCCGATGCCGGAGTTACCCACACCAGCCAAACAAGTGGCCTTGTTCCTAGATGGATTGTTGAGCACTAAGCTCAGGTCATATGTGTACCTGAAGGACCCCAGAACGATAGAAGAGTGCGTGCGCATGTGCATAGACATTGAGGACAATCTAGGTGAGGAATTAGAACTATCAAAAATCTATAAGGATTCTGATAGCTCTAGTAACCTGACATCTGGTCAATCCACATCCATCGAGGAACTTGCAGAGAAGGTAGCCCGAAAACTAGGTGTCTCTAGCAAACAAATTCCGAGATTTGCCCCAGTTAAGCGGTGTTACAATTGTGGCGGTGACCATATGGCAAGTGTATGTCCCATTATGGCCCAACCCCAGGCGAATCCTAATAGCCAGTACTGCACCATAGAGCGCAGGTACACCAACCACACTGCACAAGACTGCCCATATAACAAACAAACTGTTAGGCAAAATTACCCTCAGCCATATCCACAACAGGGTAGATACCAGAATCAGTATCCACCACAACAATACAACAGACCACAGCAAACTTATCAGCCACCGTATCAAGGGCAGCAGAGACCTCAACCAGTCCTAGTACAGCAACCCCCTGCTCCCACCAATGCAATCCCAGTGAAATATGCGTCTGCTGAAGAAAATCCGAATAGAGCCATAGTCCCAGTCACCCCATTGCTATCAGACAGTGATCCAAGTGACCATAGTTTTGACTCCACACATATTGATAGCCCACAGGCTTACTACATGCAGTCACCCGAGCATAACGAGTCATACTATTATGAGGACCCAAGTGAAAATAGTGGGGAACCTGAGTATGCTAATGTCATGTACACAAACCCCAACTCTAGACCTCAACCTAGGCAGGTACGACCCCCATTTCCTAGAGGACCATGCTTCAGATGCCAGGGAGATCACCTTATACGTGATTGTCCACTGCCTGTCCCTACACAACCTCAACCAGTAACCATTCAGGGTTTCTGTCAAGACTGCGGGAAAGAACATCTCCTACGAGATTGCCCAAAGAACCCTAATAACATGCCTAAAATCACTCCTATCAATGTTGTTGGGTTAGTTGTAGACTCCACAGGGAGTGTGACTTCCACTGCACCTGTGCAGGTGATCACAAGAGCCCAGGCACTACAACAAAACCAAGGTGTTGGTCAGGAAAAGAGCCCCGAGATGAGTGAAACAGAGAGCATAACCAAAAAGAGGACTAGAGCCTGGAAGGATAGTTGTGAAAGAATGAAAAGGCAATGGGCAAAAAAGATAAACGAACTTGAAGAAAGCTTGAGAGAAACCAAGGTAGAAATCATAGAGATCACATCTCAACCGCACTCTCACACACTTCCACCGCTACCATCCCCATCACCCTCCATTCCTCCATCCTCTAATACACCCCACGTAACCCACCCACCACCCCGAGTAGGATCAGTATTAGCTGACCCCACTCCTGAAGGCTTGGACATGATGTTCAAGGCCTACCAGGCTCGACTTCAAGAAGGGCCAATAGCTGCAAACCTAGACAAGAGTTACCCTAGAGCAGATTTAGAGATTGAACGAATGAAAATGTGCATGAAAATGGTAGAACAAGCTCAAGCTATACTTGAGACTAGTCAAAAGTTCAATCAGACAAACTCTGTCAAGCCGGATTTGCATTTCCAAGGCTTACTAGAAAGATTAGAGCAGTTGGTAAACAAATCACAAGTTTCTTTACCTCCACAGGCTCAACCAGTTGTTGAAAGAGGAAGCTCACCACCAATGGGAGCTTATGTTCCTAATTCCACGGATGTTGAAATACCTCCTTCAATTCAACAGTACTCTCAAGAGTTCTTGCGGGAAATACAAGAAGAGAAATGGGCCAAGGAGAAGGGTAATTCCCCTCCTATTCCTAAGATTGATGATCTTCATGATCAATTTCCCCAAGACATTCCGTCTATCTATGGAGATCAAACAGAGCAACAAGCGGATGAGAGATTAGATTTTGAATCTAATTCTTTACAAGAGTTGTCTCATTTCACAGGCACATGGGAATCTGAATCTCTCCAGATCAGAGCTCCCACAATATTGGTGAGAAATGAAGACTCAGTGATTCCGAGAAACACTGATGTTGTGAAGAACACAAAGTTTCAATGTCATCTCACTGTAGAGGAGCTCCTCAAGGCAAAACCGGAGCTCTGGAATCATGTGAAGGATCAGGTTCCAGAACTTCAATCCAATATACCAAAAGTAGGCTCTAAGCAAAAAGTTCCAGAGATACCTCTCGACAAGATAGGAGACATGAGTGAAGGTGAAGAAGGTAATACTTATCTTCCAATCACCTATCAAGGTTACACAACCAAAGCAATCGTAGATTCGGGTGCTGGTGTTGCTATTGCGACCACATCCTTGTGGAAGCGATGGGGCAAACCCACCTTAAGGCCAACGAGAATGAAACTTCAAATGGCAGATGGTCATTTTGAAAGACCTCTAGGATTGCTTGAAGGGATAACTCTAACCACTTGTGGTGTAGAGTTTGAACATACATTTGCTATATGTGACTTTGAGAAAAATAATGTCTACGAGATGATCCTAGGAAGACCCTTCCTACGACAATTGCAAATAGTACAGGATTGGGGAACCAACTCCTTGTACTTACAGCACTTAGGGGTCACCACCAAGGTCAATTTGAAGGATTACACCTTCAGAGATGTACCACCCCCACAGTGGAATCCTATCCACAAAGCGAAAGAAGATTCTATCTCCGTGCATTCTATAGTTCACCTGATCCATCATGGCTGCATGAAGATACTCACCTGTGGATGTGCAAGGTCGCGGAGGAAGAGGAAAAGCGCCTAAAAGCGATGGAAGAAGGAACTCCCCCAGGAGATAGACCAATAAAAGACCCAGCCTATACACCGATGATATTTCCAGATGAGGAATTTGAGCCTCATGGTTGGGCAGAAATCTTAGCTACCATGGACATTGCAGTCAATGAAGAACAATGGACACCTCATTGTGATGAGGAGGGTTATGATATCTCAGTGTTCATGTGTCAGCCCCTGTTGGAAGAGTGTGATTCTAGTGAGTTCATAGCAGAAGAAGAGAATGACGATGATCTAGAATCCATTGTGATGGATACTTACTTTGACTCAGAGGAACACTATTTAGAGGACATAGGAGTGTTAACCCAAAAAGAAGAAGAACCCCTCACGAGTATTAAAACGATAAGCTCAAAGGAAAAAAGTGAAGAAGGTCAAAAGAAAAAGAAAAGAAAAGCAGTGAAACAAGAGGAGGAAGAATCATTGTTTGAAGTACCAGAAAATTTCAAGAAATATGAAGTGGAAGACCGAAAAATTTTGGTACGGATGCCTAAGAGAGAGGCCATTGTAGGAGAAGCATATGACAATAAAGAAAAGACCAAAAAAATTGTAGTGACCATTGAAGGGAACGAAGAACGATGTACGTACATAGGAGATGACCTAAGTGCAAAAGAAGAAGCAGAGCTTGTAGCTCTATTAAGGGAATATAGGGATGTGTTCGCATGGCACTATAGAGACTTGAAAGGAGTAGATCCAGAGATTTGCTCTCATACGATTCCGATGACCGCTGATGCCAAGCCCACCAAACAAAATCCCTACACATATAATGACACTTATGCAGCCAAAATAAAGGAGGAAATTGACAGGCTGATTGAAGCTGGATTCATCTATGAGATTGAGCACACTGAATGGGTGTCCCCCATTGTAGTGGTGCCCAAGAAGAATGGGAAATTGCGAGTGTGCATTAACCTTAAAAAAGTTAATGCCTCTACGATCAGAGATAGTTATCCACTTCCAATCACCGAACATCTTTTGGAGCGTGTTGCAGGCAAGGAAGTCTATAGCTTCCTTGATGGATTTTCAGGTTACAACCAAGTAGCCATTGCTCCCGAAGATCAACACAAAACAGCCTTTGCCACAGAATGGGGAATCTTTGCATTTCGTGTGATGCCATTTGGGCTCACCAATGCACCTGCAACATTCCAAAGGCTCATGTGCCATGTCTTCAAAGAGTTCTTGCGAAAGAGCTTAGAAGTATATGTGGATGATTTATGCGCTCATTCCCAAGAAAGAAGTTACCACATCCCTGAGCTCAGACAAATCTTCAACAAGTGTAGAGATTATCGAGTGTGTCTGAACCCAGAGAAGTGTGTGTTCATGGTACGACAAGGTAAGATCTTAGGTCACATTGTTTCTAAGAATGGAATTTCAACAGATGAAGACAAGGTAAGAGCGATAGCAGAGTTACCAAGACCAAGAAATGTTAAAGAGGTACAAGCCTTTATGGGCCACTGTGGATATTACCGTAGGTTTATCCACATGTATGCCATCATAGCTAAACCTCTTTATGGGTTGTTAACAAATTTTGAGTGGAATGAGGAATGCGAGAATTCCTTCAACGAGCTGAAAAGACGTTTGTGCACAGCACCAATATTGACTACTCCGGATTGGAGCAAAACCTTTCATGTCCATGTAGATGCCTCCAATCATGCAATAGGATGTGTGCTAGCACAACCCACAGGTGAGGGAAACCTAGATTTGCCGATAGCATATGCTAGTAGGCAATTAAATGCAGCTGAACGGAATTATACCACAACGGAAAGGGAAGGCTTAGGCATGGTATATGCTGTGAAGAAGTTTAGACACTATCTATTGGCCAATAAGTTCAAGTTTTTCACTGATCATCAAGCTTTACTATATTTGGTCAATAAACCTTGCAATACAGGCCGCTTAGTAAGATGGTTCCTCTTACTAATGGAATACGACTTTGAAGTTGTTGTCAGGAAAGGTAGAACCCATCTTAGGGCAGACCATCTTTCTCGCATCACTTCAGGAGAGCCACCGCAAGGAGTGTCTGATGAATTGCCCGACGCTTATCTGTTCAATTTAGAAGTTGTTCCTAAATGGGCAAATAAGTTGGTACCATTCCTAACCTTCGGGCCTGCGAATAAGAATGTGAAAACAAGCAAAGAGGAAATTGTAAAATCACTAAAGTATCAAATATTGGCCGGAAGTATGTATAAGCAAGATACCGAAGGCGTATTAGCTTGTTGTGTCGAGGACGATGAACATACTAGTTGGTTGCAACAAGCCCATGAGGGATTGCTAGGAAATCACTACTCTAAACAAGGAACATTGCAGAATCTAAGACGCTTAGGAGTGTATTGGCCTAGCATGGACAAAGAAATACAAGAGTGGATCCACAATTGTCCAGTGTGCCAGAAGAGACCCCCAGTGGAACATGCCACTCTTTATCACGTGTCAGTAATCCCAGATTGGAGTGCTCCATTGGTCGAGTTCCTGAGATCGGGAACATTACCCAATCAGGCTAGTCTTGCAAGAAAACGGAGCATGGAGCAAGAGGCTCAAGACTATGCCTTAGTAGGAGACAACCTATATCGAAGAGGCAAGGATGGTTACCTAAGACTGTGCATTCATGAATCAGACTATTTGAAAGTCTTAGAAACTGCACACAGCGGTGCTGCAGGTGGACACTTTGGGCCTGACAGAGTAATTAAAACCATTCTATTCTCAGGACTTTGGTGGCCCACTCTTCATATGGATGCACATACTTATGTGAAGAAATGTGACACATGTCAACGTGCCCAACATCCGATAAGAAAAGATGAAATGCCTTTAAGGCCAATGATGGGAGGACGTGCATTTTCAAAGTGGGGTATAGACTTTGTAGGTCCCATCAACCCCCCAGCTAGAAACTCCCATGCCGAATACATTATTGTAGCCACAGATTACCTTACAAAGTGGGTGGAAGTAAAAGCCACGATAAAGAATGATGCTCAAATGACGGCTAAGTTCTTATTCGAAAATGTGTTCACTAGATATGGGTTACCAATAGAGTTGGTTAGTGATAGAGGTACGCACTTCTTGAATGAGGTCATTGAAAATCTCCTTCAAGAATTCATGGTGATACATAAGAAGTCTGCCCCCTATCACCCACAAGCTAACGGACAAGCCGAAAGCACGAATAAGATCCTATGTAACGTATTGACGAAACTTGTAAATAATAAACGCTCTGATTGGGACAAACAACTTCATCATGCTGTTTGGGCATACCGAGTTGCCTACAAAACGGTACTCAATGCCACCCCATTTCAGATGGTCTTCGGACAGAATGCGGTGCTACCATTAGAATTTCTAATTCCAGCTCTAAGAGTAGCACAAGAGCATGAGTGGAATGGACATGAGTTGTCCTCTAGGATCTTTGATCTAGAACGTTTAGGTGAGACGAGGTTACGAGCAGCAGCAGGCATCTATGCTGCAAAGAAACGGCAAAAGGCATACTTTGATGCCCATGTGAAGGATAAGGGCTTGAAAGCAGGAGATCTAGTTTTAGTCTACACATTGAAACAACACGCAAGAAAGCTAGAAAAGAGAGGCTACAGACCTATGATCGTCAATAGGATCTCCACGAGTGGAGCAGTACAACTAGCCACTCTAGAGGGGGATGTTCTCCCAAACTATATTAGCGGATGCAGAGTCAAACTGTATCAGGAACCCCTCACGGAGGAAATGCTAAGTCGACTCAATACTGCTAAGCAACGTAAAGAGGAGGAAAAACGAATTCGAGAAGAAGCTCAGGCAGAGGCCTTAGAGCGTATCAGACGAATGAGGTTGAGGAGACAAGGGAGGGATCAGCCTATGACTGACACTCAAGCGTCTCTAGGCTATCACATGGCCATGTGTGAGGCTTCAGGTGAACGTACCCATAAGATAGTGGACCGACGACCTTTTGTGACCCTAGAAATAGGACAACGAGACAGCACAACAAGCGTGAGAGCCTTAATTGATTCAGGAGCAACCACAAGTGCAGTTCGGCTTTCTTATTGCCAGCTGCTGCAATTGGAGGTAAAACCCCTAGAAGCATACCTGATAGGATTAGGAGGCGTTGAAACCCCTTGCATGGGAGAGGTGGATCTTCCCCTCTACATACAAGAGGTCCTCATGCCAACAAAAGTGCTAGCGTGTGAAGACGGGGATCTGACCGAACCTCTTGTCTTAGGCCAAGACTGGATCTATGATCACGCAGTCAACCTCAACCTAAGAAGTGGACTTCTCCAGGCTTGGGTAGGCCAAAGCCGTCTCACGATTGAATTAGAAAATCAAGCACTCAAACCAATAGAACAGGCACCAACTCCTGGTCCCTCCAGGAATCCACATGAAGATAACAATGTTGTTCTTGTACAAACTTCTATGGTGCAGAGGATTGTCAATCGTACTGAAGGTATAGGAGCCAATAAGGAGTTCCTAACTGATCCAAAGAAGATTCTAAACGAGCAGACCGAACATCACTCGACACAAAGGAGGCTGATGATCAAGAGGTAGGAGCGCCAACCCGTGCAACATGGAGCATCTCGTGGTGCAAAGCAGATCTGGATACGCAAGGATGGAAGACCCACGACTCTAATAGCAGACTCTCAAGGAGACAAGAAACGAGCCTCACCATCAAGGAACAAAGTGAGGAAGCCCACTTTACATGGCTGTTGTGCACTTACCAGAATTATTTATAGATGTCTTGCATATGATGTGCCGGTTGCCAGAGCCCTAAAATATGCACAACTGGAGTTGTTCAAAGGGCGGAAGTCAGGGAGCCAGCCTACAAAACGAATGCGTGGATCGCTTTCCCAGGTTTCCCAGGTAATGATCCCTCAAGAAGCCACAACCGAAGCTTCTCCCCGACCAGAAGCTCAGGTCGCACCTTTCACGATCCATCTTCAAGGAGTTCAAGCTGGGGAGGTGGTACAACCCGCTCCATCCGCCCCTCCACTGCCTACCGATGCAGAGTTTGCATCTATGGCCACCTTCACAGAGGATCCAAACTTCGATTTTGAAAGATTCCTGCAGACGGTCCCCCTATCAGACAGTGAAGATTCCCTTGACAATGTTGATCCGGGAGCATCCGTCCAAAGAGAACAGCCACGGGGCGAGACAAGCAGAGTACATGGGGAAGAAGTGGCACAACATCCTAATGACCCAAACACTCAAATTCAGGAAGGTGCACAAAGAAATGAACCAGAAGACAATGAAGAGGAGGCCCCTGCCTACACAGCACAACTCAGACGACTGTACAAGACAATCAAGCAGGTACAGAGAAGACATAAGATGACAGAAGAGGCGAACAGAGCTCTAGTGAACCAGATGCTTCAAACCGAGAATGTCGACTCACATTTTGTGGAATCATTGAATCTATTGGCAGAGACATGTGGGATCGGGGAAGCATTGAGGACAATGGTCTATCAGGAAAACCCTATCTATGATCAACGAAGGATTGATACACGGCCACGACGCGGGAAAATGATTCAAATGGAAGTCTCTACTGCCTTGCCTACTGTAATTTCAGAGGATGTTCACATGACGAGCCCAAGTCCCACCGACGAACAAGAGGTAATTACACAGGTACCATCTCCACCGCCACCTTCCATTCAACCCTCAGAACCCTTCTCCACTAGCCCTTCTGAACAACCGATATCCACCCATCATGAAACCCTTGTACACACCTCCGTGTTTACATCCTTCCCCATACCCACATCCAGCACTTCCACCCAAATTTTTGAACCTCACACCGGTCATCCTGTCGCCGATCAAACCATAATAGGTCACCCTTCCTATCTCCCCGCCCTTGGACAACCACTTGCCACTAGCCAGACCTCATCCCATCCTTTTCCATTCACCCACACCCAAACCCTATCCACCACTTCCCTAGTAACCGCCTCATGCTCAACCCAAATCACACAACCGTCATTCTGGACAAACCTTGTAAATATAGTCCAACAGGTGGATAATTATAATAAAAAGTCCCTTTCCCAACCCCACTCCCCCACGTTCACTGCCACCACTATCACACCACCCACCATCCCGGTATTCAGAGTTCACGAATCACACACTCTCACATCCGATCCCATGGACATCTCACCGTCCATAGGATCACCCACCACCACTGTTCTTCCAACATCACCACGTGTCATGTCACTCACATCACCATTGCCAAACACGGTAGGCACCACATCCACTTTTCCCTTTCCCATCTCCCGACCCCTTGCATCGTCCACCCTTACCCCTACACCCACCTCATTTAGTCATGCACTCAACACCATGCTCGAAGCTGCTGCACAACTTAAACAGGAATACAGGTTACTAGAAGAAAATAATAAAGAGCTTTGTACTTTGTCATCCCACCTCCAGGCACGTGTCACTGCCTTGGAGTCGTCTAATACGGAATTACAGCAGGAGGTGACCACCCTCCAACAACATCAAGTGGAGCTTGAGTCCACACATACAGAGAAGAGTAGGGCAACGGAAGAACAACTTAGAGATCAGCTAGCCCGTAATGCTAGACTACAACGAAACATGGCTCTACTTCGACGCCACTTAGCGGCTGCTCAAGAAGAAAACAAAAGACTACAGCAACAAAATCAAGACAACCTCGAAGCAGCCATGGAAAATACTCAAGGGGCACCCATCGACCCTGCTAAATTCCAAGCCATCCCCTCAGAAAACATACAACAAATATTGGAAACCTATGCCAATCTCTTAGAAGCACACGATCAGCTTGCTGACCAAGTCAAAGACCTACAGAAAGCCCAAGTGCCTACACCACACCAACGAGAACCTAAAGAGACGGCCAACGCTGCAACCTCACCAGAGCCAGAAGTATCAGTAACCAATGAAGTACTAGAGCTACGTCAGCAGGTGGCCGAGTTAAAAATTAAGTTGTTACAATATGAACGACCCCCCTCCCCACCTGATCAGCCAAGTGAAGAGGAAACTATTGTCATTCCAGTGGAAGAAACATTCGAAGATACTTATGAGCCACAACCTCTTCCAGGTGGCAGGATCACTGAAGAGGGACAGGATACATATGAGGAGCCCCCGTAAGCATGGATGAAGCAGGTCGAGGAGATGGGCCACACTCACGAAGAGCGTGTTGCAACTCACATGCTAGCCATGAAAACCATAGAGGAGACCATACTCAAGTCTGAATATTTCTCGAACTTGGCTCCTAGGCGGTTGATAACTAGCTCAGAGTTACAATACAAACCTTATTTTGTATTGTTGGTGGACTACAATGCTGAGATCAAACGCATAACCAACAAGTACCCCTCGTTCGCAACACAGTTCGAACCCGAGGACATCCCAGAGGTAGCCAAAAAAGGGGCGATATTCCAACCTACTTGGAGGCAAAGATTACTTGAAACATATCCGGAAATGCTTAGAACATGGGATCACGCTCCCATGCATTTGAAGTATAACCCTTGTTATGGGCCAGTGCAAAGAAGAAGATCATGGAAAGCCTTCGCCATCAAGGTTCAGAACAATGTAAACTGTAGAGAATGGCTTAATTACCCCGCCATTGCACCCCCAACCGGCACCCCCACAGTATCTTACATGATTGCAACCATCAGACATTGGATGCCACGCCTCCACCCCATGCCAGATGTAGCTGCCCAGATGATGCTCAAGATATTCGACATGATGCAGGTGGTGCTCAAAACTTTTCGCAATGTATGCCATATTCAGCCTCCGATTCCCGGGTTTGTCAATGGTAATTATGACCTGCTATATGATATGAGCACCACCCCGAGCATACGCGTTGCTTATGCATGGCACACACGCATCAGATATCTCCCTGCCTGCTATAAGCAAACTTTCGATGATATGTTCACCACAGGGTTCTGGGAAGCACACTCAGAGGTATTCGCACCAAGGCCCACCCATTTGTTACACCTCTTTGCATGCGAACAAACGATGCACTCAGAACTCTACACAACGCCACAACTGAACATACCGGGTGCAGTCAATTGGGAGACCCTCCAGAGAGACTTGGTTCGGGGACTACGCATCAAGGAACAAGAACTGGCATCCGGCCTCCTGCAGAACTACATTGATCAAACAGTGGAGCAGAGGTCTGTCAGAGGCGACAAACGCTAGGGGGGGGAGAGTGTTGACAGCACACGGGAAGAAGCAAGTACGGACACACATGCAGATCTAGCACTAAGGCAACCCTTCATTTTTTTTCAAAACCCTTACATCATTTTAAAGTGATTCTCATCACTAAAAACCCTTGTAAATATCATTTCACCTTTTTGTAGCTCCATTTTGTACAAGCCGAGGAGTCCTCGAGCTTGGGGAGCCTTAGAAGTAGTTGCCTGCCAATTTTCATAATTTTTAGATCTCGTTTGAGCCCTCAAATAAGCCCTGGACCCTAATTTTTAACTAGGCCGGACACTAGGTCTAGACAGGGACAAAGCTAGTCAAAAACTATAAATAGAGCTAGAGAGCTCATTTTTAGGGGAGCTTCTGGTATTTTTGAGCTTGTATGAGAACTTTGTTGCAATAGAAGTGATTCCATTGTCTTACTCTCTTTGTTCTTGCCGTGTGTGCGTGTGTGTGTGTGTATGTGTGTGCATGTTAGTGTGCTTCTCACTCACACATTTGTGCCTTCACGTGCTCGAGGTCTTCATACCATCCTCATGTCTTCCCGGATTGACATTAAAGGAGGTGCTACTCATCACTGAGCTACACCAAGCTCATTTTTAGGGGAGCTTCTGGTATTTTTGAGCTTGTATGAGAACTTTGTTGCAATAGAAGTGATTCCATTGTCTTACTCTCTTTGTTCTTGCCGTGTGTGCGTGTGTGTGTGTATGTGTGTGCATGTTAGTGTGCTTCTCACTCACACATTTGTGCCTTCACGTGCTCGAGGTCTTCATACCATCCTCATGTCTTCCCGGATTGACATTAAAGGAGGTGCTACTCATCACTGAGCTACACCAAGCTCATTTTTAGGGGAGCTTCTGGTATTTTTGAGCTTGTATGAGAACTTTGTTGCAATAGAAGTGATTCCATTGTCTTACTCTCTTTGTTCTTGCCGTGTGTGCGCGTGTGTGTGTATGTGTGTGCATGTTAGTGTGCTTCTCACTCACACATTTGTGCCTTCACGTGCTCGAGGTCTTCATACCATCCTCATGTCTTCCCGGATTGACATTAAAGGAGGTGCTACTCATCACTGAGCTACAATGAGCCACTGACCTTCCACTATAACTTTGAAAGTAGATTTATAATCATCAAAGAAAAACAAGGAAAAATAGTTTGCATGTGCTGAGAAAAAAAAATTATGAGCATCCCAATTTTTGTCATATCCATCCTCTCAAAATTTCCGGAGATGGTCTTGGACTATGGCATAGACCAATAACCACTTCGTGTAGGAGTTGATTTACCTTGATGATTGTCTTTTTGAAATAGTGGGCTAGAATGAGCACCATGCATCTTAATTGTTTTTGCATGGGGCCTCTTACCACTCTCGTTGACACTAGGGTTGAGTTTCTCTCCAAGGATTTTGGGCCAACCTTTCACTATCATCATTTTGAAATGGAAGCCCATTCTCTAGGGCTTTGTATAGTGCCATGCTACCCCTAGCGCGGGAGGCCGGTACTCCTAAGAGAACCAAACAAGGTTTTGGTATTGAATACAGATAGAGCACAGATGGTAAAAAGACTTGGGTTCATTGAGCAAAGTAAGTGTATCACCAAAAACTCTAAGAGTCAATGCAAGCACATCACGCAGATGGTAAAAAGACTTGGGTTCATTGAGCAAAGTAAGTGTATCACCAAAAACTCTAAGACTCAATCACCTTTGTAAGTCTAGCAATGCACTTCGTATATAACCACGTGTCCATGCCATACATGCTACTCATGAGAGTGAAGCCCAATTGTTTTATGCGACCCGAAAAGCATGAATCCAACCGTGGAGAAACCATACACAAATTATGTGTTCTTTCCCTACCCACCCGGGGACTTTGTATCTACCTCTTTTAATACATTTTCTTTTCCCTATGAGTTTGCATACATTACTTTTCTTTTTCCTATAAGTCGCATATATAGCACTTCTCTCCTGCACGTTAAATTGCCTCGAGAAGGCTGTGCATGCCTGACGAAAAGGTGTTGGAGGGTACATAACAAACAAATTGACAGCGTTTTAAGGTTGGACCAACGAACCCCTTCCTGCAACGAATGCTATGCTACGCGATATGCATCGCTTGTCAAATCCGACAACCGTGACGTGTCGTTTTTGTTGACGTGGCATTACTTGCTAGGTCTTCAAGTTTTTATCTGCCAGGGTGGCAACGTATAATCCAGAATCCAGATGCATTTTACTCTTTTATCCTAAAGTTGACTGCCATCATGCCATCATCGCCATGTATCGGAATTGTAAACCAATGATTGCCGCTTCTGTCAGCCGATAGGGGAGACACGGTCCATTACGCCTCCAGACACCCAGACACGTTGTGTCATCCGACGGTGTTGAGTTGCACCCCGAGAATTTAATGGCCATGAGGGACGACGATTCAAGGCGATGGATAGAGAAGTGGGAGGCGTGCAGACAAGCTATGGCGAACATCGTCGTGAACTCGTGGACTCGAGGTCTCCAGGCTTGTTGCTCGGCGGTCGCGCTCTGAGTGAGAGACTAGAGTTCTCCTGGGCGTAGGGTCGTACTAGGAGTCGGGGTCGGGGTCGCCGAAACTGGACAATGGATGCGGCTTTACTTCTCATTGTCTTTCTACTTCATCTTCTGCATCAGCTGCTTCCCAATTATTATTCTGGGTTTATGGAAACCGTTCACATATGTTCAGAATGCATGCGTGCGTGCGCGCGCATCATCTCGTGAGAGAGCGAGAGAGAGAGAGAGGCAGCTGATAGGTGCTACTGCATCCTACTCCGCTCTGGCAGAAAGCGAAAGGCAAATTCCCCTCACCCGTTTATGCTTTTCACATCTCTTATGCTCTCCAGAGGCGAATCGCGACTTTGATCTGCTAGTAATCCATAGTAAGCACGTCTTCATCTTCCCCCCTCCACACGCATTCGTCATGGCATCTTCCTCCTCCGGAAGTACGATTCAGCTGCGCAGGACGAACATGTCTAGGACCCGAGCTGGCTTTCGCGTTCCTTGCTGCTTCGCCTCTCTCCAGGTAATACGCGCCCGGCTTTTCCCGCTGAACATGCGCGTTACGTGTTTGCAGAGAGCTGTGTCTTTCTGTGCGCGCTGTTTTGAACATGGAAGAACGTATCAATAGAAAGTGAACCTCCAGTTGTTTTGGGTGTTTGATCACGTCTTTTCAACAGATGGCAGACCGAGAGCTGGAGAAAGCGAAGCTACTCATCTCGAAGCGGAAGAAGGAGCATGTAGAGGCGGCACTAGAGCAGGTAGAATCAGCGCTGGAGCTGCGGCCGCACTGGGAGGATGCCCTGGAGCTCAAGGCGCGGATCCTTCTCTACTTGAGGAAGTTCAAGGATGTGATTGAGCTGTTGCGTGATCATCTGCCAAGCCTTCAACAGCCACCACAGTCTTCTGCCTGTCAACCGCTTACACGTCGGTTCACCTCCAGCCCGCAGACAACGCCTATGGGCTTTCACGAATCTCAGGTGAGCACACCTTCTAAGGAGAAGTGTCCTCTTATATATGAAGAGTCAGGCAGGACGGAGGAGATGATCGCCCCTTCCCGCGTTCTAAAGTGTCGCTTTTCTGTGACAAAGCTTCGGCATGCGCTGTCAAGGTCTCTTTCAGGAGCTCTGTTTCTGTCTCATGCAAAAGCGGAGAGACAGAAGCAGTGGAGATGGCTTGTCTTGGGTCAAGCATGCTTCCATCTAGGCATGCTAGATGATGCCATGGCTCTTCTTCAGAGGGTAAAGAAATATGTATCAGACGATTCCAGGAGGCAAAGCAATGGCATGCGCGAAGACATCTTCTGCATGGACACAAGCATTGAGACTGCAAGCAATCATCCTGCCATCCGCGCCGAATGGGAGCAGATCCTTCACATGCTCTCCAGTATAAAGTCTCTTATGAGAAGACGATCTGTTGCAATTGCAGCACTAGAAGCAGGCATCTATGAAGAATCTGTGCGCCACTTCTCCAAGATCATAGACAACCGCAAAGGCAACGCTCCGCAAGGATTCATCGCCGACTGCTATCTGTATCGTGCAGTAGCATATCAGGCTATGGGGCGGGTTGTCGATGCCATTGCAGACTGCAACAGGTCTCTTGTTTTGAGCCCTCACTGTTCCATACAAGCTCTTAGTGTGCGAGCATCTCTGTACGAAATGGTGAGATGCTATTCGGATTGCCTGCTGGATCTACAGCAGCTGAAAATGATCTACGAAGCCTCTCTACGCTACCAGTCCATCATACCAGAGCTTATCGGTGGTGCTGCTTCACCATTGTGGCAACCTCATTTACTTAAAATCGATTTTGCTGGTGGTCTTGAGTACATTAACAACAAGATAGCTACTACACGGCAACGATTAAGCTCAGCAAGTCTACTCGACGCCTTTACGATCCTGGATATGCCCAGAAACTGTAGCATGGAGGATGTAGAGAAAGCTTATCTACTCATCTCCCTCAAGCACCAAGTTGACAAGGAACTGCAATTCATTGATAAGCGTGATTTAACACTTCTACAGGATCAAAGGGACCCAGAAATTGTGAAGGAGGAAGCTCGGGCATCAGCTGTCCGCCTCTCGCAGCTTATTCACAAGGCATACGTGAAGGTTCTCTCCTCCATAGCACAGGACGAGACAGATCAGCACACCGAAATGTCTGTCTGCAGTGCGAGTGAGGAGGAAGAAGAGGAAGAAGAGGTTGGGAAGCTTGGCTTCATGGAAGCCGGGTTGAAGGAGCACATGTTTAGGGTGACAGGCTATGAAAAGTCTGTGAGAAGCTCAGATGCTGATAAGGAGAGCGATTTGGTAGAAGAGGAAGACAACGATCTATGTGACTTTTGCCAGCCTTTTGGGGGATTTTCATCTTCAAAGCTCGCTAACCTCCTCTCCTATGTCCTCTCTACAGATCTGCCGCTCTCTTCCTTCGCCGCTTGCCCAGCTGACTGGAGCCTTCCTCAATATCAACCTCAACCCCTTCCAGTTACATAATGTATTGTTCAGTTACATGATCTACTGTTCATAAGTAGGAGCCGCACATGCACATACATACAGACATGTTAATATTACATAAAATGCGCTTCAACATACAATGCTTGTTCGCATCTATGAATGTGATTAAGCACATTTATACATCATCTGTCTTATGTGCATGCCAGATTTTGATCATCAATGCACGTCGATGAGCAAAGCAAATTCTTTCTTCGGTATGCAGTGATGGACAGCACGTCGGCAAAGAGATTGAGCCCGCAAATGTTTATAATTTGTTTGAGTGCCTTTGAGAGGGGAAGGTAAAAGTACAGGCTGCGAACGGTCTTTGAGAAGTATGGTGTATGAGCGGAAATAGTTCAGTAGATGCACGCAGAAGCCACAGGAGCCAAATGAATAAATATAGTACTTTGATTTCTGCAAGAACTTACGGTTTTCCACTTTGAAGATTATTAAAAATGATCAATAGCTGCGGAGCTTTTTTTATGTTTTTGCTGAATCCGAACATGGTGATGGTGGTCTTCGTCTTCTCGTCCAGTTTGGACTCTGGAAACAGCCATATAACTAACAGTATTCATGAGAATGTTGTGCACAAAGTCCGAGAGCAGCGCCTCTGAGGTGGGTGACTTTCAGTCCCCTCATTCACATCGTCTTGTCCCGAGCTAATTCTGTTCGTGAGGTGCTCCTTGAAAATAATAATAAAAAGAAAAGTGAGAAAATGTGCAAGAAAGATGAGGAAGCAAGACAAAGGAGGCTGATAAACTCCTCATCGCGGGATGAGGGTACACTTTTGTTTTTTTTGTCTCATTATCTCAAGTTAGCATAGGTTACTGGTTGATGCCTTGAATCTCAAAGCGGAAGACCTCAGTTCAAATCTTGGTTGAACATATCCATGAATTTCCAAAGATGGATGTCCATGAGACTTTCCAACTCATTGTAATCTCAAAAAAAAAAAGACAGGGAATGGTTGAATGGAGGAAAGAGAGAAGAGAAAACTTAACAGGATTAACGCCAAAGTTTTTCTTTCTTCTTTTCGTGGAAAAAGCAGGAAAGCCAATCAATAGAAAACATAAAAATAGTGCTTCAGAGGAAGGGGCCCTCCCCATCTTCACACAAGGGCATTCCTATTCCAACAAATCTTGCTTGTCATATGCTCCTTGATGAGTGAATCACAAAATCCTATGATTGAGGCATCACTTGACCCTTTTCATGAGCTCCTTATAGCTTTGCTTAGTACATGCATACTCTTGCTCTAAGCTGTCAGAGCGAATTGGATACATTAATCTTCAGCAAGAGAGATAATTTCTTCCACTTCAGCCTTCTGGACTTTCTACACATTATATTTTTGTTATCATAGTGAGTATCGAGGCTCCAGACATGGCTTCAGTAGCTGCGGGACGGTACACCACAATGCGGGGTTGATTGGAAGCTATCGCCATGGCATCCGATCGGAGAAAGCGTCGAGGCCGAGGAGAAGAGCCGTCTACTTGAATGGTCTTATCGTTACGGAATCTAATCAGAGACGAAACAACCAGAGAGGACACCCTTTTGTTTTTTTTTTTTAATAACGGAAGTTCGGCCTTAGCCTAATCTCCCGGACTTTAATTATAATAAAGAGAAAAAGTTACAAGTGAGTGGGACTAGTGCCCATGGGACCCCCCAAATCCCACAATGGAGGGGAGGAGTATGGCAAGCTACCGGGCATTACAAATGAGGCGGATAAAATTATCATCACCCTCATGTGGGACCCATTTGGGTTTCAACTTGTTGTTTTCGAGGAGATAAATACAGTGATGTCTAAACGGTGACGATCTCTTGACTCGGGAGATTCTTTTACCTAGGAGAAACAAGGATTTCTCGATCGACCATTCCTTAGGAGTTTGGCCAAAATTGACAGCACAACGCTCCCTCCAAATCTTCCAGAGAGCCTCACCTCTGATGGCATTCCACAACCTCGATGAGCAGCCGATCGCCTCACCCAACATCACTTGTTGCCAGTTGATTTGACTCGTGAGTCTCAATACTCGGGTCACGTGATGCCAGATAACACGGGACTTAGGGCAGTCGAAGAACAGGTGAGCTAAATCTTCGATGCACCGATGGCAATGCTTGCACCATGGCGGCACACCACAGATTTTGTTAGCCCTTGCATTGGTCCAGATACCTTTATGCAAGATCTGCCACATGAGAACGGACTTTTTGACCTCAATTAGGGGGTGCCAAATAGACATGAATTTTAGCTCCCACCGAAGTTTGGTCCAAGAAAGGCACCATCTCTTCTTAAGGGTGTGGTGAACATCTAAATCCTCTTTGAAGTTGGGGATTCTGGATAGCTTCTTACCATTGCTCCATTTGAGGCCCTCCAAGCAAGGAAGATCCTGACCGCAGAGAAGGCGGGTAGTTGAGCGGTCCCAGGCTAAACACCTGCTTTGAAGAAGATTCCATTCCTCAAAGGTAACTCTAAGTCTCGGATCCAATTCTTCGAACCTAATCCACTGGTTGGTCTCTTGTTTCCAGAGTTGTTTCCACTGTTTGAACCCCTTGTTCCATAACCGCCTTGCAGTTTGGAGGTTCCAAGACTCCACCCCCCGAATGCCACTGATCGGGAACCAAATAGAGTCATTTTGTCTTATGTCAGCTGCCCACTTCCACTCATCACTGATTCTGATGAACTGTTTGGCCTTGTTCCAATTCTTCCATAAGGAACACACAAGGCTAGAGCCTTTAGGGAAGACCGGGTGGGGGGAGAATAAAAGCGTGAGAATCCCTATGTCCTTCCAACCAGGGTGGCCAACTAAGGTAAGGTCTTCCATGTTTCTGAAGATCAATTTAGCCCAAGAGGACTCCCTATTGCTCCAAGCCTTGATGAGCCACTTTGCCGCCAACTTGTCAGCCAACCCAACAATATCCAAAATTCCCAAGCCCCCTGAGTCTTTAGGGCTAATGCAAGTTTCCCATTTGATTTTGGGAATCCCCCTCCTGTTGGGGTCCCCAGTCCAAAGGAAGTTTCTGCAGATTCTTTCCACTTTAGCCAAGTCTTTCTCCTTAGGTCTCCAACACGAGATAAAGTAAATAATTGTAGACAGCATAAATGTGTTAACAACCATAGCACGCCCTGCCAGGTTGACTTGCATACCTTTCCACTGATTCAGCTTCCTATCCAGCTTGGATAGCACCCAGTTCCAGCGTTGGTCCATTGAAATGTCGAATCCCATCAGAATGCCAAGGAGACGGAAGACTTGACCGCTAGGGATAACTTGACACCCCTGATCCACCAACAATGGGGGAGTATGTCCGCTGATTGCTCTAAAAGCAGTTTTAGCATGGTTGATTTTTGAGCCTGATGCCACACAAAAGGTGTGGAGGCACCACCAAAACACCTCAATGCTGTTTATATCGTTATGCACAAAGGCATTCATGTCATCAGCAAAAAGTCTCACAATCAATTGGCTGTGATTTAGAGGTAAGGAAAGACCCTTGAGATTGCCAGCGTCCATGTGATGCTTTAATAGGCAGCTGAGTCCATTCGAGGCAATAGTGAATAGTAATGGAGCCAAAGGGGAGCCTTGCCTAATTGATCTTTTTAAACGAATGGGCTCAGAGAGCTTACCGTTGATGTTTATTCTAGTTGAAGCATTTCCAAGAAGAGTGGAAACCATCTTCGTGAACTTTTGGCTGCATCCAAGGTCTTTCAATGATTGAAGAATAAAGTCCCATTCCAATCTGTCATACGCTTTGTCGAAGCCGATCTTAATGAATACCAGATCTTGAGCAGACTCCTCAGCAAAAGTAAGGCCTTCCCAAATATCGATGATTGCTTCAACTATAGATCTACCTTTGATAAAACCTTTCTGGTCCTCGCACAGCCATGACTTTAAATGACAAGAGATTCTCTTGGCAATAACTTTTGCAATTATCTTGTATCCTGTTTGGAGCATGGTAATCGGGCGCCAGTTTTCAATTTTGTTCTTATCTCCCCGTTTGTGGATTAACTTGATGACGCCATTATTCAGGCACTCAGGGAGGGCACCGAAAGAGAGAGCCTCTTGCCACACGAGGCACAGTGGGGTGGCCACCTGATGTTTGAAGGACTTGAAAAACTCATTGGTAAGGCCATCCGGACCCGGACTTTTCCCATTGGGAAGGGCATCAATAACCTCAATAATTTCATTCTCGGAGATGTTAGCATCCAGTAGAGCAATCAATGGCCTTACGGACACCCTTCTGTTTCAATGGCCTTACGGACATGGCATTTGCTCAGAGAAAGCGATGAAGCGTGGGAGAGGAGTCAGGAGTCAGGACTCTTCTGCTTGAGTGGCGTTGTTTCCATGGTGTTGGCAGCTGATCCGATAAAGTACTAAAGCCTGAACAAAAAACTCTTCTGTCTTTTTTTAATAAAAGGAAGTTCGGCCTTACCTTATTCTCCCGGACTTTAATTAAAATAAAGAAAGGTTACAAGTGAAAGAGACTAGTGCCCATGGGACCCCCCGAATCCCACAAAGCAGGGGAGGAATATGGCAAGCTAGAGGGCATTACAAATGAGGTGGATAAATCTATCATCACCCTCATGTGGGATCCATTTGGGTTTCAACTTGTTGTTTTCGAGGAGATAAATACACTGATGTCTAAACGGTGGAGACCTCTTATCTCGGGAGATTCTTTTACATAGTAGAAACAATGATTTTTCGATCGACCATTCCTTAGGAGTTTGGCCAAAATTGACAGCACATCCCTCCCTCCAAATCTTCCAAAGGGTCTCACTCCTGATGGCATTCCATAGCCTCGATGAGTAGCCGACCACCTCACCCAATAGCACCTGTTGCCAATTGATTTGGTGTGTGATTCTCAAAACCCGTGTCACGTGATGCTAGACAACACGGGACTTCGGGAAATCGAAGAACAGGTGAGCTAAATCTTCGATGCATCGGTGGCAACGCTTGCACCATGGCGGCACACCACATATTTTATTAGCCCTGGCATTGGACCAGATTCCCTGATGCAAGATCTGCCACATGAGAACTGACTTTTTGATCTCGATTAAGGGGTGCCAAATAGACATGAACTTTAGTTCCCATCGAAGTTTGGTCCAAGAAAGGCACCACCTCTTGTTAAAGGTGTGATGAACATCTAAGTTCTCTTTGAAGTTGGGGATTCTGGATATTTTCTTACCATTGCTCCATTTAAGGCCCTCAAGGCAAGGAAGATCTAGTCTGGAGAGAAGGCGGGTAGTTGAGCGGTCCCACGCCAAACATCTGCCATGAAGAAGCGTCCATTCCCCGAGGGTAACTCTATGGCGGGTCTAAGTCTTCGAACCTTATCCACTGGTTGGTCTCTTGTTTCCAGAGTTGTTTCCATTGTTTGAACCCCTTGTTCCATAACCGCTTTGCAGTTTGGAGGTTCCAAGTCTCCACTCCTCTAATGCCGTTGATCGGGAACCAGATAGAGTCATTTTGTCTTATCCCAGCAGCCCACTTCCACTCATCACTGATTCTGATGAATTGTTTGGCCTTGTTCCAACTCTTCCATAAAGAACACACGAGGCTAGGGCCTTTAGGGGACACCGGGAGGGGGGACAACAAAAGCGTGAGAATTCGTAAGTCCTTCCAGCCAGGATGGCCAACAAAGGTAAGGTCTTTCCAGTTTCTGAATATCAGTTTAGCCCAAGAAGACTCACTATTGCTCCAAGCCTTGATAAGCCACTTAACCGCTAGCTTGTCAGCCAACCCAACGATATCCAAAATACCCAAGCCCCTTGAGTCTTTCGAGCTAATGCAGGTTTCCCAATTGATTTTGGGAATCCCCCTCCTGTTGGGGTCCCCAGTCCAAAGGAAGTTTTTGTAGATTCTTTCCACTTTGGCCATCTCTTTCTCCTTCGGTCTCCAACACGAGATAAAGTAAATGGTCGTTGAAAGCATAAACGTGTTAACAACCATAGCATGCCCTGCCAAGTTGACTTGCATACCTTTCCAATGATTTAGTTTGCTATCCAGCTTGGCCAGCACCCAGTTCCATCGTTGGTCCATTGTGATGTCGCAGCCCATCGGGATGCCGAGGAGACAGAAGACTTGACCACTAGGGATAACTTGACACCCCTGATCTAACAACAATTGGGGTGGGGGTCCACGGATTGCTCTGAAAGCAGTTTTAGCATGGTTGATTTTTGAACCTGACACCACACAGAAGGTGTCGAGGCAACTCCAGAAAACCTCAATGCTGTTCAGATCATTATGCACAAAGGCATTCATATCATAGGCAAAGAGTCTAGCAATCATTTAGCCGTGATTTAGAGGTAGGGAAAGACCCATGAGATTGCGAGTCCATGTGATGCTTTAAAAGGTGACTGAGGCCGTTCGAGGCAATAGCGAAGAGTAGAGGAGCCAGAGGGCAGCCTTGCCTGATAGACCTTTTTAAATGTATGGGCTCAGAGAGCTTACCATTGATATTTATTCTAGTTGAAGCGTTTCCTAGAAGTGTGGAAACCATTTTCGTGAACTTTTGACTCCATCCAAGGTCTTTCAGTGATTGGAGAATAAAGTCCCATTCCAATCTGTTATATGCTTTGTTGAGGTCGATCTTAATAAATATCGGATCTTGTGCATACTCCTCAGCAAATGTAAGGCCTTCCCAGATATTGACAATTGCTTCAAGTATAAATCTACCTTTAACAAAACCTTTCTGGTCCTCACAAACCCATGACTTTAAATGACAAGAGATTTTGTTGGCGATAACTTTGGCAATTATCTTGTATCCAATTTGGAGCATGGTAATCGGCCGCTAGTTTTCAATTTTGTTCTTATCTCCTCTTTTGTGAATTAACTTGATGACTCCATTATTAAGACACTCAGGAAGGGCACCGAAGGAGAGAGCCTCGAGCCACACCAACCGTAGTGGGGTGGCCACCACATGCTTGAAGGACTTGAAAAACTCATTGGTGAGGCCATCACGACCCGGACTTTTTCCATTGGGAAGAGCATCAATAACCTCGATAATTTCATTCTCGTAAATGTTCGCTTCCAGAAGAGAATGCATGTTCTGAGGGATTCTAGAAAGAGATACCCTTGAGATGGTAGCCATGCAGTTACGCCTGTGCGGGGAAAGAGGAGTCGAGACCCCGAGGAGATGGGTAAAGTGCTCGATGATTATAGATCTGTTCTCGACTTCCGTGCTACATTCGATCCCATTGTTATCGACTAAGAATGGGATGGATTCCCTAGCTTGTTTCTTTTAGAGGATTTACACATCTCTTTCGATGGTTTGTTTGCCTTCCCCGCCCACCACTCTTTGAAGAATATTTGAAGATTTTTCCTTTGAACTTCCTCCTCCAGTCTTAGTCTTCCCCTGATTTTCAGAAGACCTTGCTGGCATTGCAAGTTACCTTTGTTCACTTCTTCTTCAAGTCCGTGAGAGTCTCCGATATACCATTTCTCTTCTTTTTCTCCGGATATCTCTTATGGCCTTATGAGTCCTGATCAGAATTTTCCAAGTCCTTTCCACCGCGCTTCTCCAGCACTTAGCCGGTTCATTACAGAAGGCAAAGGCCTCCACCCAAACAGCAGAAATTTCTTGGTGGACAGAGGGGAGGGAAAACGGCGTCTGACAAGCGTGGAACCAAGGAGCT
The DNA here is from genome assembly GCA_020310875.1 of Ceratopteris richardii. NCBI lineage: Eukaryota > Viridiplantae > Streptophyta > Polypodiopsida > Polypodiales > Pteridaceae > Ceratopteris > Ceratopteris richardii. Next base: position 170,070,271 of record CM035410.1, read on the forward strand.
TTCCGGAGCGTGGGAATCGGTTTGAAAGATAGGGTACTCGGGTAGTGGTCCGAGATAGTCAGGTCCATGTGTTGGGAGATCGAAGGAATACCCCACTGTAGGATGGTGTTTTGGTTGATGTAACATCTATCAAGTCTTGCTTTCCTCAGAGAGTCTCCTAGTTGGAGGTTAGACCAGGAGAACCCCTTCATATCTTTCACCTCGACCAAGTCAAGATGGAGCTTGATTTTATCCATATCTCTTTCTCCTGACCATTAATAATTTTCCCCTTGTTATTCCAACGGTCCTCAGGAAATTCAACCATGTTGAAGTCCTCGCAGAGCAAAACATTGTGCGAGAGGGAGTCGAGGGAAGTCCAAGTGTCGATCCTATCCGTCTCACCATTAGGGGCATAAAGTGAGACCATGGAGATTTGATTAGGGAACCCGAAAGAGGCAGCAATCCAACAATGGTTTCAATCTTCACAAGTGAGGTCAACCTGCTGGACCAGGAATGACTAATACCAATTGAACGCTGCCCGCCCCCCTAGGGTGCGAAGTGGAGAGCCAAAGGTGGTTCGGAGAAATGAGTTTAAGTCATTTTTGGAGATCCTCTACGTCGATTTTAATCTCTTGTAAGTAGATAAAGTCGGGGTTGAGGCACTTGTCTTTGAACCATTGACCAAGAATCGCCACTTTTGAGGGGTCTGACAACCCCCTGACGTTAAGCGAGGTGATTTTCATTATTGATGGTTGCCCTCTTTGAGGGGAGGGACGCGATCTTTTTTTTCTTTTGATCTTCTTTTTTCCTCCCAACTTCTTGACTCAGGATCCTACTCTTCAGGGGGCTCTTCCAAGGCATGCCTGACGGTTGTTTCCCTTTAAGCTTTGACTTTTGTTGCGGTAAGCTTGGCAAGCATACTGGAGGAGTAGGGCCTAGGAATGAGCTATCACTGTCTTGATTGTCTTCGTTGCTGGTGGTGAAGCCATTCTCTTTGCTCGTGGTGTAACCTTCTTGGTTGTCTTCTTGGTGAAGCCATACTCGAACTCGAGGAGTAGATAAAACTCTTCTGTTTATCTAACTCGCACAATAGTGCGCGAGCTTCTTCCTTGAATGCTCTCCGCTTGTGACATGTTTATGTGCAAAAAGCGCGGAGTCGCACAGACAAGGCGCACATTTCTATGATCGAGATTCGTACATAACCTTCCTCGAGACGTTCTTGGATATGGTGACGTGATGTTGTATCCGACCTTCATCGTCTGTTCCATCGTACATGTGTGGACTTTTCAGTTCATTTTCCCTTTCGCTTTAATCATTGTGAAAGTGGAACCATTCTCTGCTTTAATCATTGTGGGCAACTATTCTCTGCTAATTCCGTCTTTATAAACCATGAAACGCGCTGCATAGTAAATCAAAATTCTTGGTTTGCAAAAAAAAAAAGAAAGAAAAGATTGCGTTTACATTTTTGACAAAGATGATAAAAACTTTATTATATGCAGACTACATTATTTGAAGGCTGCTTTGCCTTCAAAATTGAATATCTATTTACCTCACATTATTAATTTCATGCATAAGGGCAACTTTTTTCATCAAGATACATTTTTAAAATGATATAAATGGTGGATCTATACTTGAATGATACATTTTCATTTAAAGTCAGGTTTTATCAAAGATAGATCTACACTTGAAGCAATTGTCAATATTTGGGAAGGCCTTGCGTTTGCTGAGCGTATGACAGATTGGAATGGGACTTTATTCTTCAATCACTGAAAGACCTTGGATGCAGCCAAAAGTTCACGAAGATGATTTCCACTCTACTTGGAAACGCGTCAATGAGAATAAATATCAACGGTAAGCTCTCTGAGCCCATACGTTTAAAAAGATCTATCAGGCAAGGTTGTCCTCTGGCTCCGCTACTCTTCGCTATCGCCTCGGATGGCCTCAGTCGCCTATTAAGTCATCACATGGATGCTGGCAATCTCAAAGGTCTTTCCCTACCTTTGGATCACAGCCAAGTGATTGCGAGACTCTTTGTCGATGACATGAATGCCTTTCTACATAATGATATGAACAACATTGAGGTGTTCTGGAGTTGCCTCAACACCTTTTGTGTGGTGTCAGGTTCAAAAATCAACCATGCTAAAACTGCTTTTAGAGAAATCCATGGACCTCCACCCCAACTGTTGTTAGATCACGGGTGTCAAGTTATCCATAGAGGTCAAGTCTTCCATCTCTTAGGTATTCCGATGGGCTTCGACATCTCAATGGACCAACTGTGGAACTGGGTGCTATCCAAACTGGATAGCAAACTAAATCATTGGAAAGGTATGCAAGTTAACTTGGCAGAGTGTGCAATGGTTGTTAACATATTTATGTTTTCTATGATTATTTACTTTATCTCGTGTTGGAGACCTAAGGAGAAAGAGTTGGCCAAAGTGGAGAGAATCTACAGAAACTTCCTATGGACTGGCACCCCAATAGGAGGGGGATTCCCAAAATAAAATGGGAAACTTGAATTAGCTCGAAAGACTCGGGGGGCTTGGGTATTTTGGATATCACTGGGTTGGTTGACAAGTTGGCGGCAAAGTGGTTTATCAAGACTTGGAGAAATAGTGAGTCCTCTTGGGCTAAATTGGTCTTCAGAAACATGAAAGACCTTACCTTAGTTGGCCATCCTAGTTGGAAGGACATAGGGATCCTCACGCTTTTGTTCTCCCCCCATCCGGTGTCCCCTAAAGGCTCTAGCCTCGTGTGTTCCTTATGGAAGAGTTGGAACAAGGCCAAACAATTCATCAGAATCAATGATGAGTGGAAGTGGGTGGTTGGGCTAAGACAAAATGACTCTATATGGTTCCCGATCATCGGCATCAGGGGGTGGAGTCTTGGAACCTCCAAACTGCTAAGCAGTTATGGAACAAGGGTTTTCAAATAGTGGAAACAGCTCTGGAAACAAGAGACCGATCAGTGGATCAGGTTCAAAGACTTAGACCCGAGTCATAGAGTTACCCTCGAGGAATGGACTCTCCTTCAAGGCAGGTGTCTAGCGTGGGACCACTCAACTACCTACCTTCTTTGCAGACAGGATCTTCCTTGATTGGAAGGCCTCTAATGGAGCAATGATAATAAACTATCTAGAATCTCCAACTTCAAAGAGAACTTAGATGTTCATCACACCCTTAACAAGATGTGGTGCCTTTTTTGGACCAAACTTCGATGGGAACTAAAGTTCATGTCTATTTGGCACCCCCTAATTGAGATAAAAAAGTCCGTTCTCATGTGGTAGATCTTGCATAAGGGTATCTAGTCCAATGCAAGGGCCAACAAAATTTGCAGTGTGCCTCCATGGTGCAAGCATTGCCATTGATGCAACGAAGATTTAGTTCACCTTTTCTTTGATTGCCCCAAGTCACACATCACACGACGCGAGTATTGAGATTCACGAACCAAATCAATTGGCAACAAGCGTTGTTGGGTGAGGCGGTTGGCTGCTCATCGAGGCTGTGGAAGAATGCCATCAGAGGTGAGACTCTTTGGAAGATTTGGAGGGAGCGATGTGCTGTCAATTTTGGCCAAACTCCAAAGGAAACGTCGATTGAGAAATCCTTATTTCTTCTAGGTAAAAGAATCTCTCGAGATAAGAGATCTCCACCATTTAGACATCACTATATTTATCTCCTCGAAAATAACAAGTTGAAACCCAGATGGGTCCCACATGAGAGAGATGATAGATTTTTCCGCCTCATTTGTAATGCCCTATATTGAACTTGTCCCCTGCATTGTGGGATTTGGGGAGTCCCATGGGCACTAGTCCCATTCACTTGTAACTTTTTTCCTTTATTTTAATTAAAGTCCGGGAGAATAGGCCAAGGCCAAACTTCTTTATAAAAAAAAAATGATACAAATGGTAACGAAAGAGAAGGCTTAGACAAGGTTAGATGGGATAGTTTGAAATTGTTTTTGTACTTGATTGAGCTTAGAGACCATCTTGGTTTCTCTTGGTCCAATTTACAACCTCGAAATGAGTTCCACAAAGCACAGATGGATAGATGTTATGCGTAATAGGGCTCCTTCACCTGCACCAATAAACTAACGTAAATTCAAAAGATTATGGAATATTGGATGGTAAGATTTTTTTTTTTTATCACATGGATATAGTGAACCATGAATCAAAAGGTCAATAATCTTTTCTCTAGTTGCATGATGTTCATTTTGAGAGTCCATATCATTATTACACCATCTATTTGGAATGAACTCTCTAGGCATGGGAGCATGGATACTGATGCAAGAGCATGGACATCCTAGTGTGAGGTTTTTAATAGCATAACATCGCACCTAAATGAGAGGAGAAGTAAGGGGAATCACATGGGATTTCAAACCAAACCTGCATAAGTGTTCAAGGGTGAACTACTCTGTTCCAAGATTTTGTTCTTAGGAGATAGTGCACTTTTGCGCTTCCATGATATAAAGTGGCAAGCATAAGGCACCAATGGAGCATCTAGAAATCTCCAAGGTATAACTACTACAAACTCTAGCTCGTTAAGGGAATAATCGGATTAAGATATGGCTCTTAAGATATTCCAATCAGATTTCCTTTTTGGGTTTCCTTTGGAATCTTTTAAGAATCAATTTGAACATGTTCATGGCCAAGCAAAATGAACCATGGTCTTTGAGTTTACTTCAACTTATGACATAAGAAAAGAAAATAGGACTTTCTATAGGTTAAAACACAAATCATAGGAAAGCTCCAAAGGTGTTAACACGAGAGGGGGGGAAATTCCACACTTGGAAAATTCTCGAGTAGAAAAACAAAGGAGGTAGATTCATCCGGTTATGTTTGGGAAACTTAACTCAAACATTGAACTATCTAACTTGTAACTAGTGAACATGCGTACAAATGAGGGCTGCAATTGTAATGGAATCAATAGGATTCAAGCAATCATTTTCTTTTAAAAAGGACTAAATTTCTAGATAGAGACTTGAGCATAAAGGTACCATTCCAATACTCATAATTTCTTTCAATTAGATTTATAGGTATAAAAGGATCAAAAATTGAGAAAGGAGGAAACCAAGTATGCTTTTTTTGTTATCAAGATCCTGCTCACGTCACACAAAGGTTACGGATGCTGAAAACACATAGAAAAATAGATACACCAGGAGACGATAAAGAATGTAGTATTGGGTGCAATCTGTTGGAGTTAGATGTCTGCGGAAGCACACGAATAGCACAAGGAAGAAGAAGAAAGGAGCACAATACACAATACTGAATGTATTACCACTAGAGTGTACAAATATAAGTAGCCCATTAAGGCAATAGGTGTATATACAAGCTGGGGGAAAAAACCTCCTAAAGAGGGAAAAAAGTGCCCCGGCGGTCTTAGAGTGTTCACACACATCACTACCTAAATATATCAACAAATCCGCCCTATGAGTGATGCAGTGAACAAGGAGTTGGCACTCATTTATAAGGAAATGCCAAGCTATGTGGAAACAATACACAAAAGGAAGTAAGCCCAAAGCTTTGCAAAAAGCTTCAAACTTCTCCCTAAGCAGAGCCTTCGTGAAAAGGTCTACAATGTTCTCCTACATGGGCACATATGCCAAGCTGATCTCCCCAACATAGAACCTCTCCCTGACAATAATGATAATGCACCTCAATGTGCTTAGTGCCAGCAGGGAACACAGGGTTCCCCACAACTGCCAATGCGCTCTGACTGTCAGTGAAGATGGTGGTGGTAGAAGACTGACCAACACCCAAATCAACCATAAGGCATCTGAGCCAATACACTCAACAGTCGTTGTGAAAGCTGCCCTATACTCAGCCTCACAACTGGAAGTGGCCATAGTACGCTGCTTCATGCTCAACCAAGATATACATGAGCTACCAAGCATGAAGCAAAAACCACTGGTGGACACATGAGTGCCATAGCAACCAGCCGAATCATTGTTAGAGAAAGCATGCAAATTTGGCGGTAGTGATCCCCCCTTGGGATAAAACAATCCAAGAAGTCGGGTACCACTAAAGTAGCGAAAGATGTGCTTGACACCTAGGCAATGCATAAATCAAGCATCCAACAGCCTGCTAATAGAGAACAACATCAAATGCATCTCCAGCATCATGAAGACTCAATTGTAAACATGTCTCCATAGGAGTGGCAATAGGCTTACAGTCTTCAAGGCCAAAATGCTGCAATAATGTGTCAATATATTTCGTTTGTCACAAAGCCATTCCACCATCAACTTGCATAAAATGAATGCCCAAATAGTGATGCAAATGCCCCAAATCAGACATCTCAAATGAGGCATGCAAATCAGCCTTAAAATCAACAATATGCATGTCATCAGGACCAGTGAGTAGCATGTCATCAACATATACCACAATGATTAGAAGCATATCATTAGCATGCTTAATATATAAGGTTCTTTTAGTTGGACTGTTTTCAAAACCATGTGCAATCAAATAGGCATGTATCTTTTGATACCAAGCACGCGGTGCTTGCTTTAAACCATATAATGCCTTCTTTAACCTGCACACTTGGTTTTCATGCCCTTTCTGCACAAAGCCACGGGGCTGAAAAACATACACTTCTTCATGCAAGTCGCCGTTTTGAAATGTTGTTTTAATGTCCAACTGGTATACATTCTAACCATGATGAGCTACAAGTGCATAGATGCTACAAACAGTAGTCATTCGACAAGTAGGAGCAAAGGTTTCATCAAAATCAATACCTCTTTCCTGTGCATAACCCTTTGCAACAAGCCTAGCCTTATACCTGTCAATTGTTCCATCATGTTTACGCTTTAGCTTGTATACCCACTTTGTGCCAATGGCTGTTGTAAGGATCTTGCTCACGTGCATACAGAGATTACGAACACAAAAAACACACAAAAAATAGAGACAACAAGAGATGAGACTGAATGCAGTATTGGGTGCAATCTCCCCCCATGCACTCTGTTTCGACAGTCCACAGAGTGCATGTATTTGTTGATATATTTAGGTAGTGATGTGTGTGAACACTCTAGGACTGCCGGGGCACTTTTTTCCCTCTTTAGGAGGTTTTTTTCCCCCAGCTTGTATATACGCCTATTGCCCTAATGGGCTACTTATCTTTGTACATTCTCTAGTAATACATTCAGTCTTGTGTGTTGTGCTCCAAGCTTCTTCTTCTTCCTTGTGCTGTTCGCGTGCTTCCGCAGACGTCCAACTCCAACAATTGGTATCAGAGCAGGTCGTCGCTTCTTCTAGGGCGCCATCGACACTCCTCCGTTTGCAGTCTCAGATTCGCACGAAATTTGGTGAACATACTCAGGGTGTTTCCGAGATCAAAACGGCTTTGCTCTGTGGTGCGAAAATCACGATCTGAGCTCGTTTCGGCCTCCGAACGCACTATCGCAGCGCTTGTGCAGGCTATTTCGTCCTTTTGTGCCAAAGGTATATACCAGTTTCTGTTCGCCAGTTTAAGCGTCTCGAAGTCTGCTACAGGTCTAGCAGAACTCGTTTGGGCAGTTCCGTTCAACTTTTTTAGATACAGTCAATTTTCTACATCAAGGTATTTTAGTCACCGGCCATGGCTGAAAGCAGTGATGTATTCCGTATGTTGGCTGTTGAGGATAAGTTGGATGGTACCAACTACCCATTATGGGCTTATATGATGCGACATGTACTGGTTGCAAAAGGATTGTGGAACATTGTGCAGGGTGTTGAAAGACGTCCTGTTACACCTGTAACGACAGGTACTGCAAATACAGGTGTTGGAGCTGATGAAGATGGTGTCGAAGATGATATTCCGCAGATTCCTGTTCGTGCTGCTGTTTCTATTGCACCTACTGCAGAGCAGATTCGTTGGGATGGCAGAGATGCCCAGGCACATGCATTGATAGCTTTGTCTGTCAAACGTGCCATTATTCCTCACATTCGCTCTTGCAGAACAGCAAAGGATGCTTGGGATACACTTACCACTTTGTACCAGGCTAGGAATGAGGCTCGTGTTGCTTACCTCCAAAAACAGTTGGAGAGTGAGCACATGAATGAAGGTGATTCTATGGACAGTTTTCTTACAAAGATCAAAGACCTGAAGGAACAATTGATTTCTGCTGATGAGGTTATACCAGATAGTTCACTTGTGCAGACCGTTCTGAATGGTCTTCCTGATTCATATCAGAGTTTTGCCTCTACTCTTCGGTTGATGATGAAAGGCAATCCGAATGCCTTGTCATTTGAGGAATTAGTCTCTGTTCTATTGCAGGAAGATCAGTCCAGGCAGAACAGGTCCATTATGCGTGTTGCAGATCAAGCTTTCCTGGCTAGTCAGAAAGGCAAAGGAAAATGGAGCTCTTCTACTAGTAAGTAGAAATCTGCAAATGCTGCACATTCAAAGAACCAAGACAAAGATGAGAAAAAATCAGAAAAGCAGAAATTGTTTTGTAAGTACTGTAAAGGCAATGATCATATCGTAAAGAACTGTCCAAAACTGGCTGCTAAAGAGGCAAAGAAGAAAGAGGCTGGAATGGTTGTTGCAGAGGCCTCTACACCAAAAACAGAGTCTGCAAATCTTGTGCAGGAAGAAGAATGGGCGTTTACTACTGTCTGCAGTTTTGACCCATCTTCTCCTGATCAGTGCATGTCTGCAGTAGACTCAGATGTTTGGTACTTTGACAGTGGGGCGACCAAACATATTACCTCGCAGCGCAGTTTCTTCTCTTCACTTGAGCCTTCTCCTACAGGGAATACTGTCACATGCGCCAATAACTCCTCTTATCCTATTATGGGAGTTGGTAAGATCATTCTGACTACTGCTGATGGTAGTTCTTTCACTTTGTCAGATGCTTTATTTGTGCCAGGGATCAAAAAGAATCTGTTATCAGTTTCTGCATTAGCCAAGATTGGCTTGGTTGTGAAATTTGTTGATGACAGGTGTACAGTCCATGATCTCTCAAATGGCGATGTGATTATTGCTTCTGGCATTTTATGTCGTGGGCTGTATAAGCTCATAGACTATGAAAGATCTGTGAATGATTCGGCATGTGCAGTTCATGATTCTCAGGCTATGTCAGATGCAAAGCTTTGGCATGCACGCTTTGGTCATCTGAATTTTGTTAGTTTGTTACGCCTGCAGAAATCTGAAATGGTGTCCTCTTTGCCCAAACTTGAGGCACCTGGAAAACATGTTTGTGAAGGCTGTATTTTGGGCAAAATGCAGCGTTCTTCCTTTCCAAAAGATGGTTCAGTTCGGGCTACGCAGAAATTGCAGCTTGTACATAGTGATGTCTGTGGTCCTATGCAGACACCCTCTTTTGGAAATTACCTTTACTTCGTGACTTTCATTGATGATTTTTCTAGGCATGCATGGGTATATCCACTCAAAGCAAAGTCCGAAGTGTTCATGTGCTTCAAACAGTTTTTGGTTTTAGCTGAAAATCTGTCAGCATGTAAAATGGGCACCCTCCGTTCTGATCGAGGGGGGGAATATATGTCTTCAGATTTTAATGCATTTCTGGCTGAATGTGGGATAAAACACCAGTGTACAGTGCCGTATACACCTCAACAGAATGGAGTTGCTGAACGAAAGAACAGGTCACTCATGGAGATGGCGAGGTGCATGGTCAAAAGTCAGGCTTTACCACATAGTTTCTGGCTTGAGGCTGTCATGTGTGCAACATATGTACTGAACAGGTGTCCCACTAAAGCGTTGCAGTCTATCACTCCATATGAGGCTTGGCATGACCGCAAGCCATCTGTTGCTCATCTGCGTGTTTTTGGTTGTTTGGCATATGCATTAGTGCCTGAACAACATCGCAGAAAATTGGATGATAAGGCAGTAAAATGTATTTTTGTTGGGTACAGTTCTGAAAGTAAAGGCTATCGTCTGTATCATCCACAGACTAAACGCATTCTGGTTAGCCGTGATGTTGTCTTTGTGGAAGATGCTATTCAGCCATTGCTTTCATGTACTAAGGAGACATCTGTTAGCTCCAAAGACATGTATGATACTTTGATGCCTCTTTTTACAGGTGGACAGGCTAGTGCTGGTCCTAATGAGGCAACTTCTCAGCCTTTGCAGGTTTCATATGATGATGCAGATCATTCCATTTCTGATGCAGATTTACATGATGCACTTGTTGATGAGAGAGCTGATATTGAGCAGGCAAAAACTATGCCAAAATGGCTGGTGCAGACTTTGCGTGACAGCAAATTAGATGCACCTTTGTCATATCGTACTCGTTCAGGCTCTCATAGTGCCTCCTTTGCATCAGATTGCTATGCTATGGCTGCATCTAGTCTCTGTGATGAGAATGAGCCTGTTTCTTTTGATGAAGCACAAAATTCAGAAAATTGGATGGCTGCTATGCAATCTGAATATGATGCTATAATGAAGAATGGTACATGGTCTTTATGTGACTTGCCTCCTGGCAAGAAGGCCATTGGCACTAAGTGGGTATACAAGCTGAAGCGTAAACCTGATGGTACAGTTGACAGGTATAAGGCTAGGCTTGTTGCAAAGGGTTATGCGCAGGAAAGAGGCATTGATTTTGATGAGACCTTTGCACCCACATGCGGTATGACTACTGTTCGGAGCATTTGTGCACTTGCAGCCCATCATGGTTGGAATGTACATCAGTTGGACATTAAAACAGCATTTCTGAATGGTGACTTGCATGAAGAAGTGTATGTTTTTCAGCCCCGTGGCTTTGTGCAGAAAGGGCATGAAAACCAGGTGTGCAGGTTAAAGAAGGCGTTATATGGTTTAAAGCAAGCACCACGTGCTTGGTATGAGAAGATACATGCCTATCTGATTGCACATGGTTTTGAGAACAGTCCAACTGAAAGCACCTTATATGTTAAACGTGCTAATGATGTGCTTCTGATCATTGTTGTCTATGTTGATGACATGCTGCTCACTGGTCCTATTGAGACACATATTGCTGATTTTAAGGCTGATTTGCATGCCTCATTTGAGATGTCTGATTTGGGGCATTTGCATCACTATTTGGGCATTCAGTTTATGCACGTTGATGGTGGAATGGCTTTGTGTCAAACGAACTATATTGACACATTATTGCAGCGTTTTGGCCTTGAAGACTGTAAGCCTATTGCCACTCCTATGGAGACAGGTTTACGATTGAGTCTTCATGATGCTGGAGATGCATTTGATGTTGTTCTCTATCAGCAGGCTGTTGGATGCTTGATTTACTTATGCATTACTCGGCCAGATATTCAGTTTGCTGTCTCACAGATGAGCAGGTTTATGCATTGCCCAGGAGTCACGCATTGGAAAGCGGTTAAGCGCATCTTTCGCTACTTGAGTGGTACTCGGCTACTTGGGTTGTTTTATCCCAAGGGGGGATCACTACCGCCAGATTTGCATGCTTTTTCTGACTCAGATTGGGCTGGTTGCTATGACACTCGTGTGTCCACCAGTGGTTTTTGCTTCATGCTTGGTAGCTCATGTATATCTTGGTTGAGCAAGAAGCAGCCTATTGTGGCCACTTCCAGTTGTGAGGCTGAGTATAGGGCAGCTTTCACAGCGATTGTTGAGTGTGTGTGGCTCAGACGCCTTATGGCTGATTTGGGTGTTGGCCAGTCTTCTGCCACCACCATCTTCACTGACAGTCAGAGCGCATTGGCAGTTGCGAGGAACCCTGTGTTCCATGCTCGCACTAAGCACATTGAGGTGCATTATCACTATGTCAGGGAGAGATTCTCTGCTGGGGAGATCAGCTTGGCATATGTGCCCACGCAGGAGAACATTGCAGACCTTTTCACGAAGGCTCTGCCTAGGGAGAAGTTTGAAGCTTTCCGCAAAGCTTTGGGCTTACTTCCTTTTGTGGAGTGATTTCCACATAGCTTGGCACTTCCTTATACATGAGTGCCAGCTCCTTGTTCACCGCATCACTCCCAGGGGGGATTTGTTGATATATTTAGGTAGTGATGTGTGTGAACACTCTAGGACTGCCGGGGCACTTTTTTCCCTCTTTAGGAGGTTTTTTTCCCCCGGCTTGTATATACGCCTATTGCCCTAATGGGCTACTTATCTTTGTACATTCTCTAGTAATACATTCAGTCTTGTGTGTTGTGTTCCAAGCTTCTTCTTCTTCCTTGTGCTGTTCGCGTGCTTCCGCAGACGTCCAACTCCAACAGTATTTATAGGACTTTTTATTACGTCAAAAAGAGTGGTTACATCAGAGCGGCTTCGAAAAGCAAGCATGAAACTAAAAGTTGGTAACTTTTACAGAAAGCCATTGCTTTCAATAACAAAAACTGCGGTCTACAATGACCCTTATTCTAACCATTACTTTTCTAATTGTTTCTAACAATAGAACCTTCTACGAGGGTTTATTTACAAGATAAATAATAATTATTCAGATTATTGATGTCCGCCCTTTCACGCCTTGCACGCTCCTCACGAACCTTCAGCTTCTATATCAGAAACATCAAAAACACATTAATCCATTAATAATTTAACACTCTAACAATGCATTGTTCATTAATGATTTAACACTCCAACAATGCATTGTTCAACATATTCCATAATTCATAACAATGGCCTTCTTGCCAGGAGGCAAGTCACATAAAGATGAGGTACCATTCTTCATTAAAGCATCATATTCAGATTGCATAGCAACCATCCGATTTTTTGAATTTTTTGCTTCTTCAAATGAAACAGGCTCATTCTCATCATAGAGATTAGACACAGCCATAGCATAGCAATCTGATGCAAAAGAGGCACTATGAGAGCCTGATCGAGTACAATATGATAGAGGTGCATCTAATTTGCTGTTACGCAAGGTCTACACGAGCCATTTTGGCATAGTTTTTGTCTGCTCAATATTAGCTCTCTCATCAACAGTGCATCATGTAAATCTGCATCAGAAATGGATGGTCTGCATCATCACATGAAACCTACAAAGGTTGAGAAGTTGCCTCATTAAGACCAGCACTAGACTGTCCACCTATAAAAAGAGGCAGCAAAGTCTCATACGTATCTTTGGAGCTAACAGATGTCTCCTTATTACATGAAAGAAATGGCTGAATAGCATCTTCCACAAAAACAACATCACGGTGTGGAGGTGATCGCAATCCGGGTGGATCGGGTCCGGTCGTGGCACACACAGGGTGTATGAATCTAATGAATGTTGGAAGGTTTAAAGATGTGAAGGTGAAATTAATGTTGAGTATGGAGAAGAGAGAGATGTTGAAATAATTATGGGAATGGGAATGTAGGTGTGCAAGTTAGATTGATGACATGAATGATAAGAATGAAAGAGAACCATACACACGAATCAAATTTGGAAGGAAGAATGGTCCATTGGAGGAGCTTCTTAAACACTTCCTAATTCTAATCCATATGTATAGCCTTCTTTGGATGATATGTATGCATGATGAGAATAGATGAAATCCTTACACATAAATCAGTTTCGAAAGGAAGAATGGTCCAATATTGGAGCTTCTTATACACTTTCAGAAACTAATAAATATGTATGGATTTGTATGGATTTTATGCATGCAAGTGAATTATGATGATGGATTTTACTCACAAGCTCAAAGAAACATCCTCACTGGTTCAACGCAATACTGTTGGAGCCTTCTCACACATAGAAGAAATAGAAGACATGTAAAAATACTTAAGAGACTGAGAGAGGTGACAAGAGACAAGTGAGAAGTGACATGAATTAAAAGAATTTGAATTAAGTTACATGTAAAAGATTGTCGTGTACGTCATGCTAAGCAGTCTACTGATCAAAGGTGGTTCCGACCCTCAAACCATGACAGTTCAACCGAATGTCACACGTAAGAAGGTGAGTTCCACTCCAGTGACCCTATGTCTGTCTAGGCTCGTAACGTCTAACTAAAGAAGTCTAAGACTCATTAAAATCAGCTCTAACTCACTCACACGCTCCACCGAGGGTGAGTCAAGATAGAGATACTGGTTTCAAGAGCCTATCCTAGATTGGAGTTCTAACTTAAATTTGAAACTAGGTTCTATACTCATACTAGCTCACCTTGGATCCTCACTCGCTCAACCGAGGGTGATCGTCTCAAGGAAACCGTAAGCTAGCATGAGCCCTATGGATGCCTAACAATGATGCTCTAGGAGTTTGGAGGGGGGTTTATATAGTTTTTTGGATGAATTTGGGCCCTTGGATCTAGAGAAATCAACTCTCAACTCTAGGATCACTACTTTCGATTACAACCATTTGATTAATCAAATCAATGGCTTGGAATTGTTCTTTCTATCAAATCTAGTGTAAAGGAGTGAAATTTAGGCGCCCTCATTCTCCACCATTGGATCTGGGGATGATCTGGACCGTCGGATCAGTGCTGACATCAATTCGGATAAGATAAGCCACTATTTTTGGAGAAACACTGCATTATTGATCTTTGATTGTAAAAAAGGTCTTCTTTTATGGAAAAAATTCGTGGATCCTCCTTCCTTTATGCTTTAGTGCATCTCCACCCTTGAATAGGAGCTCATCTTGACCGTTCACCATGGTTCAATCATATTTTGACATGTGGCAGCCCTTCAAGCCTTCAATTGTTTTATTCTAGAAAACTGCAGTGACCTTGAAAACTGGAATTTGTGCTCTTTGACCCTCCAAAAAGGCTTTGATGAAGATGAAACTTCGTAGGGCTATGTTTCCAAAGATCTCCTTCAGGAATATACAGAAAAAACTCCCATCTGAATCTCCCTTGTACAAGTTTGACTACATTTGGAAGCTTGCAAGGTGGCATTAAGGCGTCTAGGAAGCTCTGATAGCCTTGAAAATTTGTACAAATATGTAGCCACATATGATCTTTATACATGCCAAACCATATGGCTAACATAAATTTCTATAAAAGAATTTGTAGGGTCAAACTAGAAAAATTATATTTTTACAAAAAGAACATAGCATATCAATGTGCTACAAAATCCATTTTCTATTGAAATTTGGGCTATAGACTGCCTTTGACAATCTTTACAAGTATATGAATTTTCATCTAATTTGGTGACAATGAAAGTTTTGCCCTAATTTCCCAGCTTTGACCAGCTTTGACCGCTACCATAGACTTTCTTGATTTCTTTGAAACTTTGTATGTGACCTTCCTTTGACATCCTTGATGCATCTTGGACTTCTCGGGGAATTCTCGCTACCTTCACCAAATATGTTTTTTGTAGGCCTTCACAAGTGAGAGAGGAGAGAAAATCTCGACGACAACGGCTAACCAAAGCCCGTTTATTCTATGGATGATACAGACGATAGCCTTTAATTTTAGAACTGTACCCAACAAAAATACATTTTACTGCTTTGTCATCCAATGTTTTGCGATGTGTTTAGGCACTAATGCATATGCCAGACAACCAAAAGCACGTAGATGAGCAACAGGTGGCTTACGACCATGCCAAGACTTATATGGAGTGATAGACTGTAGTGCTTTAGTGGGACACTTGTTAAGTACATATGCTGCACACATGACAGCCTCAAGCCAGAAACTATGTGGTAAAGCCTGATTCTTGACCATACAACTCGCCATCTCCATGAGTGACCTATTCTTTTGTTCAACAACTCCTTTCTGTTGAGGTGTATATGGCATTGGACATTGATGTTTTATCCCACATTCAGCCAGAAATGCATTAAAGTCAAAAGGCATATATTCCCCCCCTCGATCAGAACGGAGAGTAACCATTTTACATGTTGATAGATTTTCAGCCAAAACCAGAAACTGTTTGAAGCACATAAACACTTCGGAGTTTCCCTTCAATGTATATACCCATGCATGCTTGGAAAAATCACCGATGAAAGTCAGGAAGTAAAGATAGTTCCCAAAAGAAGGTGTCTGCATAGGACCGTAGACATCACTATGTACAAGCTGCAATTTATGAGTAGCCTGAACTGAACCATCTTTTGTGTTAAAGGAAGAACGCTACATTTTGCCCAAAATACAGTCTTCACAAACATGTTTTCCGGGTGCCTCAAGTTTGGGCAAAGAGGACACCATTTCATATTTTTGTAGCTATAGCAAACTAGCAAAATTCATATGACCAAAGCATGCATGCCAAAGCTTTGCATCTGACAAAGCCTGAGAATCATGTATTGCACATGCCAAATCATTTACAGATCTTTCATAGTTTATGAGCTTACATAGCCCATGACATAAAATGCTAGAAGCAATAATGATGTCACCATTGAAGGGCTTTGGTGTGCAGAACAAGAGGAGCAAGGAGCAGATGGAGGGAGAGAGAAGAGAGGAGAAATGCGCACAGATGTGTGGGAGCCTCAAAACCCACATAATGATCTCTCTTGAGGAAATGCTCTATATATGATGTATATATATGAATATAGGAATAAGGTCACATGATCCTTACATCCCAAACAATCTCCCACTTAAGGGTCAATGTGATCGTAAGTGATAATACATACAAAGAATGATGTAGGACTATACAATAATGTACAGGAAGAGTTCGGATGTCAACCCATACAAATCAGCCTACACCAACTGCCTTGAACAAGGTGTATCCATGCACCTCAAACTGGTCTAAACCCATATCGACAAGAATCGAGCTCACATATGACTGATGCAAGAACTGATGAAGTTCTTGCAAAGCTCCCACTCGCTCTATGCCTGTGTCAATCATCGAACGACTGACAACTCCAAGTGCAAATGCTCCAATAGCAATTGCAATGTCTAGTCTCGAGCATAACAACTCATACATCAGACTCCCCAATGCTGATGAAACATGTGCTATCCTGGCTAACCTAAGTATTCAGCCATGTTTGTATCCAAGGCATACAAAGCACCATCATCAAGACTAACATGTCCTGACATATCTATGTTAACATCTGGCATGAGTGAATCCAAGAATGATTGCATGATCGTTGACTCATCAACATCTAAATCAGTCATCCTCTCAACAAAGGATGTATCTATTTGTGCACCCTAAGAGCTAGTATGCTTTGACATACATTGTGTATCATAAGAGCTATCCTGCTCTACCACACCAAGTGTATCATCATGCTCCACATGAGATAACTGCACAACATCAATACCAAGGTCAAACTGATGATCTAACTCTAAGTGAGTATCATCACAATGCTCTGCATGAGCATCCACATCATGCTCTGAAGCACCCAACTAATCATCCAAAGTGTGCTCCAGATGAGCATCCATATGATCATGAAAATCATGCTCTATATAAGCATCATGAGCATCCAAAACATGCTCTAAATGTGCATCCATCTGAGCATCTGAATTGTACCATCCATGTTCATCATGAATGTCAATAGACCTATGTGTAGGTGGACAAAATGAGACATGACAAGTCTCACATCGCACATAAGGCTAAACTCCCACTGAGACGAGATTATCTCTCACATGAACTACCTGTAGTGGATACCTGTGCCCAATCCTAGCACCTCGACATGACGAGTCTCACATCACACATAAGGCTGAACTCCCACTAAGATGAGATTATCTCTCACATGAAGTACCTGCAGTGGATACCTGTGCCCAATCCTAGCAGCTCTGACAAGCGCAAGCTGTCCCAACTGCAACTAAAAATCATGCTCACCAAGGAATGCATAAAATTTGCTCTCATGTAAAATTTGCTCTCTCGCATACATATCATGTAGTCTCCGCCATAATTCACTACTCGTCTCCTCATACATAACAGACTCATACATAGAATCCACAAGCTATAACGGGATAGTGGAGCTGGCCAATGCATCCATATCCATCCATACGTAGTCAGGCATATCATGAGGTGTGTCAGGTCACCAAAATATTATCCAGTAGATTAATTGTAATTAGGAAAAGACACGCAATAAAAGGGTGTCGCGCAAAAAATTATAACACCTTTCTGATTAATAGAGCAGTGTGTGGAAGAGACGACATACGTGTCACTGGACTGTTCTGTCTGGGTGATCGACTGGAGTTGATTTTGTCACGAGTTTACCCAATTGTGGTGTGATCTGTATTGTTAAAGGTTCAGTATTGAAGTGAATAAGGTACTGCATTAACATCTTATTGTGTTATGGTTGAAGTGCGGGTATAACAGTAATATCAAATGAACAGTATAAGTTCTACGCATGTGGTTATGGTAATCGTTAAAAGTTGTTATGCGCTGAAAAGTGGTAGTTGAATCTGTTGAAATTGTCAGAAGTTAATGAAGTGACTGGGGAAAATACATAAAGGGTCTCTATATTACAGACCCCTCACCATCCCAAGAACCCACGTATAGATTGGTTAATAATTTAGATTAACCATAAGATTAATACTGGCACTGACCATGGGGCATGGAGTAGCTAGTCTGCAAATAGAATTGGAAAAAGAATCCTATGATATATACCTATAACACATTCCAGAGAATCGTACCCGAAGTACAGAAGGGATCAACATCCCTGGAAAGTTCCTAGCGCATTGGGAACACCTTCGGGTGGTAGCGGTGACGGACAATCAAAAGCGAGAAATATGGGTTAGTGGGGTGCCACCTCAGCATTTCCTGGTGCAAGGCTTACATGGTATACTAGAAGTGCAACCAACCCCATCCGCGAAAATTAAGGTTGGTGAAGTAAGCACTGGTTCCGGTGACAATGTGTAAATTTTTGGTAGTAGTTTATGGAATTTCGGTGGTACTTTGGATAATTTCGAGGTCGGTTTGCAAAATTTTGTGGATAGCTCTACTTTGGGTTTTTATTTTGAAGAAACTAGTGTATTGTTGGATGAAAATTTTGGTGAAAAGTTCACTTCAAAAGTCAACTACGAGAAATGGCAGTTGGGTGTAAGCGTGTGTGATTGACTTAACAATATCAGATTATTAGAGAACGTGCAAGACGACGAGATGACACAGCAGCAATTAGGCTTAACTCGATCAAATCATTTGGTAATGATACTTCCTCTGGATTTAAACAACATGAGTGGTTCGCAACAACAATAGCACCAACAACAACAACAACAACATCATCAGCAACAACAACAATAGCAATAGCAGCACCAGGCCATATCACCTCGATCGGTACCCTCTGGAGTTACGTATACAAAATTTGGAGGATTTCTTAGTGATGATCTTGATGCCCATGTGCGAACTTTTGAAATCAATTATGCTATACTCAACTATCCAGCAGATCCGGCATATAAGGCTATAGTATTCCAATCAACTCTCGTTAATGAGGTTGCTCGGTGGTTAACAGAAAATGACATTAATCATTTCGAACAATATGATGATGTTAAGGATGCCTTCTTACAACGTTTTTGGTTAAAGAAAAATGCGGCTGAGATCTTTGACTATCTGCAAAACAATAGACAGAAACCACACCAGAATGTGCAGAAGTATGCAGCTCTATTTCGTACTCATCTACGGCAACTGCCACCAGCACATGCCAGCCTACCAAATGACATGATTACCCAATGGTTTATTAATGGATTAGACCCCCAACTCAAACAAGTAATGATTATGCGATGTGTGGGCGGTATGACCTTGGGTGCAGTAATAGCCGTGGCATTACAGTTGGAACATAAAGTGGGCGGGTTCGCTGAAGATCTCGACTAGTTGAAGACATCCAAGGGTACGAGCAAGGATCCATTGAAATAGCTGTACTGCACAAAATGTAAGAACCCGAGACACACTACTTCTGCATGTGCACTAAACCAAATGTACTACGCTATTTGTAATACAGTGAATCACTCTACCAAAATGTGTCCATATAGTGCTAAAGTACAGACCAGGCCAACCATAAATGCTATAATACAAGAGAAGGGACAACATGCTACTCACTATGTACCACCGCAATTGAGGACTACTTCTACCAAAGTTATAAAACCTACAGGGGACCATGAGCAAACAACTTCGGCCAGACCCGATGGAACTCTAGTCAATCGGGTGAAGGCATATCTCTTCCACCACCAAGATGCCACTTTTGTGGTGAGATTGGACATATCCGTAGATATTGCAAAGAGGCATCCAAGTATGATAAACGAAGAAAAGAACGACAACATCCAATGGCCAACATGGTATATATTTCAACAGTGGATACTCAAGCAGCAGTAATTCAAACACGGTTCGACAAGAAATTACAACCAGTTGATGAGATTTTTGAGCCTCGCATTCGAGAACAAAAGAGAGTTTTTACCAAAGCTAGTATGTGGGCAACTCAAGTACCAACTCTTTTCCCCGATCCAGTACCTGTGGTCCAGTAGACAGCACCGAATCTACCAGCGAAATAACCGAGTCCGGTGAAAGTGTCGTCCGAGAGTCCACCGAATTCGATATCGGGTACGTCAAATTTTGACTCTGTGTGGAATATTCTATCGTAGGCATCTATTACAATACCGTTGGGGAAATTGTTAGCCTTGGTTCTGGCTGTACGACAACAATTCCAACAACAAATTTGTCCAGGATCTTCGTGTACACCTGCTACGGCCACTATCAGTCCAAAAATTGATTCTACAGTGGACCATGTTGTTCCTTTAATTACGGTATGGTATAAAAACCACAAAATTACTCAGGTGTTAATTGATGGAGGCTCCAGTGTGAATATTGATATAGCTGCACTTTGTAAAAGGTTAGGATGGACTCAAATCGAACCTGTTCAGTTTTTCGTGAGGATGGAAGATCAATGAAGGGTCTATCCAGTGGGCTTGGTGCGAGATATACCCATACTCTATAGGGAGCGGTGTTCACAATGACTTTTGTTGTTCTAGAATTACCTGACTCAAGTCTGGATTACAACTTACTATTCGGGAGGCCCTGGCTGAAACAAGACAAAGTGTTACAGGACTGGTCTGCACACGAACTTATTTTTAAAAGCAATCATCGAAAATATGTAGTACCTTTAGACGAGATGAAGCCTTGCGACCTTCATGCTCGACCTTATGTGGTCGAACCTGTGCATGTGCTGGATGGACTTTCACACGATGAAGAAGAAGCTTTTCTCAATGCTAACCAGGATCTGCTAGCCCTGGGTACAGTCGACTTACAAGCAGTTGTAGATCATTGGAATCTGGCCGTTTGTACGGTAGTTTCAGTTGTGGAAGAAGTGGAGCCGGTGCTGGATCAAGTTTTGAATGCCTAGAATTTCCACCAATTATTCCAGTGACCTGAGGAAATAGCCATGCACCGACAGTTTTATGCACCGGAAGATCAGCTAATCACATGCAATTTGGGAGATGAGGATACATTGCGACCAGTCAAGATTAAGGCTGGATTACCGGAAACTTTTCAAAATGATCTACTTCAGTTGCTGATAGAGTTTCTTGTGTTGTTCGCGTGCTTCCGCAGACATCTAACTCCGACAATTGGTATCAGAGCAGGTCACCGCTTCATCTAGGGCACTGTCTACACCTCTCCGGTTGTAGTCTCAAAATCACACAAAATTTGGTAAGCATACTCAAGGTGTTTCACAAAACAAAACAGCTTCGCTTTGTGTGCCAAAATTGTGATCTGAGCTCAAACCACCGAACACACTATCGCAACACTTCTCTAGGCTATTTTGTCTTTTTGTGCCAAAGGTATATACCAGTTTTGGTTCGCTAGTATAAGTGTCTTGAAGTCTGCTACAAGTTTAGCAAAAATTCATCTGGGCAATTCTATTCAACTTTTTGAGATACAGTCAATTTTTTGCATCAAGGTATTTTAGTCACCAACCATGGTTGAAAGCAGTGGTGTATTCTGTATGTTGGTTATTGAAGATAAGTTGGATGGTACCAACTACCCATTGTGGGCTTACATGATGCGTCATGTATTGGTCACAAAAGGACTGTGGAATATTGTGCAAGGTGTTGAAAGACGTCCTGTTACACTTGCGAATATGGGTACTACAAATACAGGTGCTGGAGCTGATGGAGATGGTGTCAAAGATGATGATATTCTACAGATTTATGTTCGTGCTATTGTTTCTACTGCACCTACTGCAGATCAAATTCATTGGGATGGCAGAGATGCTCAGGCACATGCATTGATAGCTTTGTCTATCAAACATGCTATTATTTCTCACCTTCGCTCTTGGAGGATAGCTAAGGATGCTAGGGATACACTTACCACATTGTACCAAGCTAGGAATGAGGCTCGTGTTGCTTACCTCTGAAAACAATTGGAGAGTGAGCACATGAATGAAGGTGATTCTATGGACAATTTTCTCACAAAGATCGAGGATTTGAAAGAAAAGTTGATTTTTGCTGATAAAGTTATATCAAATAGCTCACTTGTGCAGACTCATATGAATGGTCTTCTCGACTCATATGAGACTTTTGCGTCTACTCTTCGTTTGATGGTGAAAGGTAATCCAAATGCCTTGTCATTTGAGGAGTTAGTCTCTATTTGTTGTAGGAAGACCAAACGTGCATAAGTGTTCAAGGGTGAACTACTCTGTTCCAAGATTTTGTTCTTAGGAGTTAGTGCACTTTTGCGCTTCCATGATATAAAGTGGCAAGCATAAGGCACCAATGGAGCATCTAGAAATCTCCAAGGTATAACTACTACAAACTCTAGCTCGTTAAGGGAATAATCACAAAATACTGCAAGGGAGTAGTTTCTTGATGAAGTATACTTCAAACACTAAGGTATACATATGGCTCTTAAGATATTCCAATCAGATTTCCTTTTTGGGTTTCCTTTGGAATCTTTTAAGAATCAATTTGAACATGCTCATGGCCAAGCAAAATGAACCATGGTCTTTGAGTTTACTTCAACTTATGACATAAGAAAAGAAAATAGGACTTTCTATAGGTTAAAACACAAATCATAGGAAAGTTCCAAAGGTGTTAACACGAGAGGGGGGAAATTCCACACTTGGAAAATTCTCGAGTAGAAAACCAAAGGAGGTAGATTCATCAGGTTATGTTTGGGAAACTTAACTCAAACATTGAACTATCTAACTTGTAACTACTGAACATGCGTACAAATGAGGGCTGCAATTGTAATGGAATCAATAGGATTCAAGCAATCATTTTCTTTTAAAAAGGACTAAATTTCTAGATAGAGACTTGAGTATAAAGGTACCATTCCAAAACTCATAATTTCTTTCAATTAGATTTATAGGTATAAAAGGATCAAAAATTGAGAAAGGAGGAAACCAAGTATGCTTTTTTTGTTATCAAGATCCTGCTCACATCACACAAAGGTTACGGATGTTGAACACACATAGAAAAATAGATACGCCAGGAGACGATACAGAATGCAGTATTGGGTTCAATCTGTTGGAGTTAGATGTCTGCGGAAGCACACGAATAGCACAAGGAAGAAGAAGAAACTTGGAGCACAATACACAATACTGAATTTATTACCACTAGAGTGTACAAATATAAGTAGCCCATTAAGGCAATAGGTGTATATACATGCCGAGGGAAAAAACCTCCTAAAGAGGGAAAAAAGTGCCCCGGCAGTCTTAGAGTGTTCACACACATCACTACCTAAATATATCAACAAATCCCCCCTATGAGTGATGCGGTGAACAAGGAGCTGGCACTCATCTATAAGTAAATGCCAAGCTATGTGGAAACAATACACAAAAGGAAGTAAGCCCAAAGCTTTGCGAAAAGCTTCAAACTTCTCCCTAGGCAGAGCCTTCGTGAAAAGGTCTACAATGTTCTCCTACGTGGGCACATATGCCAAGCTGATCTCCCCAACAGAGAACCTCTCCCTGACAATAATGATAATGCACCTCAATGTGCTTAGTGCCAGCAGGGAACACAAGGTTACCCACAACTGCCAATGCGCTCTGACTTTCAATGAACATGGTGGTGGCAGAAGACTGACCAACAACCAAATCAACCATAAGGCATCTGAGCCAATACACTCAACAGTCGTTGTGAAAGCTACCCTATACTCAGCCTCACAACTGGAAGTGGCCATAGTAGGCTGCTTCATGCTCAACCAAGATATACATGAGCTACCAAGCATGAAGCAAAAACCACTGGTGGACACATGAGTGCCATAGCAACCAGCCCACTCACTGTTAGAGAAAGCATGCAAATTTAGGGGTAGTGATCCCCCCTTGGGATAAAACAATCCAAGAAGTCGGGTACCACTAAAGTAGCGAAAGATGTGCTTAACCGCTTGCCAATGCTAGACACCTAGGCAGTGCATAAATCAAGCATCCAACAACCTGCTAATAGAGAACAACATCAAATGCATCTCCAGCATCATGAAGACTCAATTGTAAACATGTCTCCATAGGAGTGGCAATAGGCTTACAGTCTTCAAGGCCAAAATGCTGCAATAATGTGTCAATATATTTCGTTTGTCACAAAGCCATTCCACCATCAACTTGCATAAAATGAATGCCCAAATAGTGATGCAAATGGCCCAAATCAGACATCTCAAATGAGGCATGCAAATCAGCCTTAAAATCAACAATATGCATGTCATGAGGACTAGTGAGTAGCATGTCATCAACATATACCACAATGATTAGAAGCACATCATTAGCATGCTTAATATATAAGGTTCTTTTAGTTGGACTGTTCTCAAAACCATGTGCAATCAGATAGGCATGTATCTTTTGATACCAAGCACGTGGTGCTTGCTTTAAACCATATAATGCCTTCTTTAACCTGTACACTTGGTTTTCATGCCCTTTCTGCACAAAGCCACGGGGCTGAAAAACATACACTTCTTCATGCAAGTCACCGTTTTGAAATGTTGTTTTAATGTCCAACTGGTGTACATTCTAACCATGATGAGCTACAAGTGCATAGATGCTACAAACAGTAGTCATTCGACAAGTAGGAGCAAAGGTTTCATCAAAATCAATGCCTCTTTCTTGTGCATAACCCTTTGCAACAAGCCTAGCCTTATACCTGTCAATTGTTCCATCATGTTTACGCTTTAGCTTGTATACCCACTTTGTGCCAATGGCTATTGTCAGGATCTTGCTCACGCGCATACAGAGATTACGAATGCAAAAAACACACAAAAAAATAGAGACAACAAGAGATGAGACTGAATGCAGTATTGGGTGCAATCTCCCCCATGCACTCTGTTTCGACAATCCACAGAGTGCATGTATTTATAGGACTTTTGATTACGTCAAAAAGAGTGGTTACATGAGAGCGGCTTCAAAAAGCAAGCGTGAAACTAAAAGTTGGTAACTTTTACAGAAAGCCATTGCTTTCAATAACAAAAACTACAGTCTACAACGACCCTTATTCTAACCATTACTTTTCTAATTGTTTCTAACAATAGAACCTTCTACGAGGGTTTATTTACAAGATAAATAATAATTATTCTGATTATTGATGTCCACCCTTTCACGCCTTGCACACTTCTCACAAACCTTCAGCTGCTATATTAGAAACATCAAAAACACATTAATACATTAATAATTTAACACTCTAACAATGCATTGTTCATTAATAATTTAACACTCCAACAATGCATTGTTCAACATATTCCATAATTCATAACAATGGCCTTCTTGCCAGGAGGCAAGTCACATAAAGATGAGGTACCATTCTTCATTATAGCATCATATTCAGATTGCATAGCAACCATCCGATTTTTTGAATTTTTTGCTTCTTCAAATGAAACAGGCTCATTCTCATCATAGAGACTAGACACAGCCATAGCATAGCAATCTGATGCAAAAGAGGCACTATGAGAGCCTGATCGAGTACAATATGATAGAGGTGCATCTAATTTGCTGTTACGCAAGCTTTGCACGAGCCATTTTGGCATAGTTTCTATCTGCTCAATATTAGGTCTTGCATCAACAAGTGCATCATGTAAATCTGCATCAGAAATGGATGATCTGCATCATCACATGAAACCTACAAAGGTTGAGAAGTTGCCTCATTAGGACCAGCACTAGACTGTCCACCTATAAAAAGAGGCAGCAAAGTCTCATACGTATCTTTGGAGCTAATAGATGTCTCCTTAGTACATGAAAGCAATGGCTGAATAGCATCTTCCACAAAAACAACATCACGGCTAACCAAAGCCCGTTTATTCTATGGCTGATACAGACGATAGCCTTTAATTTTAGAACTATACCCAACAAAAATACATTTTACTGCTTTATCATCCAATGTTTTGTGATGTTGTTTAGGCACTAATGCATATGTCAGACAACCAAAAGCACGCAAATGAGCAACAGGTGGCTTACGACCATGCCAAGCCTCATATGAAGTGATAGACTGTAGTGCTTTAGTGGGACACTTGTTAAGTACATATGCTGCACACATGACAGTCTCAAGCCAGAAACTATGTGGTAAAGCCTGATTCTTGACCATACAACTCGCCATCTCCATGAGTGACCTATTCTTTCGTTCAACAACTCCATTCTGTTGAGGTGTATATGGCACTGGACATTGATGTTTTATCCCACATTCAGCCAAAAATGCATTAAAGTCAGAAGACATATATCCCCCCCCTCGATCACAACGGAGAGTGACCATTCTACATGCTGATAGATTTTCAGCCAAAACCAGAAACTGTTTGAAGTGCATAAACACTTCGGAGTTTCCCTTCAATGGATATACCCATGCATGCTTGGAAAAATCATCGATGAAAGTCAGGAAGTAAAGATAGTTCCCAAAAGAAGGTGTTTGCATAGGACCGCAGACATCACTATGTACAAGCTGCAATTTATGAGTAGCCTGAACTGAACCATCTTTTGTTAAACGAAGAACGCTACATTTTGCCCAAAATACAGTCTTCACAAACATGTTTTCCGGGTGCCTCAAGTTTGGGCAAAGAGGACACCATTTCATATTTTTGTAGCTATAGCAAACTAGCAAAATTCATATGCCCAAATAATGCTCCCAAAGCTTTGCATCTGACATAGCCTGAGAATCATGTACTGCACATGCCAAATCATTTACAGATCTTTCATAGTCTATGAGCTTATATAGCCCATGACATAAAATGCTAGAAGCAATAATGATGTCACCATTGAAGGGCTTTGGTGTGTAGAACAAGAGGAGCAAGGAGCAGATGGAGGGAGAGAGAAGAGAGGAGAAATGCACACAGATGTGTGGGAGCCTCAAAACCCACATAATGATCTCTCTTGAGGAAATGTTCTATATATGATGTATATATATGAATATAGGGGTAAGGTCACATAATCCTTACATCCCAAACAATCTCCCACTTAAGGGTCAATGTGATCGTAAGTGATAATACATACAAAGAATGATGTAGGACTATACAATAATGTACAGGAAGAGTTCGGATGTCAACCCATACAAATCAGCCTACACCAACTGCCTTGAACAAGGTGTATCCATGCACCTCAAACTGCTCTAAACTCATATCGACAAGAATCGAGCTCACATATGACTCATGCAAGAACTGATGAAGTTCTTGCAAAGCTCCCACTCGCTCTATGCCTGTGTCAATCATCGAACAACTGACAACTCCAAGTGCAAATGCTCCAATAGCAACTGCAATGTCTGGTCTCGATCATAACAACTCATACATCAGACTCCCGAATGCTGATGAAACATGTACTATCCTGGCTAACCTAAGTATTTCAGCCGTGTTTGTATCCAAGGCATACAAAGCACCGTCATCAAGACTAACATGTCCTGACATATCTATGTTAACATCTGGCATGAGTGAATCCAAGAATGATTGCATGATCATTGAATCATCAACATCTAAATCAGTGAGCCTCTCAACAAAGGATGTATCTATTTGTGCACCCTAAGAGCTAGTATGCTTTGACATACATTGTGTATCATAAGAGCTATCCTGCTCTACCACAACAAGTGTATCATCATGCTCCACATGAGATAACTGCACAACATCAATACCAAGGTCAAATTGATGATCTAACTCTAAGTGAGTATCATCACAATGCTCTGCATGAGCATCCACATCATGCTCTGAAGCACCCAACTAATCATCCAAAGTGTGCTCTAGATGAGCATCCATATGATCATGAAAATCATGCTCTATATAAGCATCATGAGCATCCAAAACATGCTCTACATGTCCATCCATCTGAGCATCTGAATTGTACCATGCATGTGCATCATGAATGTCAATAGACCTATGTGTAGGTACACAAAATAGGACATGACAAGTCTCACATCGCACATAAGGCTAAACTCCCACTGAGACGAGATTATCTCTCACATGAAGTACCTGTAGTGGATACCTGTGCCCAATCCTAGCACCTCGACATGACGAGTCTCACATCACACATAAGGCTGAACTCCCACTAAGACGAGATTATCTCTCACATGAAGTACCTGCAGTGGATACTTGTGCCCAATCCTAGCAGCTCTGACAGGCGCAAGCTGTCCCAACTGCAACTAAAAATCATGCTCACCAAGGAATGCATAAAATTTGCTCTCATGTAACTGGCTAACTGAAATCAAGCACATAGGGAATGAAGGCACATAGCATATATGTATGAGCATAAGTGACACTCCACTAGGCAGCATAAGGCATACATCTCCTGCACCCTCAATGTCATGTATCATACCATCAGCCAAGTGCACATATCCATGACTCTCACCTGAGAATCGACAAAACCACTCGCAGTGTGGAGTAACATGAAAAGTGGCTAATGCATCAAGCAACCAAGCCATATGTGTGCTATCCAATGAACAAGAGGAATCCTAAGATGAACCATAGGAGAAAGTAATATCACCATCACTAGCATAATCAACTGCCATAGTCCCTCTTCAAATCACTACCTGACCTGCATCATGTGCATATCTTTGATGTCTTCATCGCATCCATCTATAGCAACGTCATCGGCTATGGCCCTCATGACCACAGTGCCAACATCGAAGTCATCAATGTGATCTGTGTCTCACATGAGTCAATAGACTCGCATACATATCATGTAGTCTCTGCCATAATGCACTACTCGTCTCCTCATACATAACAGACTCATACATAGAATCCACAAGCTATAACCGGATAGTGGAGCTGGCCAATGCATCCATATCCATCCATACGTAGTCAGGCATATCATGAGGCCTATCAGGTCACCGAAATATTATCCAGTAGATTAATTATAATTAGGAAAAGACGTGCACTAAAAGGGTGTCGCGCAAAAAATTCTAACACCTTTCTGATTAATAGAGCAGTGTGTGGACGAGACGACATACGTGTCACTGGACTGATATGTCTGGGTGATCGACTGGAGTTGATTCTGTCACGAGTATTGAAGTGAATAAGGTACTGCATTAACATCTTATTGTGTTATGGTTGAAGTGCGGGTATAACAGTAATATCAAATGAACAGTATAAGTTCTACGCATGTGGTCATGGTAATCATTAAAAGGTTTTATGCGCTGAAAAGTGGTAGTTGAATCTGTTGAAATTGTCAGCAGTTAATGAAGTGACTGGGGAAAATACATAAAGGGCCTCTATATTACAGACCCCTCACCATCCCAAGAACCCACGTATAGACTGGTTAATAATTTAGATTAACCATAAGATTAATACTGGCACCGACCATGGGGCATGGAGTAGCCAGTCTGCAAGTAGATTAGAATTTGAAAAAGAATCCTATGATATATGCCTATAACACGTTCCAGAGAATCGTACCCGAAGTACAGAAGGGATCAACATCCCTGGAAAGTTCCTAGCACATTGGGAACACCTCCGGGTGCTAGCGGTGACGGACAATCGAAAGCAAGAGATATGGGTTAGTGGGGTGCCACCTCAGCATTTCCTGGTGCAAGGCTTACATGGTATACCAGAAGTGCAACCAACCCCATCCACGAAAAGTAAGGTTGGTGAAGTAAGCATTGGTTCTGGTGACAATGTGTAAATTTTCGGTAGTAGTTTATGGAATTTCGGTGGTACTTCGGATAATTTCGAGGTCGGTTTGCAAAATTTTGTGGATATCTCTACTTTGGGTTCTGATTTTGAAGAAACTAGTGTATTGTTGGATGAAAATTTTGGTGAAAAGTTCACTTTCAGAAGTCAACTACGAGAAATGGCAGTTGGGTGTAGGCGTGTATGATTGACTTAACAATATCAGATTATTGGAGAACGTGCAAGACGACGAGATGACACAATAGCAATTAGGCTTAACTGGCTCAAATCATTTGGTAATGATACTTCCTCTGGATTTAAACAACATGAGTGGTTTGCAACAGCAATAGCACCAACAACAACAACAACAACAGCGACATCATCAGCAACAACAACAATAGCAACAGCAGCAGCAGGCCATATCACCTCGATCGGTACCCTCTGGAGTTATGTATACAAAATTTGGAGGATTTCTTGGTGATGAACTTGATGCTTATGTGCGAACTTTTGAAATCAATTATGCTGTACTTAACTATCCAGCGGATTCGGCATATAAGGCTATAGTATTCCAATCAACTCTGGTTAATGAGGTTGCTCGGTGGTTAACAGAATATGACATTAATCATTTCGAACAATATGATGATGTTAAGGATGCCTTCTTACAATGTTTTTGGTTAAAGAAAAATGCGGCTGAGATCTTTGACTATCTGCAAAACAATAGACAGAAACAACACCAGAATGTGCAGGAGTATGCAGCTCTATTTTGTACTCATCTACGGCAACTGCCACCTGCGCATGCTAGCCTACCGAATGACGTGATTACCCAATGGTTTATTAATGGATTAGACCCCCAACTCAAACAAGTAATGATTATGCGATGTGTGGGTGGTATGACCTTGGATGCAGTAATAGCCATGGCATTACAATTGGAACATAAAGTGGCGGGTTCGCTGAAGATCTGGACTAGTTGAAGACATCCAAGGGTACGAGCAAGGATCCATTGAAATAGCTATACTGCACAAAATGTAAGAACCCGAGACACACTACTTCTACATGTGCACTAAACCAAATGTACTCTGCTATTTGTAATACAGTGAATCACTCTACCAAAATGTGTCCATATAATGCTAAAGTACAAACGAGGCCAACCGTAAATGCTATAATACAAGAGAAGGTACAACATGCTACTCACTATGTACCACCGCAATTGAGGACTACTTCTACCAAAGTTATAAAACCTACAGGGGACCATGAGCAAACAACTTCGGCCAGACCCGATGGAACTCTAGTCAATCGGGTGAAGGCATATCTCTTCCACCACCAAGATGCCACTTTTGTGGTGAGATTGGACATATCCGTAGATATTGCAAAGAGGCATCCAAGTATGATAAACGAAGAAAAGAACGACAACGTCCAATGGCCAACATGGTATATATTTCAACAGTTAATACTCAAGCCGCAGTAATTCAAACACACTTCGACAAGAAATTACAACCAGTTGCTGAGATTTTTGAGCCTCGCATTCGAGAACAAAAGAGAGTTTTTACCAAAGCTAGTATGTGGGCAAGTCAAGTACCAACTATTTTCCCCGATCCAGTACCTGTGGTCCAGTAGACAGCACCGAATCTACCATCGAAATAACTGAGTCCGGTGAAAGTGTCGTCCGAGAGTCCACCGAATTCGATATCGGGTACATCAAATTTTGACTCTGTGTGGAATATTCTATCGTAGGCATCTATTACAATACCATTGGGGAAATTGTTAGCCTTGGTTCTGGCTGTACGACAACAATTCCAACAACAAATTTGTCCAGGATCTTCGTGTACACCTGCTACGGCCACTATCAGTCCAAAAACTGATTCTACAGTGGACCATGTTGTTCCTTTAATTACGGTATGGTATAAAAACCACAAAATTACTCAGGTGTTAATTGATGGAGGCTCGAGTGTGAATATTGATATGACTGCACTTTGTAAAAGGTTAGGATGGACTCAGATCGAACCTGTTCAGTTTTTTGTGAGAATGGCAGATCAATGAAGGGTCTATCCAGTGGGTTTGGTGCGAGATATACCCATTACTCTATAGGGAGCGGTGTTCACAATGACTTTTTTTGTTCTAGAATTACCTGACTCAAGTCTGGATTACAAGTTACTATTCGGGAGGCCCTGGCTGAAACAAGCCAAAGTGTTACAGGACTGGTCTGCACACGAACTTATTTTTAAAAGCAATCATCGAAAATATGTAGTACCTTTAGACGAGATGAAGCCTTGCGACCTTCATGCTCGACCTTATGTGGTCGAACCTGTGCATGTGCTAGATGGACTTTCACACGATGAAGAAGAAGTTTTTCTCAATGCTAACCAGGATCTGCTAGCCCTGGGTACAGTCGACTTACAAGCAGTTGTAGATCATTGGAATCTGGCCGTTTGTACGGTAGTTTCGGTTGTCGAAGAAGTGGAGCCGGTGTCGGATCAAGTATTGAATGCCTAGAATTTTCACCAATTATTCCAGTCACCTGAGGAAATAGCCATGCACCGATAGTTTTATGCACCGGAAGATCAGCTAATCACATGCAATTTGGGAGATGAGGATACAGTGCGACCGGTCAAGATTAAGGCTGGGTTACCGGAAACTTTTCAAAATGATCTACTTCAGTTGCTGACAGAGTTTCTTGTATTGTTCGCGTGCTTCCGCAGACGTCTAACTCCGACAATTAGTATCAGAGTAGGTCACCACTTCATCTAGGGCATTGTCTACACCTCTCCGGTTGTAGTCTCAAAATCACACAAAATTTGGTAAGCATACTCAAGGTGTTCCACAAAACAAAACAGCTTTGCCTTATATGCCAAAATCGTGATCTGAGCTCATTTCGACCTCCGAACACACTATCGCAACACTTCTCTAGGCTATTTTGTCTTTTTGTGCCAAAGGTATATACCAGTTTTGGTTCGCCAGTATAAGTGTCTTGAAGTCTGCTACAAGTTTAGCAAAATTCATCTGGGCAATTCTATTCAACTTTTTGAGATACATTCAATTTTTTGCATCAAGGTATTTTAGTCACCAACCATGGTTGAAAGCAGTGGTGTATTCTGTATGTTGGTTATTGAGGATAAGTTGGATGGTACCAACTACCCATTGTGGGCTTATATGATGCATCATGTATTGGTCGCAAAAGGACTGTGGAATATTGTGCAAGGTGTTGAAAGACGTCTTGTTACACTTGCGAATATGGGTACTGCAAATAGAGGTGCTGGAGCTGATGGAGATGGTGTCAAAGATGATGATATTCTATAGATTTCTGTTTGTGCTATTGTTTCTACTACACCTACTGCAGATCAAATTCATTGGGATGGCAGAGATGCTTAGGCACATGCATTGATAGCTTTGTCTATCAAACATGCTATTATTCCTCACCTTCGCTCTTGGAGGATAGCTAAGGATGCTTGGGATACACTTACCACATTGTACCAGGCTAGGAATGAGGCTCGTGTTGCTTACCTCCGAAAACAATTGGAGAGTGAGCACATGAACGAAGGTGATTCTATGGACAATTTTCTCACAAAGATCAAGGATTTGAAAGAAAAGTTGATTTTTCCTGATAAGTTATACCAAATAGCTCACTTGTGCAGACTGATCTGAATGGTCTTCTCGACTCATATGAGATTTTTGCGTCTACTGTTCGTTTGATGGTAAAAGGCAATCCAAATGCCTTGTCATTTGAGGAGGTAGTCTCTATTTGCTGCAGGAAGACCAGTCTAGGTAGAACAATTCTATTATGCATGTTGTAGATCAAGCTTTCCTGGCTAATCAGAAGGACAAAGGTAAATGGAGCTCTTCTACTACAAAGCAGAAATCTACAAATGCTGCACATTTGAAGAAGGAAGACAAAGATGAGAAGAAATCAAAAAAGCAAAAATTGTTTTGCAAATACTGTAAAGCAAATGATCATGTCATCAAGAGCTGTCCAAAACTGGCTGCTAAAGAGGCAAAGAAGAAAGAGGTCGGAATGGTTGTTGCAGAGGCCTCTATACCAAAAACAGAGTCTGCTAATCTCGTGCAAGAAGAAGAATGGGTGTTTACTATTGTTTGTAGTTTTGACCCATCTTCTCATGAGCAGTGCATGTCTACAGTAGACTTAGATGTTTGGTACTTTGATAGTGGGGAGACCAAAGATATTACCTCGTAACGCAGTTTCTTCTCTTCACTCGAGCCTGTCCCTATAGGGAATACTATTCTCTCATGCACAAACAACTCCTCCTATCCTATTATGGGAGTTGGTAAGATCATTTTGACTACTGTTGATGGTAGTTCTTTCACTTTGTCAGATGCTTTGTTTGTGCCAGGGATCAAGAAAAATCTTTTATCAGTTTTTGTATTAGCCAAGATTGGCTGGGTTGTGAAATTTTTTGGTGACAGATGTACAGTTCATGATCTGTCAAATGGCTATTGGGGATCTAAGGATCATGTATAATTTCACAGAAGGGCGCAGAATTTGGTTTGGAGTTTTTAGACTGCCGAAAATTCAAAAAATGCAGACCGATGTAGAAGACAAATCTACAATCACTTGGATAGCAAGTCAGTTTTTTGGCTATAAGTTGAGTTTTACAAATCTGAATGAGATTGGTATGTGTAGCTTGGAATAGCCTCTACAACTTTTTAGAAGAACACAGATCCAAATCCTAAATGCAAGGTCATCGAAACTGCAAAATACAGAGCAGCAGTGTTGCAAGTGAAAGTGAAATTGACAGCAGGTGCTTGTTTTATGCATATCTTAAGCTACGCACCTCTGATTGAGGTGTTCTTTATCTCGTTTACATAGCCAAGAAAACAACAAAAGTTCAGATTCAGAAAACAACAAAAGTTTGCTAAAGAGCAGAAGTTCAGATTCAGAGGTTATCACCTCAAAACACAGAGCAGCATATTTTCACAAAACAACCCTAGTTGCTTTTGGAGTTTCATTTTGGTTTGGAACTTCTTCGAGAGAGATTTTTTGGTGTGAAAGCTCTTATTTTCAAAGCTTCAAGGCATTGTACATGTATGATGACTGTGGTAGCTCCTCCATATGAGAGTAGAGCATGATCTTGTCATGTGTTTGGCATGTAAGATGACATTGTGGTATACCCTTTTTTGAGGTTTATGTCATCATGAGCTCGATCATGGATTTAAATGGCATTGTGGCCTATATCTTGCTTCTACCACTTGGTTATGGATTTAGTTACTATTTGCACACAATTCTGTGAGAGTTGATTGTCGATCTTGGTTGGTACTTGTATCTTTGTTTTCTTTGCAGGTACATGATCCAGATTGGAGCCTCAGTTACACATTCGTTTGTCACCGTTATTAGCATTTGGTCATTTATTGATATGTATTTGCCAGTGTGATTCTTGGCATATGTGGATGGTGATTCTCACATGGTTTATTTGGTTCAGAGTCCATTTTACAGAGGAGATATTGCTGAAATTTTGACAGCTTTTATGCTAGAAGAGAGCTCTAGTGGATCTTAAAGCTTGCATGATAGCTTTGGATCATTGATTATCTCCATTCACTTGGACTTGTTCACACATTGTTCGTGACAAGTTGGACCATCTTGCAAGATTTATTCTTGAGTGGGAGGTGTATCGCCATTGTATTGGCATATATTGCCATCAGTTTGTGGGCATATGTATTTGTCATTATCCTTGATTGTATCAGTGACAGGTGGTGATAGATTACTCATTGTTCTTTTGATATTGGTTATCTTGTTTGATTGCTCAATTTGTATTGGTTATCTTATATTGGTTACCTTCTCCATCGAGACATTTGTGATGTGAGTTATGCATATGGATATGCAAGTGTTATTCTATTGAAGATAGAGTATTGTATCTAGTCTCTTGTTATATTTATAGTCTCTTGAATTGTCAGCATGGTGTCTTCTCGATTTGATGGCACTCACTTTCCGAGATGGAAAGCTCAGATGTGGCATACATTGGTTCGTGCAGGGTTACACATGTATGTGCATAGAGATGCACAGAGGCCTGTTAATCTTATGGTTAATCTAAATTATTAACCAATCTATACCTGGGTTCTTGGGATGGTCAGGGGTCTGTAATACAGAGGCCCTTTATGTATTTTCCCCAGTCACTTCATTGACTTTTGAAAATTTCAACAGATTCAACTACCACTTTCCAGTGCATAATAACTTTTAATGATTACCATAACCACATGCATAGAACTTCTACTGTCCATTTGATATTACTGTTATACCCGCACTTCAACCATAACACAATAAGATGTTAATGCACTACCTTATTCACTTCAATACTGAACCTTTAACAATGCAGATGACACCACAATTGGATAAACTCGTGACAGAATCAACTCTAGTTGATTGCCCAGACAGAACAATCCGGCGACGCGTCTGTTGTCTCTTCCACACACTGCTCTATTAATCAAAAAGATGTTACAATGTTTTGCAATACCCTTTTAGTGCACGTCTTTCCCTAATTAATAAAAAAGGTATTACAATGTTTTGCAATACCCTTTTAGTGCACGTCTTTCCCTAATTAATATTAATCTACTGGATAATATTCCGCTGGCCTGACACTGGCATGCACGGTGGACTCGAACATAGCAAGGAAAATTACAAGATTAAGAATCATCAATGATTCCTTGTATGTACATGGTTCTAGCTAATTTAAAGGTGTGGGAGATTTTGTGTTTTAAGGATTCTAACATCTCTTGCAAAATCTGAGGTTCGACCAGGTGTGCATTGGTCCGCACAAAACATGAAGCTATAACTTGAAATATCAAAACTTCAGCTTGATTCTGCAAAAATGCTTCTTGGAGATAGAAGTCGTTTGCCAGCGCAGCATCTCGGCGTAATTTCATTTCTGCAATCTCTGCATCAATACGAGATAAGCGCTCTTGCTGGATACCAAGTTGTTTCTCTCGTCATTTGAGCTCTTGGGACTGAAACTGCATGGTTTTAAAGAAATCTTGCCTTTCCTTTTGGATAGCTTCGACATCCTTCTTAAGTTTAAGGGTCCGACCTATTTCTTCTTCCAATGACCGGCTTTTCTGGAAGAGTTCCCCAGTAACTTTCTTCAGTTCCACTTCTGCTTGTAAGGCTTTCTCAGCCAGCTCTTGACAATTCTGCTCGATCGTAATGAATTGAGTTCGCGTTGTATCTAAAAGATTACCCAAAGCCTTCAAAGCGTCCTCCTTATTAGTCACTATTTGGTTAAGTTGTCTGATCTCATCATCCCGAGCTGCAATGATGGCATCCTTCTCTATCAACTATCCTTGTAAGGTTTGAAGTTGCTCCTGCAATAGGCTTGCATCTACTTTTGCTGCTAAGACTTCTTCCTAGAGGGGTGCGATATCTGCTTCAAGTAAATCGACCTTGGATTGATACTCCATATGTAGGGACTGATGGGTAACTTGTAAGTGGTGAGGGAGATGCTGGGAGAGGTGGATAAGGTAATTCTCAATTTGGGCTAATTGATCCAAGGAGTCAAGGACGATGGAGGTAGATATTGGTTGAGAGGGATTAGTTGAAACGGTTGCGGAAGAAGAAGGGGGAGAGTAATCGGGAGAGGAAGGGATGGGTTGGGAATGGCCAAGGGCTACCGAATGTCGCAGCGAAGGAGGAGGTTAGGCGATAAAGGCACTTTGGACAGAGAAAGAGGAGGAGGTGTATTATTGG
Source organism: Ceratopteris richardii (assembly GCA_020310875.1). NCBI lineage: Eukaryota > Viridiplantae > Streptophyta > Polypodiopsida > Polypodiales > Pteridaceae > Ceratopteris > Ceratopteris richardii. Next base: position 170,107,621 of record CM035410.1, read on the forward strand.
GTGAAGACGACAGGGCAAGGGTTGTTACCATAACAGGCTGTACATCCGATTGCACTAGCACTTCCTCGGTTTGTGCTTGTGTTGTCAGGATCTTGCTCATGCACATACAGAGATTACGGACACAGAAAAACACATAGAAAATAGAGGCAACAAGAGACGAGACCGAATGCAAGATTAGGTGCAACCTCCCCCCATGCACTCTGTTTCGACAGTCCACAGAGTGCATGTATTTATAGGAATTTTGATTACGTCGAAAAGAGTGGTTACAAGAGGGCGGCTTCGAAAAGCAGGCGTGAAACTAAAAGTTGATAACTTTTACAGAAAGCCATTGCTTTCAATAACAGAAACTGCGGTCTTCAATGACCCTTATTCTAACCATTACTTTTCTAACAATAGAACCTTCTACGCGGGTTTATTTACAAGCTAAATAATAATTATTCCGATTATTGATGTTCGCCCTTTCACGCCTTGCACGTTCCTCACGAACCTTCAACTGCTATATCAAAAATATCAAAAACATATTAATACATTAATAATATAACACTTTAACAATGCATTGTTGAATAATATACAACATGCCTCTCAGTTGACAAGCAACTGACCTCAGTTGATAAAATAATTTAACACTCTAACAATTACAATACATTGTTCAACATATTCCATGTTACTGTTACAATCCAACAATGCATTGGCTAACATATTCCATGTTACAATCCAACAATGCATTGGCTATTCCATATTTGAATCCAACAATGCATTGGCTATTCCATATTTCAATCCAACAATGCATTGTTCAACATATTCCATAAGGTATAACATGCCCCTCAGTTGAACAAGCAACTGACCTCAGGTGATAAAATAATAAACATGGATGGCTAGTCACATGTTTCATCACTGAATAAAGAAAATAGGCATGTGCCATGTAAAAATACATGCATGGAAATGTTCATGGAGCTGGTACATTAATGTGTTTGTGTATGATATGCAGTAATTAAGTGGTCATAATGAGGTGTTAATTGTGTTTTATGTATCCATTGACATTCTTCAATAGAGTGATTTTTGTACTTAACCAAATATCGATGATATTGAGTACCTGTGCGTGTAGTAGTGACATCATGATCAATGATTTTCTCAGGAACTAAGATTTCAGATTGTTCTTCAATCAAAGGAGGGTCATCAAGAAGTGGAGCAAGTGGTAAAGTTCCTTTAAAGGTTTTAAGTAAACTAATATGAAAAGAATTATGAATGGTCCAATGGGATGGAATATCTAATCGAAATGAATTATCATTAATTTTTTCTATAATGCAAAACGGTCCATAATAGTGTGGTGCAAGTTTAATTTTAGGATGCTGCAAAATATTTTTGAGACGTCTTTTAATTATTCGCAACCATACAAAATCATTTTCCTTGAATTCTTTGGCTAATCGTTTAGTATTGATAATACGTGTATATCGCTCTTGACTTTTCCGAATGTGCTCGTGAACATCATGAAGTATAGAAACGTGATCTTGAGCAATAGAATCAGCCATCGGAATGTCGGTTTGGGTGAGGGACATGGGAGTGGGAAGCTTTTTACCAAAAACTATTTCAAAAGGTGCACGACCAGTAGTGGTGTGTGAAGTGTTATTGTAAGCAAATTGAAGCAATGGCAACTTGTCATCCCAGTTATTAGGATTATCTAATGAATAACAACGCAATAAATCAAGAATAGTACTATTTGTAGCCTCACTCTGTCCATTACTTTCAGGATGAAATGCAGAGCTAAAATCTATTTTAGAACCAAAATGTTGAAATAAGGCAACCCAAAAATGATTACAAAACCTAACATCACGATCAGATAACATTACTTTAGGAAATCCATGATGTGGAAAAATGCATTTAATGAATAATTTTGCAGCTTGAGGTGCAGTCAAAGTTTTTCTACATGGAATGAAGTATGCATATTTACTAAACCTATCAACTATTGTCCAAATCATGTCATTATGTGATGAAGTTATAGGAAGACCTGTGATAAAATCCATAGAGATTTGTTCCCATGGTTCATTTGGAATAGGAAGTGGCATTAATAATCCAAATGGTTTACCATGATGACGTTTGACACGCTGACATACAATGCACTGAGAAACATAATGTGCAATGTCTTTTTCCATGTGTGGCCAAAAGAAGAAATCTTTGCAAGCAGAAATGGTGCTTTGTATGCCTCTATGACCCATGTAAGATGGTTCATGCATTTCTTTAATGACAAAATCTTTAAAAGCTTGGGTTATGCACAATCTATGTTGAAAATAGAGAAAACCATTATGAAATGTATAATGTTCATCAGATAAAGATGCAGCATTGTTGAAGTCATGCCATGCACGTGAAAAATACAAATCAGATGCATAAGTGGAAACCATTTCTTGAAAAGAATGAATTTGGATGGCAGAGATATTCTTCAAAACAACGGAATTCGAAGGAAAACGGCTAAGAGCATCAGCTACGACATTAGCTTTACCTGGCTGATATTGTATCATGGGTTGGAAATTTTGAATGAATGACACCCACTTAAGATGCCTATCAGAGATTAAGGGCTGACTTAATAAATGCTTAATAGCATGTTGATCGGTTTTGATTAATACTTCAGAGCCCATAAGATAGTGTTTCCAAATTCGCAAAGCATGCACAACTGCTAACAGTTCTTTATCATACGTACTATAATTCTGTTCTGAGGGCTTAAGCTTTCTACTCTCAAATGCAATGGGATGGTCATTTTGCATTAAAACAGCACCTATTCCTGAACCACTAGCATCAGTAACAACATGAAAGGGTTGTGAAAAATCAGGTAATTGTAAAACAGGTGCATGTGAAAGTGCATGTTTAAGTTTGTCAAAGGACTGTTGTTGGGTAATTCCCCATGCAAATTTTATTTTCTTTTTCAACAACAAGGTAAGAGGCAATGCTAAATAAGAAAAATTTTGAACAAACTTCCTATAGAAACTAGCCAACCCAAGAAAAGAACGAACATCATTGACTAATTGTGGTGTAGGCCATTCTATGATAACTCTAATCTTTTTCGGATCCACATGCACACCTTCACTTGAAATAATATGTCCTAAATATTCTAGCTTACGCTGAAAGAAATAACTCTTTTCAGGATTAGCATAAAATGTGTTCTCTCGTAACAAATGAAAAACTGTTTCAAGATGCTTTTCATGTTCACTATCATTCTTACTGTAAACAAGTATGTCATCAAAGAAGACAAGAACAAAAGCTTGGTAATCAAGAAAAATATTGTTCATCATTCACGCAAATGTAGCAGGGACATTAGTAAGTCCAAAGGGCATTACCATAAATTCATAATGGCCATTTTGAGTTCTAAATGCAGTCCTAAAAATATCACTTTGTGTCATACGAATCTGATGGTGACCCGATTTAAGATCAATTTTACTAAAGACACGAGCTCCTCGTAACTTATCTAAGAGATCATCTATTCGAGGAATAGGGTATTTATTCTTGATCGTGATCTTGTTAAGGGCTCTATAATCAATGCACATTCGATAAGTTTTATTCTTCTTCTCTACTAAGAGAACTGGTGCTCCAAATGGGGAAGAACTATGCCTTATAAGTCCTTTTTGTAGTAGGTCTTTTACTTGATTTTCTATTTCCTTTTGATGTAGTGGGCCATGTCTATAAGGTGCTTTATGAGGAGGAGAACTACCAGGTACTAAGTCTATGCTATGGTCAAAGGATCCTCGAGATGGTGGTAGTTCAGAGGGATATTCAGACATAAAACAATCCTTATAAGTACTCATGAAAGGTTTATATGCATCTGGAAGTGTATGAGTATAATCATTGATGACATTGACAAAAACAATGCATGAGTTGAATCCTTTCCTAAATGCACGCTTTACTTGAGTGTGACTAATCAATGGAAATGGCTGGAAATCATGCCGTGCAGACAAAGTAATGATTTGACCTTTGAAAACAAACTTAAAGGTATGAGTATGGTAGTCAATATGTGGGTTATAATGGTGACGAAAAGGCATACCTAGTATAACATCATAAGATTGCAAAGGTGCAATTAAAATGTTCGTGAATCAACATAAGGGCCTATGCTAATCGTAACATCTTGCACTTCTCGTGTTACATTATAACGACTACCTTGAAATGCAGCTTTCACTTTATACAAAGAAGGAAACGTTTGTAATTTAAGTTCTTGTACTAATAAATGTGAAATGAAGTCATGTGAACTACCATCGTCATGTAGAATTTTAACTAGTTTGTTATTTATTGTACCCTGCATGCAAAGAAGAGAGTGTAGAGAGATATCATTACCCAAGGTACTTAAATCCTTCTCCAGTGATTCCTCTGTCCAAACAGGAGGAATTTCTTCATTATAGACCTCCATGTTATGCAATCGAGCTGTAGCCGATTTCATATGAAGAGGTTGCAATCTGCACCTTATTTTTGTATGTCCAGGTTTACCACAATTCCAGCAAGTGATTCGTGGTCGCTTCTGTTGGGCATTCACTGCTGAAGTTTGAAGGGTAGATGGTTTGGTTGGTTGGAGAGATGAAGCAACGGGTGGAGTTGAGTAATTGGATTGTGGAGGACGAGGAAAACTAGGGTAAGATGGGGCATTAAAATTACGCTTCATAGGAAATGAAGATTTAACAAGAAATGGTCATGGACGTGGTTGTTGTAGACGGAGTGACTTGGTTATGGACTGGAATTCTTTTTCTGCATCATAAGCAAAAGATATAGCCTCGTTGAGGGTTGTAGGTCGTAGGGTGTGAAGCTTAGCTTGGATTCCCACCTCCAAACCATCTTCGTATTTCTGCTGCAAGATATCCTCTGATACATCTTCAAGCATTCGTACAAGTAGTAAATTTTGCCAGAACCGCTCTGTGTAGGTAGTAACCGTATCACCCTCCTTCCATGTAAGGGTCGTCCATGCACGTCGAACATGCAAATGGTATTGAGGAGGAAGAAATGAATCCTTCACGTTTTCTTGAAAAGCCTTCCAAGTTGTTGGACGCTCCGTACTGTGCCGCAGGACATTCCACCAGAGTTGTGCTTTACCTACTAAATAGTTAGTGGCAAATTTAACTTTTTCACTTTCAGCATACATTTCATCGGTATAAAAATCATCAAACTGCGACAACCAAGAAAGTACTAAAGGCCCATCCTTTCGGCCATCAAATCGTAGAAACTGGTAGTTTTTATTACCAATCTTTGAATGAGTAACATCAGATTGGGCAGACACAATAGCTTTTACTACTCTCGTAAGAGTGTCTTCCTCAGCTTGCATCTTTTGGAGGATTTCATCACGTTGTCGGATCTCGTTCTGAGCTCCTTCAAGCTCATGCTGCAAGAGCTCTAGTTGTTGTTCAAGTGTTGCCGCAGGTAGAGGTGAATCACTGTAATCCTCCATGGTGCTCTTGGACCCTTGCTCTCAACCTTGGTGTATTGAACCTTCTTGTTTGCAACCTTGGTGTCTCGATCCCGTGTTCTCAACCTTGCTTGGTATCTTGAACACTCAATCAAGTGCCACCCAAGGATTTTGAAGGAATTCACACTTCCAACCTAGCTCATTGGAAAGTTCGTTCCGAGAGCTTTCCAACAGTATATTACACGCCTCAATCCGACCTACGGATTGAGAGATACACTTAATTCTTTGTTGGGTCCATCCTTGAAATCGTCGCGAGCGCCTTCCACAAGTAATAAAGAGAGAGAACTTGAGTACAACTCCAAGAGATGGTGGAGTGGTCAAAGTACTTCCCTTGAAAGTAGGAGGTTGTGGGTTCAAATCCTCCTACCTTAGGGACTCTAAACCTCTCTATTACCACTCAAAAATTAACATTGCCTCGGGAGCCTTGGGTGGTAATGTATTGCCTAAGTTATTGCCTAAGTTCTTTGCCTTAGTCGACGCCTTGGAGTAAGAACAGGAGCAGGAACAGGAACAGAAACCGAAACAGAAACAGAAACAGAAACAGAAACCGAAGATGGAAATGGAAACGGAAACGGAGGTTCTGGTTCTGGAACAGGAACAGGAGCAGGAACAGAAACCGAAACAGAAACAGAAACACAAACCGAAGACGAAGACGGAGACGGAAATGGAAACGGAAACGAAATTCAAAATCGCGAACAGAGAACAGAACCCTCTGTATTGACGCGTGCCTGGCTCTGATACCACTGCTGTCAGGATCTTGCTCACGCGCATACAGAGATTACGAACGTAGAAAAACACACAGAAAATAGAGGCAACAAGAGACGAGACCGAACGCAAGATTGGGTGCAATCTCCCCCCATGCACTCTGTTTCGACAGTCCACAGAGTGCATGTATTTATAGGAATTTTGATTACGTCGAAAAGAGTGGTTACAAGAGGGCGGCTTCAAAAAGCAGGCGTGAAACTAAAAGTTGATAACTTTTACAGAAAGCCATTGCTTTCAATAACAGAAACTGCGGTCTTCAATGACCCTTATTCTAACCATTACTTTTCTAACAATAGAACCTTCTACGCGGGTTTATTTACAAGCTAAATAATAATTATTCCAATTATTGATGTTCGCCCTTTCACGCCTTGCACGTTCCTCACGAACCTTCAGCTGCTATATCAAAAATATCAAAAACATATTAATACATTAATAATATAACACTTTAACAATGCATTGTTCAATAATATACAACATGCCTCTCAGTTGACAAGCAACTAACCTCAGTTGATAAAATAATTTAACACTCTAACAATTACAATACATTGTTCAACATATTCCATGTTACTGTTACAATCCAACAATGCATTGGCTAACATATTCCATGTTACAATCCAACAATGCATTGGCTATTCCATATTTGAATCCAACAATGCATTGGCTATTCCATATTTCAATCCAACAATGCATTGTTCAACATATTCCATAAGGTATAACAGCTTGCTTCGCGAGTTGCACAACCTCCATGACCGTGTCGGGGACTTGCTCCTGAGAATGCGGCTATGGCTGAACGACTGTATCATGGAGATGAACGTCTTCCATTACTCTGTTTGGAGTGGCTTGATCCTTAGGAGATGGCCGAGCAGAGAGGATACGTGCGGAAGAGGCGGTATCCTGCATTTGGATGGTTGAGGAAGGCTAAACTTGACTCTGTGAGGGACTCAGTTTGTGATGCTTCCCTCGAAAAAACTGCAATAGGCCGTTGTTGTCTTCAACCTCCATCACCTGCACAGATTCTTTGTGAAATAGAAGAGCATCCATTGGAGGAGGTTGCGCATGTTGAATCATCGGAAGAAGGAAAGATAGCAGATGAGGGAGTCTCGTGTGAGGGATGTCGCCCTTCACAATCTACCGGGAGACCGCTTGACATTTGCGGTGGATAAGTCGGAAGAAAAACAGGGCCCAATTAACCGCTTCTCATGCAGCAGCATTGATCATGGAATAAAACGGTCGGGAAATACCATATGTGCGTTTTTGGAGGTTGAGTGCAGCCACCAAGAATTGTAGGGCTGAGCACTTCGGTTCAGGGCGATAGAGAATAGCAAATTCATTAGAGGATTGATGCGGGAAAAGCTGCTTCATGGTCATCATCGATAGGAGGGGCACTTCTACACGACCCTCGTGAGGGAGATGGAATCCCTCGGTGAGGGTGTTTAGGGTTACGACAATGCACGGGTTAAGACATGTGAGCGGCCAACAAGTTTTTCCTCTATGCTTGTGTATCATTAAAAGACGTCTCAAAAATATTCTATAACATCTTAAAATTAAACTTGCACCATGCTATTATGGACCATTTCGCATTATACAGAAAATCAATGATAATTCATTGAGATTAGATATACCATCTCATTGAAATATACATAGATCTTTTCATATTGGTTTACTTAAACCCTTTAAAGGCACTTTACCACTCACTCCTTTGATTGAAGAACAATCTGAAATCTTAGTACTTGAGAAAATAATTGACCATGATGTCACTACTACACACAAAGTTCTTGATGACCCTCCTTTAATTGAAGAACAATCTGAAATCTTAGTACTTGAGAAAATAATTGACCATGATGTCACTACTACACAAAGTACTCAATATCATCGATATTTAGTTAAGTACAAAAATCACTCTATTGAAGAATGTCGATGGATACAGAAAACATAATCAACACCCCATTATGACCACTTAATTTCTGTATATCATACACAAACAGATTAATGTAACTCTTCCATTAACATTTCCATGCATGTGTTTTTACATGGAACATGCTTATTTTTGTTCAGTGATGGAACATGTGACTCGCCATCCATGTTTATTTTTATTTTATCAACTAAGGTCGGTTGCTTTTTCAACTAAGGGGCATGTTATGAATTATGGGATGTGTTGAATAGGAATTGTTGGAGTGTTAATTTATTAATGTATTAATGTGTTTTGGTGTTTTTGATATAGAGCTGAAGGTTCGTGAGGGCGTGAAAGGGCGGACATCAATAATCGAATTTATAATTTACATAGTTTGTAAATAAACTCGCGTAGAGGGTTCTATTGTTAGAAACAATTAGTAAAGTAGTGGTTATAATAAGGGTCATTGTAGACCATAATTTTTGATATTAAAAGCAAAGGCTTTCTACAAAAGTTACCAACTTTCACTTTCATGCATGCATTTTGAAGTTGCTCTCATGTAACCACTATTTCAACATAATCGAAATTCCCTATAAATACATGCACTTTGTGGACTGTCAAAATAGAGTGCATGAATAACAATGCAATAAATCAAGAATAGTATTGTTTGTAGCCTCATTTTGTCCATTAATTTCGGGATGAAATGCACAGCTAAAATCTATTTTAGAACCAAAATGTTGAAATAAGGCAACCCAAAAATGATTACAAAATCTAACATCACGACCAGATAACATTACTTTAAGAAATCCATGATGTGGGAAAATGCATTTAATGAATAATTTTGCAGCGTGACATGCAGATAAAGTTTTTCTACAAGGAATGAAATATGCATATTTACTAAACCTATCAACTATTTTCCAAATCATATCATTATGTGATAAAGTGATAGGAAGATATGTGAAAAAATCCATAGAGATTTGTTCCCATGGTTCGCTCAGAATGGGAAGTGGCATTAATAATCCAAATGGTTTACCATGATGGTGTTTTACACACTGACATACAATGCATTGAGAAACATAATGTGCAATATCTTTTTCCATGTGTGGCCAAAATAAGAAATCTTTGCAAGAAGAAATGGTGCTTTATATGCCTCTATGACCCATGTAAGGTGGTTCATGCATTTCTTTGATGAAAAAATCTTTAAAAGCTTGGGTTATACACAATCTATGTTGAAAATAAAGTAAACCATGATGACATGTATATTGTTCATCAAATAAAGGTGCACCATTGTTGAATTCATGCCATGCACATGAGAAATACAGATCAGATGCATAAGTGGAAATCATTTTTTGAAAAGAATGAATTTGGATGGCAAAAATTGTTGATATATTTAGGTAGTGATGTGTGTGAACACTCTAGGACCGCCGGGGCACTTTTTTCCCTCTTTAGGAGGTTTTTTTCCCCCGGCTTGTATATACGCCTATTGCCCTAATGGGCTACTTATCTTTGTACATTCTCTAGTAATACATTCAGTATTGTGTGTTTGTGCTCCAAGCTTCTTCTTCTTCCTTGTGCTGTTCGCGTGCTTCTGCAGACGTCTATCTCCAACAATTGGTATCAGAGCAGGTTGTCGCTTCTTCTAGGGCGCCGTCGACACTCCTCTGATTGCAGTCTCAGATTCGCACGAAATTTGGTGAGCATACTCAGGGTGTTTCCGAGCTCGTTTCGGCCTCCGAATGCACTATCACAGCACTTGTGCAGGCTATTTTGTCCTTTTGTGCCAAAGGTATATACCAGTTTCTATTCGCCAGTTTAAGCATCTCAAAGTCTGCTACAGGTCTAGCAGAACTCGTATGGGCAGTTCCGTTCAACTTTTTGAGATACAGTCAATTTTCTGCATCAAGGTATTTTAGTCACTGGCCATGGCCGAAAGCAGTGATGTATTCTGTATGTTGGCTGTTGAGGATAAGTTGGATGGTACCAACTACCCATTATGGGCTTATATGATGCGACATGTACTAGTTGCAAAAGAACTGTGGAACATTGTGCAGGGTGTTGAAAGACGTCCTGTTACACCTGCGACTACAGGTACTACAAATACAGGTGCTGGAGGTGCTGGAGCTGATGAAGATGGTGTCGAAGATGATATTCCACAGATTCCTGTTCGTGCTGCTGTTTTTGTTGCACCTACTGCAGAGCAGATTCGTTGGGATGGCAGAGATGCCCACGCACATGCATTGATAGCTTTGTCTGTCAAACATGCAATTATTCCTCACATTTGCTCTTGCAGAACAGCAAAGGATGCTTGGGATACACTTACCACTTTGTACCAGGCTAGGAATGAGGCTCGTGTTGCTTACCTCCGAAAATATTTGGAGAGTGAGCACATGAATGAAGGTGATTCTATGGACAGTTTTCTTACAAAGATCAAAGACCTGAAGGAACAATTGATTTCTTCTGATGAGGTTATACCAGATAGCTCACTTGTGCAGACCGTTCTGAATGGTCTTCCTGATTCATATCAGAGTTTTGCCTCTACTCTTCGGTTGATGATGAAAGGCAATCCGAATGCCTTGTCATTTGAGGAATTAGTCTCTGTTCTGTTGCAGGAAGATCAGTCCAAGCAAAACAGGTCCATTATGCGTGTTGCAGATCAAGCTTTCTTGGCTAGTCAGAAGGGCAAAGGAAAATGGAGCTCTTCTACTAGTAAGCAGAAATCTGCAAATGCTGCACAATCGAAGAACCAGGATAAAGATGAGAAGAAATCAGAAAAGCAGAAATTGTTCTGCAAGTACTGTAAAGGAAATGATCATATTATAAAGAACTGTCCAAAACTGGCTGCTAAAGAGGCAAAGAAGAAAGAGGCTGGAATGGTTGTTGCAGATGTTGAAGTTTATTGATCTCCAAAGTACAGCTAGAAGTAGGTGAAACCCAACAGGACCTAGTTGACTTTTTCACAAACTTGTATGCACAGACCAATTTTCTTGCAGAGCAAATTTCTCTTTACTCACTTGGAATTTTCCAAAACTGTTTCACACACATAAACTAGACTCTAAGAGCTTTCCAACAAGATATAGGACACCTCAAATGGATAAATACACAATGAGCTATGACCTCTGCAATATGCAGCTTTAATGGAGACCTTGAAACAGAGATGAACCTGAGGACACACATCACTTGCAGAGACTACTGCTCTTAACTCACAACTCCAATGACTTTGAAACTTTCCAGAATACAAGTAGACTTAAAGATCTTTCTAATAAGCCAAAGAACACATGATTTGGATACATACACAAGGAGATATGACCTCTGCAAGTTTGAGGTTTAATGGAGACCTTCAGCAGGGATAAAAAACAGAGAACACACACTACTTGCAGAGAGTATTTCTCTCAGCTCACAAATCCAATGATTATGAAAATGTACAGGAAGAAAGTAGACAGTAAGAGCTTTCCAATGAGCTATCAAACATGTAATTTGGATATATAATGAGGGAGATACAAGCTCTGCAAACTCTGCATACAACACTACAGCAGTGTAGAGATACACATATGACTCTCTTGGACATCCCACAAGATCACGACTTTTCTCCTCTTTTTATAGCATGGGAAACTAATCTAAAACCTTCCTAATACATCTAAATTCGTGGTAGACACTTGGATGGAGGTATTACATGACTTAAGTGCTCAAATAAGCAAAGTATTGATGGACTTTGAGAACTAGCCACATCGACCTTCCACTAGGACACCACTGAAGCTCCCTTGTGACTCACTAATTTGACTCACCATGTTCTAGAACTCACGTGGTATTTTTGCTACATTTTATGAATAATATGAGCCTTCTTGAAGTATTTGAAGACTTCCCAAAGGTATTTACATAATTTGAAACTTGTACCCTACATAAAACAAATGTTCGCAACATTCTCCCCCTCAAGTTTCAAAGGGTATTTCCTTCATGCCAAGAATATAGTTGAATCTTTGAAGCTTTGGTCCATCCAAGGATTTGGTGAAGATATCTGCAACTTGATCCTTTGTTCCAACAAAAGAAACCTGCACTTCATTGTTCATGGCCTTCTCTCGAACATAATGATAGTGAACCTCTATATGCTTTGTTCTAGCATGAAAAATAGGATTTGAGGTCATATGAATGCTGCTCAAGTTATCCCCATATATTAGTGGTACATCAACCTGCACATTCAAGTCATGAAACAACTTTTTAAACCACATAACCTCAGTAGTAGCCAATGCTAAACCTCTATACTCAGCCTCTGTAGAAGATAAAGCAACTGTAGGCTGTTTCTTTGAACTCCATGTTAATGTCTTGTTTCCTGCTATTACCACATATCCACTTGTGGATCTTCTGTCATCTTTGCTTCCAGCCCAATCTGCATCACTAAAGACTTTAAGAGTTAGATCAGCATCATGACTATAAAATAATCCTTCGTTCATGGTACCTTTCAAATATCTAAGCACTCTTTTCGCTGCATGCATATGAGGTACTCTAGGTTCATGCATAAACTGTGACAATACTCCCACTGCATAACATATATCAGGTCTAGTTTTTGTTGCATAAATCAAAGATCCTACCATGGATCTATATACATTCATATCATGCAACTCATCACCTTCCTTTGCGCTTAGCTTTACATTACATTCCATTGGAGTAGAAACAAATTTACATTCCTGCATACCAAACCTTTTCAGCATATCACATATATACTTTCTTTGTATCAACCACATACCTTCATCGCTATACACAATTTCAATCCCAAGAAAGTATCTGAGCAAACCAAGATCTGAAATTTTAAATTCCTTTCCCAAATTACCTTTTATCTCATCAATTGCTTTTGCATCATTCCCTGTAATCAACAAGTCATCCACATAAATGCATACATAGACACACATGCCATCTACATGTTTTACATAAAGTGAAGGATCAGCATGACTCGCTGTGTATCCTTGCAGCATAAGATACTTTACCAACCTTGCATTCCATGCCCTTGGTGCCTGCTTAAGACCATACAATGCCTTCTTTAACCTGCATACATGATTAGGACATTTTGCATCCACATAACCATCTGGTTGTGACATATACACTTCTTCATTTAACTCACCATTAAGAAAGGCATTCTTTATATCGAGTTGATATATATTCCACCTTTTACTTGCAGCTAAAGCCAACAAAGTTCTCACCATTGCCATATTTGCTACTGGACTAAATGTTTCCTCATAGTCCACACCTTGAGTTTGATTATATCCTTTTGCTACAAGTCTAGCCTTATATCTAGACACACTACCATCACTATTTCTTTTAATCTTAAAAAACCACTTGCAACCAATTACCTTTTGCTTTGGTGTACTTGGAACTAAATTCCAAGTCTTGTTATCTTGTAGTGCTTCCATTTCTTCTCTCATTGCTTTCTCCCACTTTTCATCTCCTTTGGCCTCATCATAACATGTGGGTTCATTTTCCTGCTCAACTTTTGTCATAAAAGCATAATGAGTATTCATGAAATATTCATAAGTATACCTTTGAGGTTGCTTACTTACTCTTGAAGTTCTTCTTACCTCCAATGTAGATGCTCTTCCTTTCTTATTAGGAACCTTTGATGATTCTCCATACTCACATACATCACTAATTTCCTCTCCTTCATCATTAACTTCAACAAGTTTGAGTTTACCTTTACTTTTAACACTTGGAGGTGACACTTGCCTTAATCTTCCATTGAAAGGTGATCCTCTTTCTTCATCTAAACCACTCCTTTCATCATTTAAACTTCCTGATGGCTGAACTATGCATTCATCTCCTTCAACCACACCTTCTTCATTTTCATCCATTACCTGCAAACAATTCTTATCTGCATACCATGAAAGTGATTCATCAAAGTTTACATCTCTTGACACAACAACCTTATTGGTATGAGGATTATAGCATCTATATCCTCTTTGAGTATCTGCATAACCAATAAATATACATTTTTCTGATTTCGCATCAAGTTTAGATCTCACCTCACTAGGTACATGTACATAACATACACAGCCAAATACTTTCAAATGACTTACACTTGGTTTCCTTCCATGCCATACCTCATATGGTGTCAAATGATGAACTCCAGCAGTCGGAACTCTATTCATAATGTAAACACTTGTGCTAACAGCTTCAGCCCAAAAATAATTAGGCAAACACATATCATTAAGCATGCTTCTAGATGCTTCTGCTATGATTCTGTTTCTTCTTTCTGCGACTCCATTTTGTTGTGGAGTATACCTGCATGTAACTTCTCTTTTGATACCTTCATCATACAAAAAATCAGTAAAAGCTTGAGAGAAATACTCTCCTCCTCCATCGGATCTTAGCTTCTTAATATACCTTCCTGTTTGCTTTTCGACATATGATTTGAACTTCTTGAAACAATCAAAGACCTCACTCTTATGTTTAATAAAATACACAAATGTCATTCTACTATGATCGTCAATGAATGATACATAGTACTTATTACCAACCAAGGATGCCTCTTTAGTAGGTCCCCACACATCTGTGTGTATGAGATCTAGTAAACCATCACTTACATAGCTTGAATGCTTGAAAGGTTGTCTACTCTGCTTACCCATTTGACATGCTTCACAAAGATGCACCATATGTTGCTTAGTAAGATCAGGTAATCCTTCAACAATCCTCTTCTTTGATAGCTCCTTTAACCTATGTACATTCATGTGTCCAATCCTTTTGGGCCATAGATCAAGCTCTGCTATTCGATGCATACCATAAGAGAAATAGTTTGTATGATTTGGGTTTACCTTGAATGTAAACAATCTACCTTGTTTTTGACCTCTAGCAATTAACCTCCTTTGCTTTGGATCCTCAATGAAGCAACCTGCATGATTAAATCTCACTTGTAGACCTTTTTCTACCATTTGACCAACCGACATCAAATTCTTAGTGATCGTTGGAACATAAAGTACATCCTTCAAGCAATTTGTCTTGCTCTTATCCTGCATAACAACATCTCCAACCTGCATAATCTTATGTGTTGTATCATCTCCTGTTTCAACATGACCTTTGCATGACGGATTATGCATATTAGAAAACCATGAAGCATCATGAGACATGTGATTAGAACAACCACTATCTACATACCATACATCGCTATTGCAATTCATCTTAGTTTCTACATTCATCATAAGAAGAGAATCATAATCATCACTTTTACCTTCAATTGCATAATTTCCTTGTTGTTTACCTCTTCTTGAATAGCCTCCTCTTCGATTACCACCTTGATTATTTTCATTTTGATAACAATCTTTGGCATAGTGTCCATACCTTCCACATATATAGCAATTGTTCTTATTATCTTCACTCCTTTGTCTTTGGTTGTAGTTGTAGTAGCCTCTCGTACCTCTAGCGCTTGATCTTCCTCTTCCTCTTGTGTTGAAGAAGCCACTTGAATTCCTTTGATCATCGCTCCTTCTTCCTCGACCTCTATTTGAACCTCTTCCACCTCTGTTTCCACCTCTTGATGATCCTACATAAAGAGCTTGTCCTTGAGATCCTTTTTGATTTGAAGTAGAACCATTTAGATTCATCTCCTCCGTGACCATAAGGGCAATAAGTTGATCAAAATCTGGTAATTCTCCTCTGACATAAACTGAAGTAATGAAGGGTTTCCATCTCTCATCATCTTTGAGTCCGTTGAGAGTATGTGCAACCAAGTCGTCGTCCTCCACATGAGCTTGAATTGATCCTAGTTGATCTGCAATCTCTTTAACTTTCAATATGTAATCATTGACCGATGTCCTTGTATCTTTCTTTATGTTATTCAACTCATTTTTGAGTTGAATCTTCCTTGCTCTTGTACCTGTAGCATACAACCTTTCCAATGCAAGCCAAACATCTCTACTTGTGTCTAGATCTTGTATGTGTCCTACCATTGAATCTTGAATATTTTGTGATAAAATGAATATAACCCTTTTATCTCTCTCATTCCAAAGTCTAAACTCCCTCAATTGTTGCTGATTTGGGTCCTCTGGTAATGTGGGTTTGATATCTGTGCCGTCAATCAAACCATACAAGCCTCTACCTTGCAAGTATGCTGTGATTCTAAACTTCCATGCCTGATAATTGGTCTTATCAAGCTTCTCTATTTGTGCATGTTGGTCTCCCATAATACAAATGCTAAGCTTCCTCCTTTAAGCCTCCTTTCCAATGTGTGTGATGAGAAGAAATATAATATTTACCTTGTAAATGAGGTATGTGCACCTTTCTTTGCTTGGATGTTGCTTCAGATGCCTCCTTGCAATCTTCTTCTACCTTTGTGTAGTGTTGATGAAGTTTATTGATCTCCAAAGTACAGCTAGAAGTAGGTGAAACCCAACAGGACCTAGTTGACTTTTTCACAAACTTGTATGCACAGACCAATTTTCTTGCAGAGCAAATTTCTCTTTACTCACTTGGAATTTTCCAAAACTGTTTCACACACATAAACTAGACTCTAAGAGCTTTCCAACAAGATATAGAACACCACAAATGGATAAATACACAATGAGCTATGACCTCTACAATATGCAGCTTTAATGGAGACCTTGAAACAGAGATGAACCTGAGGACACACATCACTTGCAGAGACTACTGCTCTTAACTCACAACTCCAATGACTTTGAAACTTTCCAGAATACAAGTAGACTTAAAGATCTTTCTAATAAGCCAAAGAACACATGATTTGGATACATACACAAGGAGATATGACCTCTGCAAGTTTGAGGTTTAATGGAGACCTTCAGCAGGGATAAAAAACAGAGAACACACACTACTTGCAGAGAGTATTGCTCTCAGCTCACAAATCCAATGATTATGAAAATTTACAGGAAGAAAGTAGACAGTAAGAGCTTTCCAATGAGCTATCAAACATGTAATTTGGATATATAATGAGGGAGATACAAGCTCTGCAAACTCTGCATACAACACTACAGCAGTGTAGAGATACACATATGACTCTCTTGGACATCCCACAAGATCACGACTTTTCTCCTCTTTTTATAGCATGGGAAACTAATCTAAAACCTTCCTAATACATCTAAATTCGTGTTAGACACTTGGATGGAGGTATTACATGACTTAAGTGCTCAAATAAGCAAAGTATTGATGGACTTTGAGAACTAGCCACATCGACCTTCCACTAGGACACCACTGAAGCTCCCTTGTGACTCACTAATTTGACTCACCATGTTCTAGAACTCACGTGGTATTTTTGCTACATTTTATGAATAATATGAGCCTTCTTGAAGTATTTGAAGACTTCCCAAAGGTATTTACATAATTTGAAACTTGTACCCTACATAAAACAAATGTTCGCAACAGCAGAGGCCTCTACACCAAAAACAGAGTCTACAAATCTTGTGCAGGAAGAAGAATGGGTGTTTACTACTGTCTGCAGTTTTGACCCATCTTCTCATGATCGATGCATGTCTGCACTAGATTCAGATGTTTGGTACTTTGACAGTGGGGCAACCAAACATATTACCTCGCAGCGCAGTTTCTACTCTTCACTCGAGCCTACCCCTACAGGGAATACTGTCACACGTGCCAATAACTCTTCTTATCCTGTTATGGGAGTTGGTAAGATCATTCTCACTACTGCTGATGGTAGTTCTTTTACTTTGTCAGATGCTTTATTTGTGCTAGGGATAAAAAAGAACCTGTTATCAGTTTCTGCATTAGCCAAGATTGGCTTGGTTGTGAAATTCGTTGATGACAGGTGTACAGTCCATGATCTCTCAAATGGTGATGTGATTATTGCTTCTGGCATCTTATGTCATGGGATGTATAAGCTCATGGACTATGAAAGATCTGTGAATGATTCGGCATGTGCAGTTCATGATTCTCAGGCTATGTCAGATGCAAAGCTTTGGCATGCACGCTTTGGTCATCTGAATTTTGCTAGTTTGTTACGCCTGCAGAAATCTGAAATGGTGTCCTCTTTGCCCAAACTTGAGGCACCTGGAAAACATGTTTGTGAAGGCTGTATTTTGGGCAAAATGCAGCGTTCTTCCTTTCCAAAAGATGGTTCAGTTCGGGCTACGCAGAAATTGCAGCTTGTACATAGTGATGTCTGTGGTCCTATGCAGACATCCTCTTTTGGAAATTACCTTTACTTCGTGACTTTCATTGATGATTTTTCCAGGCATGCATGGGTATATCCACTCAAAGCAAAGTCCGAAGTGTTCATGTGCTTCAAACAGTTTTTGGTTTTGGCTGAAAATCTGTCAGCATGTAAAATGGGCACCCTCCGTTCTGATCGAGGGGGGGAATATATGTCTTCAGATTTTAATGCATTTCTGGCTAAACGTGGGATAAAACACTAATGTACAGTGCCGTATACACCTCAACAGAATGGATTTGCTGAACGAAAGAACAGGTCACTCATGGAGATGGCGAGGTGCATGGTCAAAAGTCAGGCTTTACCACATAGTTTCTGGCTTGAGGCTGTCATGTGTGCAGCATATGTATTGAACAGGTGTCCCACTAAAGCGTTGCAGTCTATCACTCCATATGAGGCTTGGCATGACCGCAAGCCATCTATTGCTCATCTGCGTGTTTTTGGTTGTTTGGCATATGCATTAGTGCCTGAACAACATCGCAAAAAATTGGATGATAAGGCAGTAAAATGTATTTTTGTTGGGTACAGTTATGAAAGTAAAGGCTATTGTCTATATCATCCACAGACTAAACGCATTCTGGTTAGCCGTGATGTTGTCTTTGTGGAAGATGCTATTCAGCCATTGCTTTCATGTACTAAGGAGACATTTGTTAGCTCCAAAGACATGTATGATACTTTGATGCCTCTTTTTACAGGTGGACAGGCTAGTGCTGGTCCTAATGAGGCAACTTCTCAGCCTTTGCAGGTTTCATATGGTGATGCAGATCATTCCATTTCTGATGCAGATTTACATGATGCACTTGTTGATGAGAGAGCTGATATTGAGCAGGCAAAAACTATGCCAAAATGGTTGGTGCAGACTTTGCGTGACAGCAAATTAGATGCACCTTTGTCATATCGTACTCGTTCAGGCTCTCATAGTGCCTCCTTTGCATTTCAGATTGGTATGCTATGGCTGCATCTAGTCTCTATGATGAGAATGAGCCTGTTTCTTTTGATGAAGCACAAAATTCAAAAAATTGGATGGCTGCTATGCAATCTGAATATGATGCTATAATGAAGAATGGTACATGGTCTTTATGTGACTTGCCTCCTGGCAAGAAGGCCATTGGCACTAAGTGGGTATACAAGTTGAAGCGTAAACCGGATGGTACAGTTGACAGGTATAAGGCTAGGCTTGTTGCAAAGGGTTATGCACAAGAAAGAGGCATTGATTTTGATGAGACCTTTGCACCTACATGCCGTATGACTACTGTTCGCAGCATTTGTGCTTTTGCAGCCCATCATGGGTTGAATGTACATCAGTTGGACATTAAAACACCATTTCTGAATGGTGACTTGCATGAAGAAGTGTATGTTTTTCAGCTCCGTGGCTTTGTGCAGAAAGGGCATGAAAACCAGGTTTGCACATTAAAGAAGGCATTATATGGTTTAAAGCAAGCACCACGTGCTTGGTATGAGAAGATACATGCCTATCTGATTGCACATGGTTTTGAGAATAGTCCAACTGAAAGCACCTTATATGTTAAGCGTGCTAATGATGTGCTTCTGATCATTGTTGTCTATGTTGATGACATGCTGCTCACTGGTCCTATTGAGACACATATTGCTGATTTTAAGGCTGATTTGCATGCCTCATTTGAGATGTCTGATTTCGGGCATTTGCATCACTATTTGGGCATTCAGTTTATGCACGTTGATGGTGGAATGGCTTTGTGTCAAACGAAATATATTGACACATTATTGCAGCGTTTTGATCTTGAAGACTGTAAGCCTATTGCCACTCCTATGGAGACAGGTTTACGATTGAGTCTTCATGATGCTAGAGATTCATTTGATGTTGTTCTCTATCGCAGGCTGTTGGATGCTTGATTTACTTATGCATTACTCGGCCAGATATTCAGTTTGCTGTCTCACAGATGAGCAGGTTTATGCATTGCCCAGGAGTCACGCATTGGAAAGCGGTTAAGCGCATCTTTCGCTACTTGAGTGGTACTCGGCTACTTGGGTTGTTTTATCCCAAGGGGGGATCACTACCGCCAGATTTGCATGCTTTTTCTGACTCAGATTGGGCTGGTTGCTATGACACTCGTGTGTCCACCAGTGGTTTTTGCTTCATGCTTGGTAGCTCATGTATATCTTGGTTGAGCAAGAAGCAGCCTACTGTGGCCACTTCCAGTTGTGAGGTTGAGTATAGGGAAGCTTTCACAGCGACTGTTGAGTGTGTGTGGCTCAGACGCCTTATGGCTGATTTGGGTGTTGGCCAGTCTTCAGCCACCACCATCTTCACTGACAGTGAGAGCGCATTGGCAGTTGCGAGGAACCCTGTGTTCCATGCTCGCACTAAGCACATTGAGGTGCATTATCACTATGTCAGGGAGAGCGCATTGGCAGTTGCGAGGAACCCTGTGTTCCATGCTCGCACTAAGCACATTGAGGTGCATTATCACTATGTCAGGGAGAGGTTCTCTGCTGGGGAGATCAGCTTGGCATATGTGCCCACGCAGGAGAACATTGCAGACCTTTTCACGAAGGCTCTGCCTAGGGAGAAGTTTGAAGCTTTCTGCAAAGCTTTGGGCTTACTTCCTTTTGTGGAGTGATTTCCACATAGCTTGGCACTTCCTTATACATGAGTGCCAGCTCCTTGTTCACCGCATCACTCCCAGGGGGGATTTGTTGATATATTTAGGTAGTGATGTGTGTGAACACTCTAGGACCGCCGGGGCACTTTTTTCCCTCTTTAGGAGGTTTTTTTCCCCCGGCTTGTATATACGCCTATTGCCCTAATGGGCTACTTATCTTTGTACATTCTCTAGTAATACATTCAGTATTGTGTGTTTGTGCTCCAAGCTTCTTCTTCTTCCTTGTGCTGTTCGTGTGCTTCTGCAGACGTCTATCTCCAACAAAAATATTATGCAAAACAACAAAATGTGAAGGAAAACGACTAAGAGCATCGGCTACAACATTTGCTTTACCTGGTTGATATTGGATCATGGGTTGGAATTTTTGAATGAATGAAGCCCATTTAAGATGTCGATCAAAAATTAGGGGTTGATTTAATAAATGCTTAATAGCTTCTTGATTGGTTTTGATTAATACCTCAAATCCCATAAGATAGTGTTGCCAAATTCGCAAAGCATACACAACTACTAACAATTCTTTATCATATGTACTATAATTCTTTTCTGAGGGTTTAAGCTTTCTACTCTCAAATGCAATAGGATGAACATTTTGCATTAAAACAACACCTATTCGTGAACCACTAGCATCAATAACAACATGAAATGGTTGTGAAAAATTAGATAACTGTAAAACAGGTGCATGTGAAAGTGCATGTTTGAGTTTTTCAAAGGATTCTTGTTGAGCAAGTCCCATGAAAATTTTATTTATTTTTTCAATAACAAGGTAAGAGGCAATGCTAAATAAGAAAAATTTTGAACAAACTTCCTATAAAAACTAGCCAACCCAAGAAAAGAATGAACATCATTGACTGATTGTGGTGTAGGCCATTCCACTATCACTTTAATATTTTTTGGATCCACACACCTTCACTTGAAATAATATGTCCTAGATTTTCTAGCTTACATTGAAACAAGTAAATCTTTTCAAGATTAGCGTAAAGTGTGTTCTCTCATAGCAAATGAAAAACTGTTTTAAGATGCTTCTCATGCTCACTATCGTACTTACTGTAAACAAGTATATCGTCAAAGAATACAAGAACAAAAGCTTGGTAAGCAAGAAAAATGTTGTTCATCATTTGTGCAAATGTAGCAGAGGCATTAGTAAGTCCAAAGGGAATTACCAAAAATTCATAATGGCCGGTTTGAGTTTTAAATGCAGTCTTAAAAATATCACTTTGTATCATACGAATCTGATGGTAACTCGATTTTAGATCAATTTTACTAAAGACACAAGCTCCTCGTAATTTATCTAAAAGATCATCTATTCGAGGAATAAGATATCTATTCTTTATTTTGATCTTGTTAAGGGCTCTATAATCAATGCACATTCAATAAGTTTTATTCATCCCGCCTAAAAGTTGGCTGAAAAAATCACGATTCTGTGTTTGTGCTCAAAATCGCGATTCTCACAAATCACGATTTTCAGTAAAAAACACGATTTTGTGAAAAAAGGCGATTCTGTGTAATCACGAATTTTTGCTCAAAATCGCGATTTTCTAAAAACACGATTTTGTGCTCAACATCGCGATTTTCATGCCAAAAACTCGATTCTGAGAAAATACGATTTTCAGCAGGCTCAAAATCGCGATTCTCACAAATCACGATTTTCAGCAAAAAACACGATTTTGTGAATCACGATTCTCTGAGTCAAAATCGCGATTTTCACAAATCACGATTTTGTGCTCAACATCGCGATTTTCAAAAACACGATTCTGTGCTCAACATCGCGATTGTCATGCCAAAAACTCGATTCTGAGAAAATACGATTTTCAGCAGGCTCAAAATCGCGATTCTCACAAATCACGATTTTCAGCAAAAAACACGATTTTGTGAATCACGATTCTCTGAGTCAAAATCGCGATTTTCACAAATCACGATTTTGTGCTCAACATCGCGATTTTCAAAAACACGATTTTGTGCTCAACATCGCGATTTTCATGCCAAAAACTCGATTCTGAGAAAATACGATTTTCAGCAGGCTCAAAATCGCGATTCTCAAAAATCACGATTTTCAGCCAAAAACACGATTATGTGAAAAAAGGCGATGCTGTGAAAACACGAATTTTTGCTCAACATCGCGATTTTCAGAAACACGATTTTGTGCTCAACATCGCGATTTTCTGAGTCTCAACATCGCGATTTTCTGAGTCTCAACATCGCGATTTTCAGAAACACGATTTTGTGCTCAACATCGCGATTTTCTGAGTCTCAACATCGCGATTTTCTGAGTCTCAACATCGCGATTTTCTGAGTCTCAACATCGCGATTTTCTGAGTCTCAACATCGCGATTTTTTGAGTCTCAACATCGCGATTTTCTGAGTCTCAACATCGCGATTTTCTGAGTCTCAACATCGCGATTTTTTGAGTCTCAACATCGCGATTTTCTGAGTCTCAACATCGCGATTTTCTGAGTCTCAACATCGCGATTTTCTGAGTCTCAACATCGCGATTTTCTGAGTCTCAACATCGTGATTTTCTGAGTCTCAACATCGTGATTTTCTGAGTCTCAACATCGCGATTTTCTGAGTCTCAACATCGCGATTTTCTGAGTCTCAACATCGCGATTTTCTGAGTCTCAACATCGCGATTTTCCGAGTCTCAACATCGCGATTTTTTGAAAGTTCGCAAAATCGCGATTTTCTCCAAAGGTCCTGTTTGCCTGTTTTGACCCCCAGGAGCCTGAATTGGCATAACGTTCTCATCCAAAGTCCATTTTTTGAGCTCTATAGCTCGTTAGAAAGCTCGTTTCAAGTCCTACACGACCTCAACTGTTTTTTTCAAGAATAACGCGTTGATTTTGAGATAGGATAATTTGAAGTAGACCCTCAAGTGGGACTAGGGAACCAAGGGAACTCCATAGAATTTTGAACCATACCAAGGGGAAAATTTGGACTCTTGACTAAAGCTTATGAACCTGAGATCTGGTAGACACTTAGGCAAGGATAAACAAAGCATTAGATCTTCTGAGGCTAGTGTCAACCATACATCCAAGTCTTGGGCACAACAAATAAGTGGTCATCTTTTACTAAGTTCAGACACAAGTGATTCAGAAATGTCTTTTAGTATGGGAAAACCTACAGGTGGCTCAGGGACTGCCCATCTACAAACACCAGAAGGTCCCTATAAGACACAGTTGGAATATATTCGGACCAACCAATTAGGTGCTCGCATCTATGAGGATGGTCTGAGGCGATCAGTGGTACAACTCAAAAATCCAGATCAATCCTTTGGACTTGAACACCCGGTGGTCAAGTTCGAAGAGGGTTCATACATTGATAAGGAAGGAACCATGTATGTGGTCACCAACCTACCAGATAGGACTGATGAGTTTGGAAATGTCATTCCTGAGAATGAAATAGGAGACCTAGAACAAGGAAATGTAGGACAAGGACCCCAGACTCCTAGAGGTAAGTCAATTTTGACCCGAGTGATCACTCCGGACTAGATCCCTCAAGACAACAAAAGCATAGAACTATTTTTTAATAGAGAAACAGAGGAAGCCTTTTGGAGATTCAAGCCAGATCAACCTAGCCAATTGGGCATAGTTATCATCTATGAATTCAAAGATCCTGAGATACCAGGCAAAGTTGTCTACCTGGATAACACATCAGAGAAGATATTTTTGGTAACAGAACATGATAGACATGCATATACTTGGAAGAATGAATTGATTTTCCCCCCACCAAGATCCAATGTTTCCCATGGCCTCCAAGGTGTAGGATCTTCCCACGCTCATGAAGCCCAGAGAGAAAGAACTAGAGAGAGACCTGAGGTAAGTTTTGCACACACCATGGGCAGGAATAGATCAGGATTTGGAAATGAAAGACCTGAAAGAGAGAGACATCAAGCACATAGGCAAAAAAGAGATGAACATGATTTTCCATTGCCTAGACCCCGAGAGTACCCAAGAACCCTTAGACCCACTCAAGTGATCAAGGCAATGAAGAATTATTTTGACGGGTCAGGAGATCCTTATGATCATGTGGCCGAGTTCAAACAAGTGTTAAGAGCTGAACAGGTTGAGGATTTATTCACCCAATACGAGGCATTTGGTTTGACTCTTAAGGGCACTGCCTTGGCTTGGTTTCAACCATTGAGTAGTCGCAACTATCGCGATATAGGTCAACTGCTAGACGAATTCATTGTAGAATTTTCCAAGAGTGGTATCAGGCATAACACATCATCCTTGATCCACAGTTTCAAGCAGACACCCCAAGAAACAGTGCGACTAGCAGGTAGAAGGTTCAGACAGTACCTAGAAAGATGCCCTGCTCCCGAGTTACCCACACCAGCCAAACAAGTGGCTTTGTTCTTAGATGGCTTACTGAGCACAAAGTTAAGATCATATGTATATTTGAAAGAGCCTAGATCCATAGAAGAGTGCGTGCTGACATGCATTGACATAGAAGATAACTTGGGTGAGGAGTTAGGATTGTCCAAACTCTACAAAGATTCGGATAGTTCTACTAGTCATACTTCAAAGATCTCCATAGAAATAGAAGAGATAGCTGAGCAAGTTGCCGTTTGACCAGTTGTATGTACCTCTCCTTTAATGACTCTTCCTCACCCAACCTGGCTTCGATGGCCACTCTTAATGTCGGAACTTCTTTTTCGATGGGAAAAATGGCTTCCTCGCCATATACTAGGGAGAACGGAGTGCTCTTTGTCGTCACTCGGTAAGATGTTCGATATGCCCACAAAGCTTCTTGAAGTCTCTCATCCCAGTCTCTCCTATGCACAGCTACTGTCTTTGTCAGAATCTATTCAAGAATTTTGTTGGTGACCTCCACTTGTCCATTTGCCCTCGGATAATATGGAGTGCTTTTTCTATGTTTGATCTTATATAATTCCATTAACTCCTTGATCAATTCGTTGACGAAATGGGTTCCTCTATCACTTACTATTTCCAACGGGCATCCGAATCGAGTGATAATTTGTTCGTACAAAAATTTAGCAACATCAATAGCTCGGTCAGTTGTCAGAGCTTTGGCTTCCACCCACTTGGTAACATAGTCAGTACAGACCAAGATATACCTATTGGATCTTCGTCGTGAGGGAGGATCAATAGGCCCCACAAAATCAATTCCCCATTTCTCAAACGGCTTAAGAGCCAACACTGGCGTAAGAGGAGCAGCATGTGCTAATGTGGGTTTGCCCATTCGTTGACATTTGTCACATTTCTTACAGTATGTATGTGAGTCCTTGAACAGCGTTGGCCACCAATACCCAGCTAATAAAATTTTTCTTGCCGTCAATTCACCAGCAAAATGCCCACCACAAGGTTCGTCATGCAAAGCCCTCAACACTAGGCTTGCTTCTTCTTCCTCGAGACACCTCCGATAAATGCTCTCATGAACAAAATATCGATAGAGTTGCCCCCCAATGATGCTATGGTGCTTCGCCAATGCTAACAGTTTTTGCTTCTCTCTCTTGCTTGCTCCTGGCGGATATTTAGTAGTGCACAAGAAATTCACCAAGTCGGCATACCAAGGTATTTTAGCTTCAACCTGGAATAGATGTCCATCAGGAGCATCGTCGGGCACACCAGAGATTGGCTCCTCATTAACAATTCGAGATAAATGGTCAGCCAATATATGCACTGTGCCTGGTCTGGTCACTACTGTGAACTGAAATTCTTGGAAAAGTAGCATCCACCTCATCAGTCGCCCTGACAGCTCGGGTTTATTAATGATGTACTTAAGGGCTTCATGATCCACATAAAAAGTGAAATGCTTTCCCATCAGGTAATGTCGATACTTGTTCACCGCGAAGATCATCGAGAGACATTCCTTTTCCGTAGTCGTGTAGTTTCTCTCAGTGCTATTCAAATTGCGACTTGCATAGTAAATAGGATGGTCCATCTTCTTTTCGTCGGCTTGGCATAGTACTGCTCCAACCGCAGTATGAGAAGCGTCGGTATGTACATGAAATTCCTTCGTCCAGTCAGGTGCTACCAAAATTGGTGCATTTATCAAGCTTTCTTTGATCGATTCGAATGCAACTTGACACTTTCCAGTCCATTGGTATTGTTGGTCTTTCCTCAAAAGATTCTTCAGTGGTGCCGCTATGGATGCAAAATTTAATATAAAACGTCGATAATAATTCGCATGGCCCAAGAATCCTCTGAGTTGTCGCAAATTTTGCGGAGGTAAAACTTGTCCGATCTTTTCCACTTTATCCTCGTCGACCGCAATCCCTTTTTGGGAAATAACATGTCCCAAAAGCAATCCTCTTCGTACTCCAAATGTACACTTTTCAGGATTCAATGCGATGCCTTTTTCAATGCTTCTTCTTAAAATCGCTTCAATCCTTTCCATCATGTTTTCATCGTCGCCTCTGATTGCAAAATCATCGAGAAATATCTCCATCCAATCCTGCAAGTAGTCTTGATATGCAGCTATCATTGCTCTCTGGAATGTGGCCGGTGCATTGCATAATCCAAATGGCATCACCCGATATGCATACGTACCCCATTCTGTCGTGAAAGTGGTTTTTGATTGATCCTCTTCATGGATTTGGATCTGGTTGTACCCACTGAAACCATCCAAGAATGAGTACAATTTATGGCCAGCCACTCTGTCCAAGATTTGATCAGTGAATGGCAAGGGGAAGTGATCCTTCTTCGTGCGCTCGTTCAACTTTCGATAATCTATGCAAATACGGATTTTCTTATTTTTCTTCGGAACAACTACAATTGGTGATACCCATTCGCTGGATGCGATGGCATATATGAATCCTGCTTCCAATAATTTGGTCAATTCCAGCTTGATCAATTCCGAGTAGACTGGATTCGTTCGCCTGAGTCGTTGACATATTGGTCGTGTGCCTTCTTCCAAGTCTATATAATGTTGGCAGATTCGGGGATCAATTCCTCTCAAATCACTGTATGACCATGCAAAGGCCTCACTGAAATTTTTGAGTGTCGTTTTAATGCAATCTCGTACTCCATCTGGTAGCTCTGATCCCACGCTCAAGAACTTTTCTGGAAAAACTTCCCATTTTTCCAACTGAGCTTCTCGCGAATAGTCCTTATTTCTTGATGACACTGTGATTGGAACATGCTCTCCAATTACGCGTGCATGGTTGGCCAGTAATTCGTTGTTTTGTTCTCTTTCGATTGAACCTAGTTTCTTCAATTCAGCTTTTGCAATGGTTTCCGACACTTTAGTCTTACTCTTCGCTTCTTTTTCCGATTCTCGACTTCTCTTTAGAATCTCTGCTTCTAGCATTCTAACTCTTTCTCTCAACTGTTGTACTTCCATTGTCGGAGCTAGCTCTAGTTTCAACTCTTCTCTTGAAGTTCCCTTCTCCAGGGATTGAGTAGATTTGTTTTTACTTGAGTCTATACTCAACATGTAACAATCAAATTCACTTGTATGTGTCAACCATCCTAGCAACTCTTGGTCGGAATCGTCGTTATAGAGCAATGGATTTTTATACTCTCCCATCTTCGTGTCTTGATTCTTAAAGAGCTGCAAGTTGAACCTGTCTTGAAGCAGATTCTTGTAGTTGTCTGTGTTCAAAGAGAACCTAGCTCGTGCAATCTCGTGGCTTGCTTTCTCCTTCTCTTTCTTTTCCATCTCATCGACTATTATTGTCTTCTTCTTGTTGCTCGAGGGTGGGGATACTTGCATTTGAAGCCGATCAGACTTTGGCCCTATTGAAATAAAACCTGTGCGCTAGTCATGCACACATTCGGCTTGCACCAGCCATGGCCGTCCAAGTAGGATCGAGAAGGTAGCCTCTGAGGTCCTTGGTCTTACTATCAGATAATCAACTTTAAACTCTAAACCGCCCACAACTGTGCTTACATTCTTCAAAAGGCCCGCAGGCTTCACTTGTGTTTGATCTGCCATTCTCAAAGACATCGGCGTCTCTTCCATGTGGTTGAGGCCTAAAGCTTTCATCATGAACTCAGTCATAAGGTTGACTGCGGCTCCACTATCTAACTGAGCGCCGGGGACTGCATATCCTTTAATCTCGACTGTCACAGCCGGGGCATTTGAATCAATTTGCGTCGTAATGCTTTGAATGATCCCTTGGACATCTTTATCTTGTCTATTTTTATCTCGAGCTTTCCTCGGCTTCACTTGTGTTTGGCTTCACTTGTGTTTGATCTGCCATTCTCAAAGACATCGGTGTCTCTTCCATGTGGTTGAGGCCTAAAGCTTTCATCATGAACTCAGTCATAAGGTTGACTGCGGCTCCACTATCTAACTGAGCGCCGGGGACTGCATATCCTTTAATCTCGACTGTCACAGCCGGGGCATTTGAATCAATTTGCGTCGTAATGCTTTGAATGATCCCTTGGACATCTTTATCTTGTCTATTTTTATCTCGAGCTTTCCTCGGCTTCTTAATATATTCGTTGTAGAATTGTGTCCTATAAACAGGTGAACATTTCAACAATGTGCCAATATCCAGCGTGACTTCCGTGTCAGCGAGCAACTTTACAATATCTACTTCTTCCGAACTCTGTCTTTCCTTTCTAATCTTAGGAGCTTTCAATCTTTCAGGGAATGGTGCTATGCCCGGCACAAACTCCTTAGTCACTGGTGGAAGAATCTCAATCTCTTCCCCATCCTCAAGCTCTTGCTGCTCAACAAATCCTCCAACTTGGTTTTCTACCTCTTCGTGTTGGGCTATCTTCTCGTGACTCCCTTCTTCACCTCCGCCTCCTGGATTCTTCTTCGAATACTCTTGAGTCCTTGTGACTACTGCCACAGTTGGATCTTTGTGTGGTTTCTTGGCCTCGTAAGCATCCACAAAGTGCATTGACGAGCTAGAGCCTTCTTGAGGGTTCGGTGTCTTGAACACTACTCCGATCGTAGGAACGTGCTCTTGAGCTCTTGATGTGGGATGCATCTGAGTATCAACATAGTTCGAGGACCCTACTGGTCCTTTTTCCTTCCCGGCGGCAGCTCTTCGTTTTGGACAATCCTCATCAAAGTGGCCCTCTCCACTACAGTACCTACATAGCGGGGTATAATCAATTGGCTTCTTTTCGTTTGGACATCTAGATTGAGTATGGCCAAAGCCATGACATCTCCAGCACTGGATTGGACCATCTCTTCTTTGATCACGTACGGCTCCTCTTGGATAGTCTCCTCCTTGACCTTGAGCACCATATTTATAAGTCGGTCTGTTTTCCCAACGAGATGTAGGTGGTACACTTTGAGCGGGCAATCCCGTGTAAGGTCTTTCTCTTGTATCTCCTGATTTCATGGTCCTTTCTTCATAGGCTCTCTTGTTGTAACATCGGTCCTCTGTGTGATTTGTCCTTCCACAAAAAGTACAACGCATCCTAGGTAGCGACCTATCTGTGAATACTCTCGAGACTGTAGGGCATTCTGAAGCCAAATGGCCGTAACCATGGCACTTTCCACACCATGTATTCGATCGAAACACTTGATTCGGGTTCGTATTCACCTCTGGTTTTACTGTGTATGTTTCCTGGGTTATTGTGACAGCTTTTATAGCTTGCGTGACCAACTCCAATATTCGTTCTTCAGTTAGCGCAGGCTTTACCTCGCCTGGCGTGCTAGTGGCAGCTACAAAAGCTGGAGTCGTCAATGCGGGACTTCCTTGACCAGGATCTTTCATCGGTATGTTTCCTGGGCTTCCCATTGGCTCGTATAAGAGTTCCATCTTCCTTTGTTGGCATAATTGTACTTCCTCCCAAAGTCTCGCTTGTTCCTTAGCATCCATTAAAGTTGCAGGTCTTGTCAGACTGATATGCTGCTATGCCGTAGGATCTCTCAATCCCGAAATGAACCTTCGTTTCAATGTCTCATCGTTCGGGGCATTCACGCCCATCTTTCTTACCAGCGTTTCCATTCTTTGAATGTAGTTATCGATGCTCTCATTGACTCCTTGTCGCAAATAATCCATTTGTTGGCCCAATCGGTCTTGGAAGCCTTGTTGTCGAAACTTTGCCAAGAAGGCTTCCTTGAGCATCTGATAAGTTCCACGCTCTTGTGGTGTCAAATTCCCATACCAATTGGCTCCCTCATCACGGAAAATGGTCGGAAAAATTCTCAACCTTTGATCCTGGTCAACTACATCATTGGCCTCACAAGTAACCTCAAACAAATGGATAAAACTATCCGGATCTTCGTCCCAAGTACCTGAAAACTTGGTGAAATCCCCCAAGTGAACTGAAATCCGCTGAGCCATTTCGAACAGAGGTGTGATGTCGATATCACTTCGATCCCAGAAATTTAATGCACGTGGCCTCAGGATCCCTCCTTCAAGCTTCCGCACTTGATTCGCGACCCTCCTATGGGAGTACACGTTTCTGGCTGATTCCTTCGAGCCAATCGAGGTCCACTCGCCTGGCGGTTCCCACCTTCTTCTTTCTCTTTCGAGGGCTCTTCTCTGAGCGCGTTCCTCTCTTTGCGTTTGTGTTGCTCTTGACGATGAGCTCCCCTCGCTCATGTACTAGGTCTCGGGATCCGCAAGCTCGGCCAACCTGTGGCGCTAGGCGAACCTATGGCACTCTCTTATAGAGACGTACCAAGCTATTCCCGGCAAACGCACCAAAATGATAAGCTCTAAAGCCCACGGAAAAGATGATTGTGAAAGCCTTTATTTTGTTCAAACCCCTCGGACTCGGTCTAATTGGATTACCTAGAGCCCACAATTATCTCGCAATGAATTCTTCCTATGTCTATGCACTAGCTCATAAATTCCCGGCAAACGCACCAAATGATAGGCTCCTAATGCCGCAGGAAAAAGTGGTTTTACGAGACTTTATTCGGTTTAAATCCCTCGGAATCGGTCTACTTGGATTACCTAGAGCCCACAATTATCGCACAATGGATTCTTCCTATGTCTATGCACTAGCTCATATGTTCCCGGCAAACGCACCAAAATGAATAACTCCTAAGCCCAAGGAAAAGATGTTTGTGAAAGCCTTTATTTTGCTTAACCCCTCGGAATCGATCTATTTGGATTACTTAGAGCCCACAACTGTCTCGCAATGGATTTTTTTCTATGTCTATGTACTAGCTCATATGTTTCCCGGCAAACGCACCAAAATGTTGGTTTCTTAGTCCAAAGGGATAGATGCGGAAATACACCTACGGTGTGCCTAAGATTACTTGAAACTGGTCTATTTGCACTCCACTAAGCCCAAACTCATATTCAAATGTAACCATAGAGGGAAAAACACAAAAGATCCGAATGCCTGCTTCAAGCTGTGTTGCCAAAACCCTACAGCGAGATTCTTGGCATCCTCAGCAATTTCAACCCATCAGACAATCCTCTCACCTACAAAACAATTGAGGATAACAGAGGTTGCCCACGCTATGATAATATGAGGTATTGAGTAGAGAATATATGCAATGACCACCAGTAAACCAACATCCATTCCTACAAGTAATGAGAATTGCAAAGTTGTTTGGCACTGCATGAACATCAACACTAGAACTTCCGTCCATCGTAGCCCATATGTTCTCAAAAATGTGCAGACCTCGTATGTGAGAAAGCGTTCACACAGACAAATGAACAAGCTTATTTATCCTTAGCATCATATACGTATGCAATGTGAACTACATCAGAAGAAAAGTAGGACTCATATCCCCGTTTCCACAAGCGCTTACGAATTAAAATTCATGAGATTCAGAAAACTTGGTTGGAAAATAGGTAATAGTATTCTGATGTCCAGTACCTTGAAGATCTTGTTGTCATAGGCTGAAGCCAATAAATAAACACAGAATTATCCCGACTACTGTCTGCGGGGTGATGGGCATAATCCGAGCTATAGAAGCAATCTCCATTGGTTGAAATGAAGACAAAAATAAAACCTGGGTATGCTCAGAGCTATAAAGTCAACTTTCGTTGGTTGCAAATGGGTATTTAAACAAAAACCTCTCATAAGTTTTTTCCTACCAAGCTGCACTTTTATAGGTCAAGCATGCAGACAAATCCATGTAAACAGTGGCAGAAAAGGTAGATGGGTATATGTTTATAACTACATCATATGCATATACGAAACATGCACACGTTCCTGTACACACGAAATGAAATTTCAATGATGGACATATCAAAATAGGTGTATAAGTACAGTGATATGGAGAAAACATACAGCATTTAGCTTCATATTGGCCTGGTTGCATCTATGATTTTGCATTTCTAACATCCCCTGTCCATCTCTTCTTGCGCTGGCGCTATTGGCATATGTCATCCCACGACGGACCAGATGAGTGGCCTACCAACGGTGAACGCACAGCTACGTTGCAAGTATACTTCAATGCGAGTAACCAATCTGACCGAATTTGTAGAGGAAAGAAGTTCTTGTTCCATAGCTCCTTTGACCAACTGCAGGCAACAGGTGGAACCACTGTGCATCATAATCATCTTCCTTTTGGAGAACACATTCGACAAGGAGCTTCTCCTCCAAACGGAACTTCCGAATGCCTGCTCTCCTCCAACTCCGCTGTTGCTCAGCCCTCCGAACAGCAGTTCCCTCCCCAATTTTCAACCTCTGTAAGAACAGTTATCGAACAAGCCTTTGATACAAAAACTTTCTTTAGGTCTCCATCATGAGCGGACTACCACTGCGACATATGACTGATGTTCTCAACAGTCAAACTCCAGCTTCTATGGTCCTGACAGCAGCCTCTTGCTCCTCCAAGTCCTCGAGCTGTCCTCCAGCTGCTTCCCCGCAAAGATTAGACGTTGCTGATCGGGAGGGATCCCCTCTTTATCCTCTCTGGTAGTCAACAGCCCCAAAACGAAGGAGAGCAATTGAGCCCCCCCCCCTTCGACTTTTGATAAACATAATCAAGCTGTTCACTGCTGATAGCGGAAGAGATCAGTGATCAATTGCTTGTAGCTCTGCGACACTCTCCAGACTTCAATCTAAATCACGTGATTTTCCTCAGCTTAACACTCACTTTGCATCAGATGAATCGCGCAGAGACCCCAACCGATTATTTCGATGTGCGACTTGACATAGGAAGTCTGCGTGTGTGTGGGTTAAGTGCCTCAGCAGAGTTGCAGAAGAGCTCCGGGAACCCCCCTAAGACTTCTCCAAAAAAAGATAAGCAGAACTCCCTTTTTCCCAGTCTCCTTCCACACGGAAAAAATTGCTCAGCAAAAGACCCTGCCCCCACTTTGTGTGCCTGTACAAGTCCAAACAAAAACAGGAGAAACTGCCCCCCTTTCTGTTTCCCTTGTCAGAGATTGCTGCCAAAAAAAACGGCCTACCCCAACCTTAAATCACCGACAGAACATCCAAACAAAATTTAGCCGGAGGCTCCAGTTAAGCTTAATTCTTTTGTCCCCATGCAATGCATCCCATAAGCTTCCATTTTGCATGAACTCGTAAAAAAAAGTAAATTCCCATGTGAAGATAGTGAGTAGCCTAGCAAACTGACAAGATTCCTATGCTTGATCCTTCCCACGGTCTCCAGCTCGGCCTCGAATTCCAAGATGTTTTGATGGTGCTGATCAAAGAGTTTCTTGACAGCAATAGGCTTTCCACTCTTCAGAACACATTTATAAACTGTGCTTGATGCTCCAAAGCCAATAACATATCTCTGACCAAGGTTGTCAGTTAATCTCATAACATCGTCATAGGAATGAGAGGCCAGGTCCAATAAACAGAGATTTGGATCTTAAGTCACTTGAAGGAGTGTTGTGTGAATCACAAAAAATTCCTATCTTCTTTCCACATAGCCCCTTGTTGCCACGATAACATTCAACTGTAAATCTTGTAAAGCTCTTTGTTGTTGGTATGTCACCAGAGAGCTTGTTGAATGACAGATTTAAGGCAACAAGGCTCAGACAATTCGCTAGCTTCTCAGGAATCGGTCCAAACAGTTCATTATTGTTGAGAAACAGAATATTAAGGTCTTGCAGTTGACCCAACTCTCGAGGAATGACCCCATGAAGACCATTGAATGATAAATCCATCTTCACAAGTCCCCTTAAATTCCCCAAACTCCGCTGGGATTGCACCTGACAATTTATTCCTGCTTAAATTCAGTTCAAAAAGGTGCTCCAGTCGCCCTATAGAAAGAGGTACAAGGCCACTCAGATAATTGCCGATACAATAGCAAGCCCTTTTCTCCCCATCCCTACAATCAATATCTCCACATACTTCTCGTCAATTATCAAATTCATTCTTCAAGTGCCTGCAATCAAACAAATTTCCTGCCAAATAAAACCACATTAGAACATAAAAATCAACCATTTTCGGAGCTAACAGTAATGTAGCAGGTAAAGGCATAAGACGTGATAACCTATATGAGTTAAGTGCCTTAACTTCTACAGAAGATAAAGATATAAGCAGGTTATGGCACCAAGGATTTTGGCATCTCGGATTTGCAGTTTTGAAGGAGATGCAAAGAATAGGGATGGTTGCTCATTTGCGTGCATTTTCAGAGTTGCAAGAACCTTGTGAAGCTTGTATGATGGGCAAGGAACAACGAAAGGCATTTCCAAGAAAGACCAGCAATCGATCTCATGCTCCTCTAGAGTTGGTACATGCTGATCACTGCGGTAAAATGTCTACACCAACTTTAGGAGGATCTTTCTACTTTTTACTGTTAGTCCATGATTATAGTAGAAAGATGTAATTTTATTTCATTCGAGAGAAGGCTGATGCTTTTGAAAAATTTACAAAGTAACATAAGTATGTGGAAAATGAGTCAGGAAGGAAACTGAAGAAACTCAGAACAGATAGAGGAGGTGAATT